>CM028702.1:40234264-40781408 GCA_016771965.1 Brassica carinata
AATAGCCTGCTTTTGGTAGTGAAATATGCTATAAAATATTTATTAAATAAATAAGTTCTTAAAAATTATTTATAAAACAATTATAACAAAAGATATGTAAAATATATTTTAATGATTTTATCAAAACTAAAATTGTAAGTATATTTACTTTTTTTTTTTATCAATTCAAGTGTGTTATATATTTATAAAATATTTAAAAGTTAAAATATTTATGTATTTTTCATATGGTATATAGTTTATTTTAAATGATATTAAAATATATTTTTATATGAATATCTACTAAATGAGAATTTATACTCATATTGTTTTATGCTCATTTGTATTTTGTTACAAAACAAATTAAATATTGATCATAAAATTTTCAATGTGAGATATTTAAAAGATTTAGTAATTTTTAATTATTTTAAAAAATTCAAAATATAACATACACTAAAAATCTAAATTTTTTTTTATAGTTAATATGATTTTTTTAATTGTTTTAATAATTTTAAATTAACAAAAATGACAGAAGATAAAAATGTTATTCTCAAATCTTTATTCAAAATTATTAATTTTCATAAATATTTTAATAATTTCATATCTTATATGGTTAGTTTACTGAGAATTATTGTATATGTTTAGATAGACCAACTTATTTCTATAAAAACTTTAAAAATCATTTTAATGGTCACACATTGTATAGCGCAAATATTATAAAGATTTTCGATTAATATATAAGAGATAGGTTTTGTAACTTTGTGCATTAACAAATAGCCTCAATGTCCACACTATACACGTTTTATATATGGGTTGTTTCTCCTCTGGTACTATTACAACGACAAACAAAACAAAATGAAAAGACCCTACACTGTACTATTTTTTTTTTTTGTAAACTACACTGTACTATTGTTATCTCTTTATTTGTTATTATGTTTCAAATCATTTTTTCATACCATTTTATCATGTTTTTTTTTTATGAAATGTCAAATCTATTGATCATCGCAAAAAAATATATATGTACATGTATGAGTTATAAGCTATTTCCTAACCATAGTGGACTGACTTGGAACAAATCTCCAAAAAAAAACCTAGAAGTTATCAAGTCATGGCGTATCATGTCCTTTTTCCATCAAAGATTCTATTCTATGTTTTCAGTACTATCTGCATACATGAGTATTTATTATAATACACTCGATTAAAAAAACATTATTTCGATAGAGTATATATAAAATGTCACTATAAAAAAAATTATATGGGTTCATTTCTATTTAATTAAACCGATTTGTTTTAGATTGTATATGATTTTTTTGTTGTGCTGTGAATCATGTGATTGTGCATGTTTTATATTTATCGATATTGGTTAGATTAAAAACATTTTAATGGTAATTAGTGTGTCTATTTTAGTTGGACCATTATAACTTTTCTATAGTTTAAAAACAATCGGCTCTATTTTAATAGTATAAAAAATTAACATTTAAATGTAAGATATATATATTATCAGTAAAATCTATACAAAAACGAATTGGACTTTTGTGTCCCTTACTTAATGAGAACGGCAAATTGCACAAATCGTAAATATTGACTCCTAAAATCTGAAAACGTTAGCGGGAAAGGAAATTAGGTTTACCAACATATTCTTATCTAACCTAAAATTAAGACGCAGTTTCGTTAGGCATCGTGAAAAAGATGAACGCCGAGCAAGCGTTCCCTGGCAGGGCCGGCTTAGATAAGGGAGCGAGCGGTGCGATCGCTCCGGATCCAATTCGTTGTCCCCTATTTTTTAATTAATAAGGGTTCGATTTGTTAAAAAAATACATGTTTTTTAATATTAAAAATAAGAAAATAAGTCCAAAATTTTTTTTTTATGAATTTTTTTTTTTAATTTCCATAAATTTATTTTTAAAAATACTTCTGGTATTTTGAAAAAGACATATATCTATCAGATTTTTTAAAGAAAAATAATAGTTTAGAAAACTTTTTTTTTAACCCCAGGATCCATGACATTATTGAGCCGGCTCTCTTCACCAGAGAAGCGTCAAGCAGTCACCACCAAAAGAGGCAACGAAGACTTCCCTCCACTGTTGAAGAAGAAAAAGTAGGCGAGAATGGTGGAGGAACGAGGAGTGAAACGGAGGCACGATCTGGGACTATGTTTGATTTGGATCTTCTCGACTGTCTCGTTTGCTGCCATGCACTGAAAAACCCTATCTTTCAGGTTTTGTCTTTTACCTTTTTCTACACTTTAGTCACGGCCGGCTTAATGGTGTCATGGATCCTGTGACAAAAAAAATTAATTTCTAAATTATTATTTTTCTTTAAAAAATCTGATAGATACATATTTTTTTTTAAATAGCAGAAGTATTTTTATAAATAAATCTATGGAAACAAAAAAATACTTTCATATAAAAAAATTTGGACCCATTTTCTTATTTTTAATATAAAAATACAAATATTTTTTTAAAAAAAAATCGGATACTTATCTATTAAAAATAGAAGGACAACGGATTGGGCACCTCTCGTCCCCCTAGATAAGCTGGCCCTGACTTTAGTGTCTATGGATTTTGAGGAAAACGTTGCTGTTAATTGAAAGAAATGAAGCATGTGATCATTTACTAGCACGTGTGATTGTAACCCTAAGTGATAGTTATGGAACTTTTAAGATAACAATGAGTAGGTAAAATCCATGTCTTACATTTACATATTTAATTTTCACTACAGAAGTTTACTAACATGTACAGAACATGATTCATAAGGAAAACTTTTCCCTTTTCATCGAATAGCAGAAGAGTCTTGTGAAACGTTTCCTCCAAGAAACATATACATGATTGATCATTTTCGATTTTCATGTACTTATATATAGACTTGTAGTCCGATGTCTCAAATTAAATCTTATCAGCCACATTGAGTTCATATGTTCGACAAGGTATTGCTACATTTAATTTCTCCAGATTTACTCATTACAACTTTGGTAATAATAACAATCTCTGTGTGGATTTTTGCATCTCATCAGTGTGAAAATGGACACATAGCTTGTTCTTCTTGCTGTCTCAAACTGAGGAGCAAATGCCCTGTCTGCCGGTGCAGAATCATGGAGAGAGATGTAGAAGTAATCATCGTTCCTTGCCCAAACGCAAAACATGGTTGCACTGAGAAGTTCTCTTATGGTAAAGAGATAGCCCATGAAAGGAATGCGGTTTCGCTCTGTGCTACTGTCCTACACCAAACTGCAAATACACTGGCGTGTACAAGGGACCTCTACAGTCACTACTATGCCAACCACAAGGACAAGGACTTGTGGAACTGTTTCATGTGTGTCCGTTCCAGTGGCGCATGGCTATCCACAAGCGAGAAGATTTTAATCCTTCACGAATCTAGTGATGGTCCATTGGTTTGCTCCAGTGTTTCAATGAACCACAAGGAATGTATGTAACTGTCAACTGCATAGCACCTTCTGCTCCCGGAGTTGGGAGATTCTCCTATCATCTTTCCTACTCGTTTGGAGATGCAACAATGACGTTTGAGTTAGAGGAGATGAATAGGATTCAGAAAGTGAGCTGGGAAACTCCTGAGAAGGACTTCATGTTAGTTCCTTACTATATCGTGGGTCAGAAGCTTCGGTTGAAGATGGTTATTTGCATGCGCTGGCTAGAAGAAGAAAAAGAAGTTGAAGAGGATGAAGCTGAGGATGAAGCTGAAGAGGAGTATGCATATTATCATTGGAAAGACTAATCATTTGCTTATCTGTGTATGTACACACATATCAGAGTCACGGGTTTCCCATTCAAGTTAGCTGGCTACATGCATGTTTTTTTTGGTTAACCGTGGGGATCCGGCGACCGAGGTCAACCGACTAATCCCACGAGGCCCGCAGCAGCCACGTAATTTCTTCCCCAGGAATTAGCAGGGAGGGCCCGGGTGGCCAACGCGAGTCGAACCTGCGGGGAGCGTATTGGATTTTCTTCCTCAACTACCACTAGGCCAACCGCGTTGGTTGGCTACATGCATGTTACACTATATAATGTAGTTATTAGATTCATTACACAATATAGTTCATCCATCTAATCTATTAAAATAGGAGTACATTTTGTACTTAACCCTGAGTTTTACTCAATATTTACCATTTCATGCCACTCCTTTTAATTAAGATTATCTAATTAAATATAACACATACACAAATAATATTTATTATCTTGCCATGCAAATCCAAAACGTGATTCTCTAACATATATTTCGCTTTAATTAACTACATTGCCATATAAATCAAAAACGTATTTATTATCTTGCCATATATTTCGCTATTATTAAAACTATATTGCCATGTAAATCTAAAACACGATTAATACTTTATTCTCATCTAAATAAACTACATTGCCATTATTATTTTTCAAATATATAGATCACGTAGATCCTATGTGTGATTACTCCTAAATACCATTCCAATTTTTTTAGTTTAAAAAATCTTCAGGTACAAATAAATAATCCATTTTTATAATTTACAGTAACTAACTGAAAAAATATTATAATTTTGTATGTGAGTAACATAAATTCGACATAAACGAAAATTTCGAATAAAATTTTGTATTACTAGCTGTTTTATACGAACTAAAAAACATTTAATACACATATTAATATATAAAATCAATATGACTCCTTTTTAATATTTGAACATATATTTTTGTCAAAAAATAAGTTGTCCATTTATAATATAGATATAATTACTAATTTTAACATTTAAAATAGAGAAATTTCTAATAATAGCCCGTTTTAGTTTTTCTATAATTGTCTGTTTTAGTTTTTACTAATACATGTAAAATAGAGAAATTTCCTATATTAATTTATATTTATATATTAAAAACCACTGAATAGTCTTTTTTACCTCCTTTAAACAATATTCTCTCAAATGTCTTTTCATCTTTTTCTTCTTTGAAGACATTTTGGTGATAAAAACTTAAAAAAATGATATTGAGAAAATTACCTTTTTAAATATTAGGGTTTGAGCACAATATAAAATTAGTAGAAACAAAAAATAATTATTATACTTGAATGTATTAGTAATCATTTATTTGTGATACTAATACATTCAATACGATAATAATCAAACAATAATCTAATATTGTTTGATCACAGTTAATAAAATCCATTAATTACCAATAGTTTATAAGGTAACAATGATTTTACAAGTTAAAATAAATAGCCGCGTCGGCGCGCAGGTCAAATAGATCAGATATGAACTTTATATATATATATATATATAAATCAAAATATTTGGAATGTAATTTAATAAAACTTAAAAAGTAGATCTCTAATATTTACATTTTGTTGTTTAATATATCAAAATAAATTGAATAAAAGTCCGAAGAACGTGAAAACAAAATTTCTAATAATTTGGAAGCTAAACATATTGAACATGATACACAAATGTCAAAACTAAATAACATATTAATCTACAACATGAACACAAAAGACCAAGTTGATAACATTACCAGAAATTAGAATATATAAGAACAAAAAATAAATACCCGTGCGGGCGCACGGGTCAAGCTCTAGTATTACTTAAAAATGCAAATAACTCAAGATGGATGGGGTCATAAATAAACATCTAACGATTCAGCAGATTGTTAATACATATATTAAACAGTTCAAGGAAAACCTATCAAGACGAATCATTCGTTTATGATATATAAACATTAGAAAATTCAATATTTTAAATTATCAATACCAAACAATGTTACACAAAAATTGTTATACAAGATATTGTAGTTGTTAGAGTCCATACATTTTATTTTATCAATACAACCAGTTTTCACCGCCGGAGAAAAACTTCAGGTTTTAGTTACTTCTCTATTGTTGCAAAGACTTTTCCCAAAGAGAGATGCAAAGAGTAAAACCTCTCTCATCTCAATAGAGGATGATTCAAAGATAACATCGTGTTTACGGAGGTTACGCATGCTGTCAATGGCCCACAGCAATGCATAGAGGTCAGCTTCCTCTTTTGAGCCAATAAAGGAATAGGCTCTTCTGCTCTGGAGAATCGCAGTTCCAGGAGGGTCTCTCATGTTTGATCCAATAATAGTGTTTATGCTGAAATGTTTGTTGAATCAATACAATAAAAGAATCTAAAAATGATGATTAGATTCTTTGAGGCTTAAGAGAAATCTTGAAAGAATCAAATGAGAAATCAACATGAAAAAGAGTATAAAAGAGATCATATTGATTATTGATTACATTACAAAGATGTTTGAAGTGTAAAGTGAACCTATGAATCAATTAGATCTCTATATGAAAGTGTCTCAAGTCTAAGAATGGAGAAAGAGCCCCCCTTCTCATAAGGAGGTAGCTCCTTATTTATAGAAAGATGAAGCCTA
Source organism: Brassica carinata (assembly GCA_016771965.1). NCBI lineage: Eukaryota > Viridiplantae > Streptophyta > Magnoliopsida > Brassicales > Brassicaceae > Brassica > Brassica carinata. The sequence continues at coordinate 40,240,609 of CM028702.1, forward strand.
GGGCTTCCTAGCAATATGAGCCTAGTTCAATGTCTAATGGGCCTTTAGGAGGATGTAAATCCATCCCCAACAGTAAGTCCCCCCAAGTTAGTAGAGAGATGAAGTCGATCTCTGTGAATTTCTGAATAGGGTTTTATTAGACAATGAACTAGACACATTCATGCCTATGACGGTTTAAGCGAGTTTATTTCGAACTTGTGCCTAGTAATAAGCGAGTTTGCTTTAAACTCGTGCTTAGCGAAAGACGAGTTTACTTAACTCATGCTAAGACAAAGGCGAGTTTACTGAGAGCTCGTGCCTAGTAGAAGGAGAGCTTCTGTAAACTCATGCCTAGCCAAAGACGAGTTTCTGTAAACTCGTGTCTAACAATAAGCGAGTCGACCGCAAACTCGTGCCTAATAAAAAGCAAGTTCAATTAAACGTGTGCCTAAAATACACATTTACCAAAACTATTGCTGACCCGAAGCCTCGTGTTGAGATCGTGTGTGCCAAGCAAGTTGTTGGCTTGTGTGTTCGTCAGGCTATGATGATGTTGAGAAATGTGCCGGCTTGTGCTGTTGAGTTGGTGATCAGTGACGATGAAGTCGCCAAGAGAGTTGTGAGGACTGTGACCAAATCGCCATCATTTGCAAAGAGTGTCTCATATTCTTCGTCTTCTCTACTCTGTTTGTACAAGGAAAGTGCTTGTCTCGTGATGATAATCTGGAGTTGTTCATGCTTCGATGGAAACATGATGACATGTGTTGAAGATGAGTAAAGCCCGTAGAACTTGATTTATCTGAAGCTTAACGTGTGACTCGCATCTTGTTGTCTCTTTCCTCGTGACTCCCATGATCCCTTGATGACACTAGTGGCGTGTGCATACTTTCTAGCGGGCAATGGACATCTCACTGTATTCTCTATTGATCATGGTGTCTCCTCGGTGAAGATACAAAATGAGTGGCGAGATGAGATGAATGCGAGAACAAAGCGGTCGCGAGTCTTGAGAACTTGGCGACAAGCTTCTGTGGCGGAGCTTGAAGCGTCATGGCGGTGAAAGCGTAGAAGCGGGTCGCGGAGATCAGATCGTTACTACCAAGGTCATCACGTGATTGTTACTGTCGAGGCCGAGCTTAAAGGCGGATGAGAGGCTGGAATGAGTCTTGAGCAGTGAACAAGCTTGTGAAGCTGAGTGGAATCACAACAGCGGCAGTGACAAGCTGGAGCATGCCTTGCGAGATGTTGCAATCTCCACTTCTCAAAATCAGTCATGATGAAGAAGAAACACAGACTGTCTATTGGCGTTGGAGCTCAAGTCTTTGAAAACAGAGCTCAAGTCGCCAAGCTGTCCTTTGTGGAGCTTGAGGCGTCATCATCAAAAATATAATCTTCACAAAGAGAATCTCAATGTATCGCTCTTATCTGAGCTGAGATGGTGGTGAGCTATGTGTACCACAGAACAAGCCGACAAAGAGAAGCAACAACTTTCAATGGAATGTGATGGGATTTCGTCACTGACTCCACCACTGCTTGTGGCGAGATTATGCTGGGGGTCAAGCACGTTTGCTCGCCATTGCTTTGGTACAACGGGAAGCTTTGCCAATTACGGCAAACTTGCCTCGAGCTTCAGCGAGGAGGCAGGGCCTTGATGGCGAGAAGACGCGGTGTCTGTGTCGGTCCATCAGCATCCACCAGAGATCGGCGATGTAGAAGCTCAAAACTTTTCTAGACAAAGCTCGAAACTTGATCTCAGCAGGCTATCGTCATCACATCTGTTCTCTTGTGAAGATTACAACAGAGCTCACAACGACCAGGGTGAAGCTGCTCTACTAATGGCGTGTGAACAAACCTCACCGACCAGATGCTTTGTTTCTCTATTTCAAGCCTTCAGCTTTGACGAGACGGGAGCTTGGCATCGACGGGTTCTTCGCATCTCTCTCGCTTGACATTGAAATACCTAGTTCATCGTAAGGAAATTGTGTTTCACTGGCGGAACCAGACTCAATCATCGCAAGAAGGAACCACAGATCTGCTGCCATTCACGCCGAGACTCAGTCGCTTCTTCGCCTCTCTGTCCTAGTCTTCTTCGTGACTTCTGCTTGACCAGACTGGGGAAAGAACGAGACTTCGAGCATCGCCGAGATCGCAGTTGCCACTCGATCAAGTCCTCCGCTCTTCGCGATCTTCCTGAACCCAAGGACCAGAAGTGGGCGAGATCTGTTAACTTCACGGCGGATCGAGGCGTCGTCTTCACCGGCGGATCGAGGCGTCGTCTTCACCGGCGGATCGAGGCGTCGTCTTCACCGGCGGATCGAGGCGTCGTCTTCACCGGCGGATCGAGGCGGGGCTTCACCGGCGTCTATGAGGATCAAGACTACAAGCTCTCGAGGATCTTTGGTTCTTTGGTGGAGTGCGTCCAAAGCAAAGCTTTGTCGTTGGTGAAGAAAGCCGACCTTTGACCGATATCTCTTGCCCGTGTCTTGGTGAAGAAACAAAGGCGACATTGTTGATTTTTTTGATAGATTTCAAGATAGTTCTCCTTGCCCCTCCTTCTAGCCAACTGTTTGATCCAATAATGGTGTTTATGCTGAAATGTTTGTTGAATCAATACAATAAAAGAATCTAAAATGATGATTAGATTCTTTGAGGCTTAAGAAATCTTGAAAGAATCAAATGAGAAATCAACATGAAAAAGTATAAAAGAGATCATATTGATTATTGATTACATTACAAAGATGTTTGAAGTGTAAAGTGAACCTATGATTCAATTAGATCTCTATATGAAAGTGTCTCAAGTCTAAGAATGGAGAAAGAGCCACCCTTCTCATAAGGAGGTAGCTCCTTATTTATAGAAAGATGAAGCCTAGGGTTTCCTAGCAATATGGGCCTAGTTCAATGTCTAATGGGCCTTTAGGAGGATGTAAATCCATCCCCAACAGAGCTCAAGTTGCCAAGCTGTCCTTTGTGGAGCTTGAGGCGTCATCATCAAAAGATAATCTTCACAAAGAGAATCTCAATGTATCGCTCTTATCTGAGCTGAGATGGTGGTGAGCTATGTGTACCAAGCCTCGTGTTGAGATCGTGTGTGCCAAGCAAGTTGTTGGCTTGTGTGTTCGTCAGGCTATGATGATGTTGAGAAATGTGCCGGCTTGTGCTGTTGAGTTGGTGATCAGTGACGATGAAGTCGCCAAGAGAGTTGTGAGGACTGTGACCAAATCGCCATCATTTGCAAAGAGTGTCTCATATTCTTCGTCTTCTCTACTCTGTTTGTACAAGGGAAAGTGCTTGTCTCGTGATGATAATCTGGAGTTGTTCATGCTTCGATGGAAACATGATGACATGTGTTGAAGATGAGTAAAAGCCCGTAGAACTTGATTTATCTGAAGCTTAACGTGTGACTGCGCATCTTGTTGTCTCTTTCCTCGTGACTCCCATGATCCCTTGATGACACTAGTGGCGTGTGCATACTTTCTAGCGGGCAATGGACATCTCACTGTATTCTCTATTGATCATGGTGTCTCCTCGGTGAAGATACAAAATGAGTGACGAGATGAGATGAATGCGAGAACAAAGCGGTCGCGGAGTCTTGAGAACTTGGCGACAAGCTTCTGTTGCGAGAGCTTTGAAGACGTCATGGCGGTGAAAGCGTAGAAGCGGTCGCGGAGATCAGATCGTTACTACCAAGGTCATCACGTGATTGTTACTGTCCGAGGCCGAGCTTAAAGACGGATGAGAGAGGCGACTGGAATGAGTCTTGAGCAGTGAACAAGCTTGTGAAGCTGAGTGGAATCACAACAGCGGCAGTGACAAGCTGGAGCATGCCTTGCGAGATGTTGCAATCTCCACTTCTCAAAATCAGTCATGATGAAGAAGAAACACAGACTGTCTATTGACGTTGGAGCTCAAGTCTTTGAAAACAGAGCTCAAGTCGCCAAGAAGCTGTCCTTTGTGGAGCTTGAGGCGTCATCATCAAAAATATAATCTTCACAAAGAGAATCTCAATGTATCGCTCTTATCTGAGCTGAGATGGTGGTGAGCTATGTGTACCACAGAACAAGCCGACAAAGAGAAGCAACAACTTTCAATGGAATGTGATGGGATTTCGTCACTGACTCCACCACTGCTTGTGGCGAGATTATGCTGGGGGTCAAGCACGTTTGCTCGCCATTGCTTTGGTACAACGGGAAGCTTTGCCAATTACGGCAAACTTGCCTCGAGCTTCAGCGAGGAGGCAGGGCCTTGATGGCGAGAAGGCGGTGTCTGTGTCCCGGTCCATCAGCATCCACCAGAGATCGACGATGTAGAAGCTCAAAACTTTTTCTAGACAAAGCTCGAAACTTGATCTCAGCAGGCTATCGTCATCACATCTGTTCTCTTGTGAAGATTACAACAGAGCTCACAACGACCAGGGTGAAGCTGCTCTACTAATGACGTGTGAACAAACCTCACCGACCAGATGCTTTGTTTCTCTATTTCAAGCCTTCAGCTTTGACGAGACGGGAGCTTGGCATCGACGGGTTCTTCGCATCTCTCTCGCTTGACATTGAAATACCTAGTTCATCGTAAGGAAATTGTGTTTCACTGGCGGAACCAGACTCAATCATCGCAAGAAGGAACCACAGATCTGCTGCCATTCACGTCGGAGCTCAGTCGCTTCTTCGCGTCTCTCTCTGTCCTAGTCTTCTTCGTGACTTCTGCTTGACCAGACTGGGGAAAGAACGAGACTCGAGCATCGCCGAGATCGCAGTTGCCACTCCGATCAAGTCCTCCGCTCTTCCGCGATCTTCCTGAACCCAAGGACCAGAAGTGGGCGAGATACTGTTAACTTCACCGGCGGATCGAGACGTCGTCTTCACCGGCGGATCGAGACGTCGTCTTCACCGGCGGATCGAGACGTCGTCTTCACCGGCGGATCGAGACGGAGCTTCACCGGCTGATCGAGACGGGGGCTTCACCGGCGCGTCTATGAGGATCAAGACTACAAGCTCTACGAGGATCTTTGGTTCTTTGGTGGGTACGTCCAAAGCAAAGCTTTGTCGTTGGTGAAGAAAGCTTCGACCTTTGACCGATATCTCTTGCCCGTGTCTTGGTGAAGAAACAAGACGACATTGTTGATTTTTTTTTTTTTTTTTGATAGATTTCAAGATAGTTCTCCTTGCCCCCTCCTTCTAGCGCCAACTGTTTGATCCAATAATGGTGTTTATGCTGAAATGTTTGTTGAATCAATACAATAAAAGAATCTAAAAATGATGATTAGATTCTTTGAGGCTTAAGAGAAATCTTGAAAGAATCAAATGAGAAATCAACATGAAAAAGAGTATAAAAGAGATCATATTGATTATTGATTACATTACAAAGATGTTTGAAGTGTAAAGTGAACCTATGATTCAATTAGATCTCTATATGAAAGTGTCTCAAGTCTAAGAATGGAGAAAGAGCCACCCTTCTCATAAGGAGGTAGCTCCTTATTTATAGAAAGATGAAGCCTAGGGTTTCCTAGCAATATGGGCCTAGTTCAATGTCTAATGGGCCTTTAGGAGGATGTAAATCCATCCCCAACAGAGCTCAAGTTGCCAAGAAGCTGTCCTTTGTGGAGCTTGAGAGCGTCATCATCAAAAAGATAATCTTCACAAAGAGAATCTCAATGTATCGCTCTTATCTGAGCTGAGATGGTGGTGAGCTATGTGTACCCGAAGCCTCGTGTTGAGATCGTGTGTGCCAAGCAAGTTGTTGGCTTGTGTGTTCGTCAGGCTATGATGATGTTGAGAAATGTGCCGGCTTGTGCTGTTGAGTTGGTGATCAGTGACGATGAAGTCGCCAAGAGAGTTGTGAGGACTGTGACCAAATCGCCATCATTTGCAAAGAGTGTCTCATATTCTTCGTCTTCTCTACTCTGTTTGTACAAGGGAAAGTGCTTGTCTCGTGATGATAATCTGGAGTTGTTCATGCTTCGATGGAAACATGATGACATGTGTTGAAGATGAGTAAAAGCCCGTAGAACTTGATTTATTTGAAGCTTAACGTGTGACTGCGCATCTTGTTGTCTCTTTCCTCGTGACTCCCATGATCCCTTGATGACACTAGTGGCGTGTGCATACTTTCTAGCCGGGCAATGGACATCTCACTGTATTCTCTATTGATCATGGTGTCTCCTCGGTGAAGATACAAAATGAGTGACGAGATGAGATGAATGCCGAGAACAAAGCCGGTCGCGAGTCTTGAGAACTTGGCGACAAGCTTCTGTTGACGGAGCTTTGAAGACGTCATGGCGGTGAAAGCGTAAGAAGCGGGTCGCGGAGATCAGATCGTTACTACCAAGGTCATCACGTGATTGTTACTGTCCGAGGCCGAGCTTAAAGACGGATGAGAGAGGCGACTGGAATGAGTCTTGAGCAGTGAACAAGCTTGTGAAGCTGAGTGGAATCACAACAGCGGCAGTGACAAGCTGGAGCATGCCTTGCGAGATGTTGCAATCTCCACTTCTCAAAATCAGTCATGATGAAGAAGAAACACAGACTGTCTATTGACGTTGGAGCTCAAGTCTTTGAAAAACAGAGCTCAAGTCGCCAAGAAGCTGTCCTTTGTGGAGCTTGAGGCGTCATCATCAAAAGATAATCTTCACAAAGAGAATCTCAATGTATCGCTCTTATCTGAGCTGAGATGGTGGTGAGCTATGTGTACCCGAAGCCTCGTGTTGAGATCGTGTGTGCCAAGCAAGTTGTTGGCTTGTGTGTTCGTCAGGCTATGATGATGTTGAGAAATGTGCCGGCTTGTGCTGTTGAGTTGGTGATCAGTGACGATGAAGTCGCCAAGAGAGTTGTGAGGACTGTGACCAAATCGCCATCATTTGCAAAGAGTGTCTCATATTCTTCGTCTTCTCTACTCTGTTTGTACAAGGGAAAGTGCTTGTCTCGTGATGATAATCTGGAGTTGTTCATGCTTCGATGGAAACATGATGACATGTGTTGAAGATGAGTAAAAGCCGTAGAACTTGATTTATTTGAAGCTTAACGTGTGACTGGCATCTTGTTGTCTCTTTCCTCGTGACTCCCATGATCCCTTGATGACACTAGTGGCGTGTGCATACTTTCTAGCCGGGCAATGGACATCTCACTGTATTCTCTATTGATCATGGTGTCTCCTCGGTGAAGATACAAAATGAGTGACGAGATGAGATGAATGCCGAGAACAAAGCCGGTCGCGAGTCTTGAGAACTTGGCGACAAGCTTCTGTTGACGGAGCTTTGAAGACGTCATGGCGGTGAAACGTAAGCGGTCGCGGAGATCAGATCGTTACTACCAAGGTCATCACGTGATTGTTACTGTCCGAGGCCGAGCTTAAAGACGGATGAGAGAGGCGACTGGAATGAGTCTTGAGCAGTGAACAAGCTTGTGAAGCTGAGTGGAATCACAACAGCGGCAGTGACAAGCTGGAGCATGCCTTGCGAGATGTTGCAATCTCCACTTCTCAAAATCAGTCATGATGAAGAAGAAACACAGACTGTCTATTGGCGTTGGAGCTCAAGTCTTTGAAAAACAGAGCTCAAGTCGCCAAGAAGCTGTCCTTTGTGGAGCTTGAGGCGTCATCATCAAAAGATAATCTTCACAAAGAGAATCTCAATGTATCGCTCTTATCTGAGCTGAGATGGTGGTGAGCTATGTGTACCACAGAACAAGCCGACAAAGAGAAGCAACAACTTTCAATGGAATGTGATGGGATTTCGTCACTGACTCCACCACTGCTTGTGGCGAGATTATGTTGGGGTCAAGCACGTTTGCTCGCCATTGCTTTGGTACAACGGAAGCTTTGCCAATTACGGCAAACTTGCCTCGAGCTTCAGCGAGGAGGCAGGGCCTTGATGGCGAAGACGCGGTGTCTGTGTCGGTCCATCAGCATCCACCAGAGATCGGCGATGTAGAAGCTCAAAACTTTTTCTAGACAAAGCTCGAAACTTGATCTCAGCAGGCTATCGTCATCACATCTGTTCTCTTGTGAAGATTACAACAGAGCTCTAGCGACCAGGGTGAAGCTGCTCTACTAATGACGTGTGAACAAACCTCACCGACCAGATGCTTTGTTTCTCTATTTCAAGCCTTCAGCTTTGGCGAGGCGGGAGCTTGGCATCGACGGTTTCTTAGCATCTCTCGCTTGACATTGAAATACCTAGTTCATCGTAAGGAAATTGTGTTTCACTGGCGGAACCAGACTCAATCATCGCAAGAAGGAACCACAGATCTGCTGCCATTCACGCCGGAGCTCAGTCGCTTCTTCGCGTCTCTCTCTGTCCTAGTCTTCTTCGTGACTTCTGCTTGACCAGACTGGGGAAAGAACGAGACTCGAGCATCGCCGAGATCGCAGTTGCCACTCCGATCAAGTCCTCCGCTCTTCCGCGATCTTCCTGAACCCAAGGACCAGAAGTGGGCGAGATACTGTTAACTTCACCGGCGGATCGAGACGTCGTCTTCACCGGCCGGATCGAGACGTCGTCTTCACCGGTGGATCGAGGCGGAGCTTCACCGCTGATCGAGGCGGGGCTTCACCGGCGTCTATGAGGATCAAGACTACAAGCTCTACGAGGATCTTTGGTTCTTTGGTGGAGTGCGTCCAAAGCAAAGCTTTGTCGTTGGTGAAGAAAGCCGACCTTTGACCGATATCTCTTGCCCGTGTCTTGGTGAAGAAACAAGACGACATTGTTGATTTTTTTTTTTTTTTTTGATAGATTTCAAGATAGTTCTCCTTGCCCCCTCCTTCTAGCGCCAACTGTTTGATCCAATAATGGTGTTTATGCTGAAATGTTTGTTGAATCAATACAATAAAAGAATCTAAAAATGATGATTAGATTCTTTGAGGCTTAAGAGAAATCTTGAAAGAATCAAATGAGAAATCAACATGAAAAAGAGTATAAAAGAGATCATATTGATTATTGATTACATTACAAAGATGTTTGAAGTGTAAAGTGAACCTATGAATCAATTAGATCTCTATATGAAAGTGTCTCAAGTCTAAGAATGGAGAAAGAGCCACCCTTCTCATAAGGAGGTAGCTCCTTATTTATAGAAAGATGAAGCCTAGGGTTTCCTAGCAATATGGGCCTAGTTCAATGTCTAATGGGCCTTTAGGAGGATGTAAATCCATCCCCAACAGAGCTCAAGTCGCCAAGAAGCTGTCCTTTGTGGAGCTTGAGAGCGTCATCATCAAAAAGATAATCTTCACAAAGAGAATCTCAATGTATCGCTCTTATCTGAGCTGAGATGGTGGTGAGCTATGTGTACCCGAAGCCTCGTGTTGAGATCGTGTGTGCCAAGCAAGTTGTTGGCTTGTGTGTTCGTCAGGCTATGATGATGTTGAGAAATGTGCCGGCTTGTGCTGTTGAGTTGGTGATCAGTGACGATGAAGTCGCCAAGAGAGTTGTGAGGACTGTGACCAAATCGCCATCATTTGCAAAGAGTGTCTCATATTCTTCGCCTTCTACTCTGTTTGTACAAGGAAAGTGCTTGTCTCGTGATGATAATCTGGAGTTGTTCATGCTTCGATGGAAACATGATGACATGTGTTGAAGATGAGTAAAAGCCCGTAGAACTTGATTTATCTGAAGCTTAACGTGTGACTGCGCATCTTGTTGTCTCTTTCCTCGTGACTCCCATGATCCCTTGATGACACTAGTGGCGTGTGCATACTTTCTAGCCGGGCAATGGACATCTCACTGTATTCTCTATTGATCATGGTGTCTCCTCGGTGAAGATACAAAATGAGTGACGAGATGAGATGAATGCCGAGAACAAAGCCGGTGCGGAGTCTTGAGAACTTGGCGACAAGCTTCTGTTGACGGAGCTTTTGAAGACGTCATGGCGGTGAAACGTAAGAAGCCGGGTGCGGAGATCAGATCGTTACTACCAAGGTCATCACGTGATTGTTACTGTCCGAGGCCGAGCTTAAAGACGGATGAGAGAGGCGACTGGAATGAGTCTTGAGCAGTGAACAAGCTTGTGAAGCTGAGTGGAATCACAACAGCGGCAGTGACAAGCTGGAGCATGCCTTGCGAGATGTTGCAATCTCCACTTCTCAAAATCAGTCATGATGAAGAAGAAATACAGACTGTCTATTGACGTTGGAGCTCAAGTCTTTGAAAAACAGAGCTCAAGTCGCCAAGAAGCTGTCCTTTGTGGAGCTTGAGAGCGTCATCATCAAAAATATAATCTTCACAAAGAGAATCTCAATGTATCGCTCTTATCTGAGCTGAGATGGTGGTGAGCTATGTGTACCACAGAACAAGCCGACAAAGAGAAGCAACAACTTTCAATGGAATGTGATGGGATTTCGTCACTGACTCCACCACTGCTTGTGGCGAGATTATGCTGGGGGTCAAGCATGTTTGCTCGCCATTGCTTTGGTACAACGGGAAGCTTTTGCCAATTACGGCAAACTTGCCTCGAGAGCTTCAGCGAGGAGGCAGGGCCTTGATGGCGAGAAGACGCGGTGTCTATGTCCCGGTCCATCAGCATCCACCAGAGATCGACGATGTAGAAGCTCAAAACTTTTTCTAGACAAAGCTCGAAACTTGATCTCAGCAGGCTATCGTCATCACATCTGTTCTCTTGTGAAGATTACAACAGAGCTCACAACGACCAGGGTGAAGCTGCTCTACTAATGACGTGTGAACAAACCTCACCGACCAGATGCTTTGTTTCTCTATTTCAAGCCTTCAGCTTTGAAGAGACGGGAGCTTGGCATCGACGGGTTCTTCGCATCTCTCTCGCTTGACCTTGAAATACCTAGTTCATCGTAAGGAAATTGTGTTTCACTGGCGGAACCAGACTCAATCATCGCAAGAAGGAACCACAGATCTGCTGCCATTCACGTCGGAGCTCAGTCGCTTCTTCGCGTCTCTATCTGTCCTAGTCTTCTTCGTGACTTCTGCTTGACCAGACTGGGGAAAGAACGAGACTCGAGCATCGCCGAGATCGCAGTTGCCGCTCCGATAAGGTCCTCCGCTCTTCCGCGATCTTCCTGAACCCAAGGACCAGAAGTGGGCGAGATACTGTTAACTTCACCGGCGGATCGAGACGTCGTCTTCACCGACGGATCGAGACGTCGTCTTCACCGGCGGATCGAGACGGAGCTTCACCGGCTGATCGAGACGGGAGCTTCACCGGCGCGTCTATGAGGATCGAGACTACAAGCTCTATGAGGATCTTTGGTTTTTTGGTGGGTACGTCCAAAGCAAAGCTTTGTCGTTGGTGAAGAAAGCTTCGACCTTTGACCGATATCTCTTGCCCGTGTCTTGGTGAAGAAACAAGACGACATTGTTGATTTTTTTTTTTTTTTGATAGATTTCAAGAGAGTTCTCCTTGTCCCCTCCTTCTAGCGCTAACTGTTTGATCCAATAATGGTGTTTATGCTGAAATGTTTGTTGAATCAATACAATAAAAGAATCTAAAAATGATGATTAGATTCTTTGAGGCTTAAGAGAAATCTTAAAAGAATCAAAAGAGAAATCAACATGAAAAAGAGTATAAAAGAGATCATATTGATTATTGATTACATTACAAAGATGTTTGAAGTGTAAAGTGAACCTATGAATCAATTAGATCTCTATATGAAAGTGTCTCAAGTCTAAGAATGGAGAAAGAGCCACCCTTCTCATAAGGAGGTAGCTCCTTATTTATAGAAAGATGAAGCCTAGGGTTTCCTAGCAATATGGGCCTAGTTCAATGTCTAATGGGCCTTTAGGAGGATGTAAATCCATCCCCAACAGAGCTCAAGTCGCCAAGAAGCTGTCCTTTGTGGAGCTTGAGAGCGTCATCATCAAAAAGATAATCTTCACAAAGAGAATCTCAATGTATCGCTCTTATCTGAGCTGAGATGGTGGTGAGCTATGTGTACCCGAAGCCTCGTGTTGAGATCGTGTGTGCCAAGCAAGTTGTTGGCTTGTGTGTTCGTCAGGCTATGATGATGTTGAGAAATGTGCCGGCTCGTGCTAATGAGTTGGTGATCAGTGACGATGAAGTCGCCAAGAGAGTTGTGAGGACTGTGACCAAATCGCCATCATTTGCAAAGAGTGTCTCATATTCTTCGTCTTCTCTACTCTGTTTGTACAAGGGAAAGTGCTTGTCTCGTGATGATAATCTGGAGTTGTTCATGCTTCGATGGAAACATGATGACATGTGTTGAAGATGAGTAAAATCCCGTAGAACTTAATTTATCTGAAGCTTAACGTGTGACTGCGCATCTTGTTGTCTCTTTCCTCGTGACTCCCATGATCCCTTGATGACACTAGTGGCGTGTGCATACTTTCTAGCGGGCAATGGACATCTCACTGTATTCTCTATTGATCATGGTGTCTCCTCGGTGAAGATACAAAATGAGTGACGAGATGAGATGAATGCGAGAACAAAGCGGTCGCGAGTCTTGAGAACTTGGCGACAAGCTTCTGTTGACGGAGCTTTGAAGACGCCATGGCGGTGAAACGTAAGAAGCCGGGTGCGGAGATCAGATCGTTACTACCAAGGTCATCACGTGATTGTTACTGTCCGAGGCCGAGCTTAAAGACGGATGAGAGAGGCGACTGGAATGAGTCTTGAGCAGTGAACAAGCTTGTGAAGCTGAGTGGAATCACAACAGCGGCAGTGACAAGCTGGAGCATGCCTTGCGAGATGTTGCAATCTCCACTTCTCAAAATCAGTCATGATGAAGAAGAAACACAGACTGTCTATTGACGTTGGAGCTCAAGTCTTTGAAAACAGAGCTCAAGTCGCCAAGAAGCTGTCCTTTGTGGAGCTTGAGAGCGCCATCATCAAAAGATAATCTTCACAAAGAGAATCTCACTGTATCGCTCTTATCTGAGCTGAGATGGTGGTGAGCTATGTGTACCGAAGCCTCGTGTTGAGATCGTGTGTGCCAAGCAAGTTGTTGGCTTGTGTGTTCGTCAGGCTATGATGATGTTGAGAAATGTGCGGCTCGTGCTAATGAGTTGGTGATCAGTGACGATGAAGTCGCCAAGAGAGTTGTGAGGACTGTGACCAAATCGCCATCATTTGCAAAGAGTGTCTCATATTCTTCGTCTTCTCTACTCTGTTTGTACAAGGGAAAGTGCTTGTCTCGTGATGATAATCTGGAGTTGTTCATGCTTCGATGGAAACATGATGACATGTGTTGAAGATGAGTAAAATCCCGTAGAACTTAATTTATCTGAAGCTTAACGTGTGACTGCGCATCTTGTTGTCTCTTTCCTCGTGACTCCCATGATCCCTTGATGACACTAGTGGCGTGTGCATACTTTCTAGCGGGCAATGGACATCTCACTGTATTCTCTATTGATCATGGTGTCTCCTCGGTGAAGATACAAAATGAGTGACGAGATGAGATGAATGCGAGAACAAAGCGGTCGCGAGTCTTGAGAACTTGGCGACAAGCTTCTGTTGACGGAGCTTTTGAAGACGTCATGGCGGTGAAACGTAAGAAGCCGGGTGCGGAGATCAGATCGTTACTACCAAGGTCATCACGTGATTGTTACTGTCCGAGGCCGAGCTTAAAGACGGATGAGAGAGGCGACTGGAATGAGTCTTGAGCAGTGAACAAGCTTGTGAAGCTGAGTGGAATCACAACAGCGGCAGTGACAAGCTGGAGCATGCCTTGCGAGATGTTGCAATCTCCACTTCTCAAAATCAGTCATGATGAAGAAGAAACACAGACTGTCTATTGACGCTGGAGCTCAAGTCTTTGAAAACAGAGCTCAAGTCGCCAAGCTGTCCTTTGTGGAGCTTGAGAGCGTCATCATCAAAAAGATAATCTTCACAAAGAGAATCTCACTGTATCGCTCTTATCTGAGCTGAGATGGTGGTGAGCTATGTGTACCACAGAACAAGCCGACAAAGAGAAGCAACAACTTTCAATGGAATGTGATGGGATTTCGTCACTGACTCCACCACTGCTTGTGGCGAGATTATGCTGGGGGTCAAGCACGTTTGCTCGCCATTGCTTTGGTACAACGGGAAGCTTTTGCCAATTACGGCAAACTTGCCTCGAGAGCTTCAGCGAGGAGGCAGGGCCTTGATGGCGAGAAGACGCGGTGTCTGTGTCCCGGTCCATCAGCATCCACCAGAGATCGACGATGTAGAAGCTCAAAACTTTTTCTAGACAAAGCTCGAAACTTGATCTCAGCAGGCTATCGTCATCACATCTGTTCTCTTGTGAAGATTACAACAGAGCTCACAACGACCAGGGTGAAGCTGCTCTACTAATGACGTGTGAACAAACCTCACCGACCAGATGCTTTGTTTCTCTATTTCAAGCCTTCAGCTTTGACGAGACGGGAGCTTGGCATCGACGGGTTCTTCGCATCTCTCTCGCTTGACCTTGAAATACCTAGTTCATCGTAAGGAAATTATGTTTCACTGGCGGAACCAGACTCAATCATCGCAAGAAGGAACCACAGATCTGCTGCCATTCACGTCGGAGCTCAGTCGCTTCTTCGCGTCTCTATCTGTCCTAGTCTTCTTCGTGACTTCTGCTTGACCAGACTGGGGAAAGAACGAGACTCGAGCATCGCCGAGATCGCAGTTGCCGCTCCGATCAAGTCCTCCGCTCTTCCGCGATCTTCTTGAACCCAAGGACCAGAAGTGGGCGAGATACTGTTAACTTCACCGGCGGATCGAGACGTCGTCTTCACCGACGGATCGAGACGTCGTCTTCACCGGCGGATCGAGACGGAGCTTCACCGGCTGATCGAGATGGGAGCTTCACCGGCGCGTCTATGAGGATCGAGACTACAAGCTCTACGAGGATCTTTGGTTTTTTGGTGGGTACGTTTAAAGCAAAGCTTTGTCGTTGGTGAAGAAAGCTTCGACCTTTGACCGATATCTCTTGCCCGTGTCTTGGTGAAGAAACAAGACGACATTGTTGATTTTTTTTTTTTTGATAGATTTCAAGATAGTTCTCCTTGTCCCCTCCTTCTAGCGCCAACTGTTTGATCTAATAATGGTGTTTATGCTGAAATGTTTGTTGAATCAATACAATAAAAGAATCTAAAAATGATGATTAGATTCTTTGAGGCTTAAGAGAAATCTTAAAAGAATCAAAAGAGAAATCAACATGAAAAAGAGTATAAAAGAGATCATATTGATTATTGATTACATTACAAAGATGTTTGAAGTGTAAAGTGAACCTATGAATCAATTAGATCTCTATATGAAAGTGTCTCAAGTCTAAGAATGGAGAAAGAGCCCCCCTTCTCATAAGGAAGTAGCTCCTTATTTATAAAAAGATGCAGCCTAGAACTTTCTAGCAATTTGGGCCTAGTTCAATGTCTAATTGGCCTTTAGGAGGATGTAAATCCATCCCCAACATCTCAGAATCCAGGATTCACCACACTGACGACGGCCATTGACTGCACTTGACAAACCCGTCAGACGGTTTACTCCACCCTTTTTTCTTCGATCACAAAATAGATTCATATCTAGTTTTTTGCCACAAAATTTCCTTATCGATATGTGATTATTTTTACTTTCTTTTGTATATTTTAAAAGTTATCTAATCTTTCTCCCTCTATATATGGTATATTACGTGTTCCTCAATTAATCTCTAAACCTAACAAGTTCTTACGTCTCTCTCCATTACCTAGCAAACCAAGCAGCCACTTTTCCTTTCTTAAAATCTTCTCCATGGAATCAACTAACATAGTATTCTTCTTCTCTGTCTCGAACCTCTTCTCATGTTTCTTCTACAGTTTGTAACTAACTTTTTTTGTGTTTCAATTTTTCCGGCTGAAGCAGCTCCTACTGCGATTGAAGCCACGAACCCTTTGAATGAAGGTACAACGACTTGTACACAAATAGATTTCCTCTGACGCTATGAGTCAGTGACGATATATACTTCTGTTCATTGTTATACAAGCATTGCTTCCATTGTGTTATTTATAAGGCAGTTTACTGTTGAGAATCTCAATTAAACGTTTTTGTGCTGTTAATTTTGACTATTGTTTTTTCTTTTTCTTTTGTTTCTTCAGGTCAGAGAGAGCTTTCGGATGAGTTCAATACCAAACTGAATCTAGAGAATCAGAATGAAGAATCTGATGAAAAGATGCACATGGAGGCAGATTATTCTTCTTCCTCAGATAGTTCCTCAGATGATTCTGATTCTGAGGAAGAGGAGGGGCCCTTGATCGTTAATGTATATTACTTAATGTTTGTTAATCTAGTTTGTTTATGCTCTATCATGTAGAAAAATGGTGTCTGCTGAGCAGAATTCAAATGCTATAGTCTCTTCCTTTTCGTTTGCTATATTTGAAGTTAACTTTTGTGTATTATTATTTGCCACAGCCACAGCCACCAAGATCTACTACTACTGGAGGATCAAGAACACTTTTGCTGGCACTCCAAGTCAAAAAATCAGATATGTAAGTATAGCACCTTTCTCTACTTTTATGGAAAGCTCTCCTTCCATTGACCTTTAAATTATTGTCCTCCATTTTATAGCAAGGAGTTCTTCCAAGAAGCTGGCGAAGTTGTTGATGTTAAATTTGGTATGGGACGTGATGATGGCAGTTTCAGGGGATTTGGCCATATTTTGTTTGCTTCTCCTGTAGAAGCACAGATGGTGAGAGTAATTTTTGCTATATGATTGGTGGAGAAAAGGTCGAAGTAATGATTTCTGATCAGATCTTTTTCTAATTTAGGCGCTGGGATTTCAGGGTAAAACTTTGCTCGGTCTTCAAATTCGGCTTGACATGGCTCTAGAAAGTTCAGAAACCAGGTAAAACTGTTCTTTTTTCAGTGTCGTGGAGATTTTTTGTTTGTGCAAGAGCACCCTCAACCCAAATACCCAATTGGGTTTCCTAATTTTTTTTTTTTTTTTGCTGATTTAAAAAAAAAAAAATGAACCAATCGCGGGCCGCTATGTGTCAGTGGGGCCCGCGAAACAGTGCAAAAAACATCTCTTATTTTGCGACGGAAGACAATGGTCTCCCCCTTTTGGGTGGGGCCCACACCACATTTTCCCCTGAAAACCCACCCTGGCGCCCCGTTAATCATGGCCTAAGTATCTTAATGTGTTAGTAATCTTCTCTATCAATACTTTGTAGGTGCTTCGGTGGTAACTTGTGGTAGATCAATCAAGAATAACTAAAGATAATAACTAAGGGGATTATTAATTACTATACAATCTTTTAGATCAGGCTAATTATGATTTAACCGATGCTATTGAGTATCTCCTTTTTGGGTTTTTTTTTTGAACAAAACTTGGATTCACCCCCTACGGTGAACTCTCAAATTCGCCTCTCTTAATAACAGCCATCAAATTGCCAGGTAGAATTAGTAAAAAAAAGAATATTGAAACTAAAAGAAAGGAAAATAGCTTGACTTCGCCGTTAACCAAATAAAAGAACGTGATCTCCAATTCTATGCTTTCAAATCCAATTTCAATAGGAAGCTTTGTTTGTCAAGTTTGAGTCTCCAATTCTATGCTTTCAAATCCAATTTCGATTTAACCTTCTCCAAACCAAATCAAGCCATGTCTGACGGCGATGACAATAATCTGCATCGGCTTGTGAACAGCTAATCTTCTTCTTAAAGCATCTTGATTCCGCCATTGGTGTCAAGGTATCTGCTTTGGAGCTCGATCCCATCAAAGGTTCGGTTCGTCCATTGGTATCTCTATACACGCTTCTTGGGAATATATATATATGAATATTTCCAATTGCAGATAAACGCGTAGTTGAGTTGTCTCAAGATTAGGAACAGAATGTGAGCAACTTGGGAATATATATATATCCAAGAGCATTTGAACAGAGAAACTTGTTTTCAGTTGCTGAGCATGGAGATTCAAGTTTTGAAGTTTCTGCACTTTCGGTTATCAGTTCCCACCACCAAAACGTTTCTCAGGTAAAACACTAAAACGCTATATGTATAAAGTCATTTTCTTCTTCTGTGTTTCAGGCGGTTCATTCAAGCAGCTCAAGCATCTGACAAGGTGATATCTTGCATATTCACATTGTTTTATCCATTTATTCATGTGCATTTTCATCATATAGATTAGGATTAAGCCATATCTAGGTTGCATTTTGCATACATATGTCTCTATCAGGTATTGGAGTACCACATGGAGTTCCTGGAGACACTTGGGTGCATTTGGAGCTCAAAGGAGGTGTTTAGAGTGATCTTTGGACGAGCACTGCCTGGAGCGACCAGCCCAGAGCGACTATCTCAAGTCACTCCAGCCAGAGCGACCTCACCACAGCGACCAGTCCAGGCGGCGCCGAGGTCACTCGCATCTCACACCCTCTCGGGCGACCTCCTAGAGCGACAAGGCAAAGTCGCTCCAACTCCTAGAGCGACCTCACCACAGCGACCAGTCCAGAGCGACGCGCCGAGGTCACTCGCATCTCACACCCCTCTCGGAGCGACCTCCCAAAGCGACACCCGAGGTCGCCGTCTCTATGGCGAGACGACACGGCGAAGCCGGGCGACCTCTAGGCGACGAAGTGGCTCCCGAAGGACGACCTCTCCGGCATGCAGGAATTAAGTCGCGTCTATTATTGGGTCGATTTTCTATTTTACTTAAGGGCATTTTGGTCATTTCATGATGCACGTTTTTAATTTCTAAAACCTATGTTTTAAACATCTTTGGTAGCCACCGTGAGAGGATCTTTGGATCTATTGAAATACACAAAACTCTCTTGAGAAGTTCATCTCTTGGATTTTGATTGTTATGTTCTTGTGTTCTTGTTGATTTCTTATCTATTTCTCTACATGATTAATCTGAAATCCAATATGGGTTTAAGAGGAATCATGGAGATTAGTGAGTAATCACCTTTTGAATTCATGGGTTAGGGAGATTAAGGGTGATTAGGTTAGTTCTAGGATGTTTTAGTGTAGATCATTCTTGTTCCTTGCTAGTAGAGTATTCTTAATGCATCTTCGAGTTGGCCACTCAAAGTTGATCAATAGGCATTTCCCACCGAAAGGTGTTTGATGAAATGCCTGAGACAACTTTCTAGGCTTTAGTATACTTTGCCAAAACATTTGTTGTTAAAGATGCTAAGATAGCTAATAGACTTGTTAGTAATGATTGCTTTCATATTATTCAACCAAAGACATTTGATGTTTGAGATATGTTAGCAAATGAACATTCATCTGACATAGAGCTTGCTTAGAATTGTGTCAGGCTTAAGGTTGATAGTTTGATTGATCATTTGCCATCCTTAGTTCGATACTTGATCACCTAAGGTCTAATCTCTATGCCCATGAGTTCTTTTTCCCTTAGTCGAAAGTATCATTCATTATTGCTTTCTAGTTTTAGTCATAGCTTAAAACCCATCTAAATCATTGGTTGCACTTAGATTAAGTGAGTACTTGCATTCTCGGTGTTTTGATATCCCTCGAACTGGTTCGACAATCACTATACTACAACATTTGTCTTAGGAGCCTTGAAAACTCCTAACATCAAATTGGCCGTTGCCAAATTCTGAGTAGATTTGAACATTGAGATTTAGTCACTTACTTGAGACTAAGTCATTTTATTTTCTTTTGTTACTGATTCTTCTTCTTCACCTACCTTTAACTTTCGGTGTATGAACTTGAGGAGCAGGGTCCATCAAACCTAGTTCCAATAGTAGCAGACATCGAGCTTTGAGAGGAGTGTGCTAGAGCTAGAAGAGAAGAAGACCAACAAGCCCACTTGCGAGATTGGATATTGATATGGCAGATCCACCGCAAGGCGAACAACAACCGCAGCAGCTCGACCCATTGGTACTTATGACCGCCCAACATTCTTGGTCATAGACTAGGAATCGAGCACCGGCTGTGGCAGCCAACAACTTTGAGGTCAAGTCATGACTCCTCAAAGTGATCGAGAACAACAAATATCATGGATTGGCTTTAGAGGACCCATTCGATCACTTGAACAGGTTCGACAGCTACTGTGGGTTGTCAAAACCAATGGTGTGTCGAGGATGCCTTAAAGCTGAAGTTATTCCCTTTCTCTTTGGGGATAAGGCACGCCAGCGAGAAATCTCTACCCAGCGACTCTATCATTACTTGGGATGAGTGCAAGAGAGCATTCTTGGAGAAATTCTTCTCATCCTCAAGAACTGCTAAGCTGAGAAATGAGATCTCCGGTTTCCAACAGAAGAACTTGGAAGGCTTCAGTGAAGCCTGGGAGATTCAAGGGCTACCAAGCTCAATGCCCACACCATGGTTTCTCTAAGGAGAGCTTGCTGAGCACATTCTACCGTGGTGCTCTTCCTAAGTACAGGCCGATGGATACAGCTAGCAATGGGTTCTTCTTGGGGAGAACTGAGGAAGATCTGAGAGGAGCTGGTTGACAACATGGTAAAGAGTGATGCAGTCTACAGTGGAGACCACGACAGAAACAGCCAAACAGATGATAAGCAGACGAGGAAGGAGTTGAAAGCCCTACAGGATAAGATAGACATCCTCCTTGCTGATAAAGCCACACAAGAGCAGCTGCACTTTGTTGGTAACCCAAGTCAAGAGACACCACCTGTTGTCCATGAGGTTGAGGGTTTGGAAGGTCAGGAAGAGCTGTGTTTCATCAACAACAATGGTAGCTGGTACAAAAAAGAGCCCAACTTTCAGTACAACAACTACCAACAGAAATCCTACCCCAACAACCAACAGAGTGGTTATCCGCCTCGAAACAACCAGCAAGGCAGCTATCAACCTCATCAAAACCCCTCATCTGGTTCCTCTGCTCCTCAAGAGAGCAGCACTGACACCCTGCTGAAACAAATCTTGGAGTCTCAGACTAGAAGTGAGAAGCATGTTGGTTATGAGTTGAAGAACCTTCATTCCAAGATTGATGGGAGCTACAATGAGCTCAACAACAAGTTCTCACATCTTGCTTCTACAGTCAAGAATTTAGAGAATCAGTTTGCTTCCATGAACACTCACCAGACTTCGCCGGTAGGGATCCTACACGGAAAATCTGACCAAAACCCCAAGGAGGCCAAAGCTATCACCCTCGGGAGTGGTAGCGGTTACCTCCTACAATCCTCACCAAGGATGCTGAGAAAGTAGGTGAGGAGGTGGCCATCAACTTAGATGATGAAGTGGTGATTGTTGATGAGAAAATCAATGATGAAATCTTGGAGAAGATTGTGGAAGCCAAAGGTAAAGGAAAGGTTGGGGAAGAGAAGAAAACAGTAAAAGATGGTGAAGTTCTTGCTCCAGCAAGTGAGAATTCTTTGTTCCTCCTCCTATGAACCCAAACTACCATTCCCTGGTAGATTCAAGAGGCAGCTGCTAGAGAAGTACAAGGCTTTGTTTGACAAGCAAATGAGTGAAGCTCAGGTTGCAATGCCCATCATCGATGCTTTCATGTTGATTCCTCAATACAACAAGTTCCTGAAAGATGTTGTAGCTGCAAAGAAAAAGGAAATGGAAAGCATGATGATTCTTACCCATGAGTGCAGTGCCATCATCCAAAGGCTTGATGTTCGAGAGAAGTTAGAGGATCCAGGATGCTTCACACTACCTTGTGCTCTTGGACTATGATATTTGAGAAATGTCTCGCGATTTGGGAGCTAGTGTCAGCGTGATGCCTTTGTCTGTTGCAAAGAAGTTTGGATTCACTCAGTACAAGAAGTGTAAACTCTCTCTGGTGTTAGCTGATCGTTCAGTGAAGTACCATGTGGGCATCTTAGAGGACCTACCTGTGAAGATTGGAAAATATGAGATACCTACAGATTTTGTGGTGCTTGAGATGGGTGAGGAGGCTCAAGACCCATTGATTTTTGGAAGGTCATTCTTAGCTACAACAGGAGCAATTGTTAAGGTGAAAGAGGGCACGATTGATCTCCATTTGGGTAAAGGGCATGTTCTACACTTTGACATCAAGGAGAAAATGAAGAAACCAACTGTGTTCGGACAAGCCTTCTACATTGAAGAGATGTGCACTCTTACTGATGAGCACCTTGAAGAGTTACCACCTGAGGACGACGAGGAGGGAGCATCTCCCTCTACTCATTCTCCATAGTAGGTAACCCACTACTTTTCCTTGTGTATACCATTTCGTTTTTGCATATTAGTTTTCTCTTTTTGGGTATCTCTCTCTCCTTGACAACACAGAGACTGTGTCATTTAAGTTTGGGGGAGGTACCAAGTATTTGATCACGTTTGCTTTGATGATTTGAGTCTCATGCATTGCATTATACATATATATTTGCATAAAAAAAAAAATTCATTTATTTTGCATCATTGGCATTTCTAGGAGAGTCTAGAGTATATAGGTTGCATTGGGAGCAATGACTTTAAATGCCTTGTAAAGAACACTACGTTGCACCTGAGTAGCTTTTGCACCTCTCAAAAACACTTGTATGCTTCGAGCCTTGAAGACTCTTCCTGAAACTTGTTGATTGTTGAAACTCAGTCTTTGAAGCCAACTACAACCTTATTTGAACTGAACGAACTTAATACTTCTTGCTCATGGTCCCTTGTGTACTGAGTCATGGCTATACACACTTGAGTTGTCACATCCTTTATGCCAATCTTATTTTGACAAACTCTAGTGGTAGACCACTCCCAAAACCTTTCCCTTCTTTTAAGCTTTCATTGTTTGATGAGTGAGGCCCTCTTCGGAAAGTCTTACATGTGCATAATGTTGAGAGTATCGGGAACGACAATGCTTGATCTTCATTCTTGCTAGATTGAGCACTTTATTGTCTAGCTATAGGTGGGGGTGAGTGTTGAGATTATGATTTGGGAGCAATGAAAAAGGAAAAGAAATGACTCTTTGTGTTTAAGTGAATTGTCTTATTGTGATAGGTAGAAAAACCTCTAGCTCAAGTTATGAAAAGTCTTGGCCCCCATCTAAAAAAAAAAAAAAAAGAAAAAAAAAAGAAAGAAAAAGAGGGCTAGCAAAGTTGTTAGGAGCTAAAAAATGATTTGAGGTTGTGAAAAATCCCTTGTAGATTTCAAAGAGAAATAGTTGATGTTCTTAGGATCTTTTGGTGAGAGGTGTGAGTTGGTTTTGACATTGGGAAATGATTGTGTGATTTGTATGTTTGGGAAAAGGGTAGAACAATGGAGATTGAGCATTGTATGCATGAGTTGGTCCCTTTCTTAGATATATTATGTGCAATGTCAAGGCTACTTGTTTCGAGAGTAAATCACCTTAAAGATCATATGTTTTGAACCTCTTGAATCATTTGAATAAAAGTCTTCCCTTACTCAACCAAATGATTTGGACCAATTGACCATTTGCAAGAATTCACTTGATGCTATGCTTAATGAACTTGAGAGTTGGCTGATTTGCATGTGTGAATGCATGATGATGAGTGTAGGGATGAAAAGAGTTCAGATAGGCCTAGAGAAGCTAGAGTATAATAAGAGAGGGTGTACTAATGCTGAATTTAAATGTTGATTTGAGTGCTTTGTGTGTTTCTTTTGGCTATGAGCTCCCACCTTCAAACCTCTCTCCCTATGAGTTCTAGAAAGTTCACTTGAGGACAAGTAAAAGAATAAGTTTGGGGGAGTTGATATCTTGCATATTCACATTGTTTTATCCATTTATTCATGTGCATTTTCATCATATAGATTATGATTAAGCCATATCTAGGTTGCATTTTGCATACATATGTCTCTATCATGTATTGGAGTACCACATGGAGTTCACGGAGACACTTGGGTGCATTTGGAGCTCAAAGGAGGTGTTTAGAGTGATCTTTGGACGAGCACTGCCTGGGCGACCAGCCCAGGCGACTATCTCAAGTCACTCCAGCCAGAGCGACCTACGGGCGGCGCCATGAACTCGCCGTCCTATACGCCGGGCGACCTCTGAAGCGACAAGGCGAAGTCGCTCCAGCTCTGGCGACCTCACCA
Source organism: Brassica carinata (assembly GCA_016771965.1). Taxonomy (NCBI): domain Eukaryota; kingdom Viridiplantae; phylum Streptophyta; class Magnoliopsida; order Brassicales; family Brassicaceae; genus Brassica; species Brassica carinata. The sequence goes on from CM028702.1 coordinate 40,264,422, forward strand.
CAGCGACCAGTCCAGAGCGACGCGCCGAGGTCACTCGCATCTCACACCCTCTCGGGCGACCTCCCAAAGCGACACCCGAGGTCGCTTCAGCGTCTCTATGGCGAGGCGACACGAAGCGAAGCCGGGCGACCTCCCAGCGACACCCGAGGTGGCTCGAAGGCGGGCGACCTCTGAGCGACATGCCGAGGTCGCCCGCCTATTATTGGGTCGATTTTCTATTTTACTTAAGGGCATTTTGGTCATTTCATGATGCACGTTTTTAATTTCTAAAACCTATGTTTAAACATCTTTGGTAGCCACCAGGCAGAGGATCTTTGGATCTATTGAGAAATACACAAAAACTCTCTTGAGAAGTTCATCTCTTGGATTTTGATTGTTATGTTCTTGTGTTCTTGTTGATTTCTTATCTATTTCTCTACATGATTAATCTGAAATCCAATATGGGTTTAAGAGGAATCATGGAGATTAGTGAGTAATCACCTTTTGAATTCATGGGTTAGGGAGATTAAGGGTGATTAGGTTAGTTCTAGGATGTTTTAGTGTAGATCATTCTTGTTCCTTGCTAGTAGAGTATTCTTAATGCATCTTCTGAGTTGGCCACTCAAAAGTTGATCAATAGGCATTTTCCACCCGAAAGGTGTTTGATGAAATGCCTGAGACAACTTTCCTAAGCTTTTAGTATACTTTGCCAAAGACATTTGTTGTTAAAGATGCTAAGATAGCTAATAGACTTGTTAGTAATGATTGCTTTCATATTATTCAACCAAAGACATTTGATGTTTGAGATATGTTAGCAAATGAGCATTCATCTAGACATAGAGCTTGCTTAGAATTGTGTCTAGGCTTAAGGTTGATAGTTTGATTGATCATTTGTCATCCTTAGTTCGATACTTGATCACCCAAGGTCTAATCCCTATGCCCATGAGTTCTCTTTTCCCTTAGTCAAGAAAGTATCATTCTGTTATTGCTTTCTAGTTTTAGTCATAGCTTAAAACTCATCTAAATCATTGGTTGCACTTAGATTAAGTGAGTACTTGCATTCTCAGTGCTTTGATATCCCTCAGAACTGGTTCGACAATCACTATACTACAACATTTGTCTTAGGAGCCTTGAAAACTCCTAACATCACAAGGTGAGTTTATTCACTAGTATTTCTCTAGTAAACCAAAAAGTTACAAAGCAGAAACATCTGAAGTTCTTTTTTTGTTTGGTACGTACACAGGTTCCCCACATTGAGATGGAGTCCTTAGCAAACTATGTTGCAGTATTGACTGTTGTGGAATATAGTTTTCTAAGGCTCATGCCGTCCTTAATAGCTGCCTCAGCTGTTTTTTTTAGCAAGATGGACGCTATTACTATACAGAATCCAACTCTGAAGCACTACACCAGATATGAGACGCCTGCCCTTAAAAACACAGTACTGTGAAATTGCTTTGGAGGAAGATAGTTTTGCTTATGTGAATGCTATTACTATACAGAACCCAACTCTGAAGCACTACACCAGATATGAGACGCCTGCCCTTAAAAACACAGTACTTGCAATGTAGGATTTGCAGCTTAACACCAGTGGAAGCCCCCTCGTTGCTATAAGGAAGAAGTACAACCAAGAAAAGGTACATACATTTTGTTGTTCATACCTCCTGAGCGTGTAAGAGACTGGCAAAACTGACAATGAGTTTGGTCCCATTCTGCTTTTTGACAGTTTAAAAGAGTGGCATAACCAAGTCAGCACATCTCTCTGGCTTCAACACATGCATTAGGTGGATCAACAGAGATGAATAGGATTCAGAAAGTGCGCTTCCAAACTCCTCAGGAAAACTTCATGTCAATTCCTTCCTATTTGAATCCGCAGGCTATTGTGCAGAACTTGCCTATTTGCATCCGCCGGCTAGAAGAAGAAGATGGGGAAGAAGAAGAAGAAGAAACTGTTGATGACTTGCTTATTCGTATCCGCCTGCTAGTAGAAGAAGAAGAAGATAAGGAAGAAGAAGAAGCTGTTGAGGCTGACGATGTTAACAATGTACGCAGGTCAACTCGTGAGAAGAAGGCTAACTCCAAATACCAAAACAAAGTCAAGTAACCAAAGGCTTTGTCTCCTTTCAGTTATATATATTTGATTAGGGAGTTTTTGTCCATCTACGTTCTCTTGCATGTCTCCTTTTTGTTGTGTGTTGTTTAGCGTTTCAAAGTTTGTAAGAACTCATGTTCCTCCCCTTTTTAAGAAATGAAAAAAGAAAGGAAACTAGTTTATTGCCTTATTTGCCTTAGTTATGTTCTATGTTCGGATATCTATGTAGAACTAAGGTTTCACTCCTAAAGGACTTGGTTTGATTCTTATAACTTGTTTCCAGTGAAATATCTTATTTTGCTGCAATTTCGAGACCCATCAACATAACCCAGGTCTCCTGATAATTAGCCGGATCTCTAGAATATTAGAATTCAGAAAGCAAGAAAAACAGAAAAGAAAGGAAATAGTAACTTTGATCTCTACATCAAGCAACGTACGTCTACCAACAAAAATCCATGGGCACAAGATTTGTTTCTCTCCTTGTCAGAAACCTCATCAAGGTTGGAATTTAACAAGTCCAACTTGAAACCTGCGTGCACGCCTCATTTATTTTAGTATTTGGAAAGCTCTTTGGAGCCTCCTCAAGTGTCTTACCGAGGTTGAGGAGAAGCAATACTATAAAGAAAGTGGTTATTCAAAAACGGATCTTTAACTTACCTGAGAGGCACAAACTTTAAAACCATTGATATCGACAGTCTTCTTCTTCTTTGATACATTTGATTATTTAAATTACTAATCAGATAAATCCATATGATAATCATCACTAAATGTGTTTATTGTAATGAACCTATAAACGGTCTTCGCACTGGAGTTTAATCCAGTAAAGTCAATCTGATCTAAACCGAATCAAAATAGATAATTTATATATATTAACATGATATACTTATAAACTGATCAAAACCGAATAATAAAAACAGAATTAATTAAAAAATATATATAATAGTATAATTATAAGTATACCATATAATATAATATATAAAATTCTATTGACAATTTGACATGATTTTTATTTAAAATTTTAAATTAAATATAATTTTATTTTCTTATTGTTTCATCAAATAAATACAATTGTAATTTTTTATTCACAATTTTTTATTCAAAATTTGAACTGGAATCCCCTGGCTAATGTTTTTTTTTTTTGGACAACCCTCGGCTAATGTTTAATATCACGAATTCGGTTTGACTATGTTTTGTTTTTATCGGCACGGTTTGACTTTGGTTATGAATTAGCTTTTGGTTCAACTCGGATGGGAACGGTTTACGTCCAAAAATGTAATCACTAGCCATTTATCTTCTCCGTCTCGTCTCTGTTTGCAAAACCCAAAGGAAATCTCCGAAACAGAGAGAAATAATGAATTCAGCGCTAATGCTACGTCGTTTCATCTGCGTCAACGCTTCAGCAACTCTTTCTTCCGTAGCTCCATCTCCGAAGAAGAAGCCTCTCATCTTCTTAGGCTCTCCTCAAGTAAGAGAGACTTCACAATGTTTCGTCTATATACATAACTTATGGGTTTAGGGTTTTTGCCTAACAATTCAATCATATCTCTTTGAAATAAGGTTTCCGTGACAGTGCTCGAAGCTCTTCTCGACGCATCTTCCGCACCAAACTCTTCCTTCGAGGTAATAATACCATTGAAAGGGGTCTCTTCCTTACAATGAAACAAGATTAAGACAAATGTGGTGAGACGAGATCTTGTTGTCTAGGTTGCAGGAATTGTCACACAGCCTCCGGCGAGAAGAGACAGGGGGAGAAAAGTGTTGCCTTCTCCAGTAGCTCAATACGCTCTTGAAAAGGGCTTACCTTCTGATCTAATCTTCTCCCCTGAGAAGGCAGGAGATGTAAGGTTTTTCTTTTGGGTCTCTCATTAATGAAGCTCTTTACTTTTTGGAGAAAGATGTGATCTTTCTTTGTGTTTTGTTGTGTGCAGGAAGCGTTCTTATCCACTTTAAGGGATCTGCAACCTGAGCTTTGTGTTACAGCTGCTTATGGGAACATTTTGCCTACCAAGTTCCTTAGTATTCCACTACACGGTTAGTAGAAAATTGCTAATTAATGGAACATTGTTTTCTTAATATTGCAGAAGAGGCTTGTGTGTTTGAAGTGAAATGTTTTACTATTTCTTAGGGACAGTGAATATACATCCTAGTTTGTTGCCACTCTACCGTGGTGCTGCGCCAGTGCAAAGAGCATTACAGGTGCATATTTTTTCTTTTGGTCTTGACTTGTTCTAACTCTTACTGTTATTGCATAACTCGAAATTTCACAATAAGACTTGGTGGCTGTAATAGGATGGTGTTCAAAAAACAGGAGTGTCATTAGCATTTACGGTGCGGAAGTTAGATGCAGGGGCAGTTATTGCCTCTAAGAGGTTCCAAGTAGATGATCAAATAAAGGTTTATACTCTTTCTCTGAAAATAGCTGATTATATTAACATATTTCTTTCTATGGGTCTTAGCGACTTTTGAATCATTTGCAGGCACCAGAACTACTCTCGTTATTATTTTCTGAAGGTATTTATTAGATCTTATGCTCATACATTTCAAGAAAAGTGTCACTATGAACATTAGAGATTCAATGTGGAAAAAACTTTGCAGGGTCTAAGCTTCTTATCCGTGAACTTCCATCGATATTTGATGGGTCAGCAAAATCAAAAGCAGTTCCTCAAGATGATTCTGAAGCTACATTAGCTCCAAAGGTATTTTTTGCATATGAATAGTATGATTACAAGATAAGGCAGATACTTTAGAAGGCCTTCCTGCTATCTTGTTTATGTTTGAGATCTTGCATTGTTTAAGGATATAGGGCATTTTGATTTGGAAAAATTGGTTCTTCAGCTGAAAATTATACTTAAATAAGAGAAAAAGATGCTGGATAACAAACATTATGTTTCTTATTAATTTAATGGACGCACAGATAGCTCCTGATGAGGCTTGGCTCTCTTTCGACCAGGAAGCTTTTGTTCTACATAACAAGGTAGAAACCCTTTCAATTATTCTGTAATTATAAAAAGAAAAAGTAAAAACCGCTTTCTAGGTTCGTGCATTCGCAGGATGGCCGGGAACACGAGCTAAAGTCTTGGTCCTTGATGACAAAAGCGGTCAGCAAAACGAGGTAGAGCTTAAGGTCATCACCACTCGAATATGCCAAAGTACAGAAGTTCTGAATGGTGAACAAGATTGTGTCACTTTTAAGAAAGGTTCATTGGTGTTTCCCTGTGGAGGAGGCACAGCTTTGGAGGTAAGAAGCTATAGACTTGCTTAATTTTCCGCTCAGTTTTGATCCAAAGGGCAAATGTTGACATGCTTAGCATTTGATGTTTTGCTTTACTCAGGTACTTGAAGTCCAACTTCCTGGTAAGAAAGCGATGGACGCAACTGCTTTCTGGAATGGCTTGAGAGGTCAAAAGCTGAAGAAGCTATGAAGACAGAGACCGAAGTTTGCTTCTACATGTCAACTTAGTTCATTTGTTTTGTCACATTCTAATTTTACTTGTGACTAATATCCCCACATTCTTTGGTGTAATTCTATATATTCTCTTCTCGAGGAAGACCTTTAAGATCTAAAATAAACAAATTCTACATACTTTTGCACTAATGTAAGAATCGTATTTAACTCGTGTTAGAATAACACTCAACACACTAGCATCATACCAACATCTGTGCAAGCAAAGGTAAAATCGATGAAAGCTTGCATTTACGTCCTCTATGTGGCCATATAATAGTCTCCATGACTTTCGTCCAACATCTCAACCACAGGAGCATACTGCACCATGGCAAAGTTAATGAAAGTTCCATGAGCGACAATGAAAAAGAAAAAAAGCAGAAGAAGCTTTTAAGATTTTAACATTTACCTCATCATCTTCGTCAAAGTAAATCCCATCAACATCGCTCTTCTTCTGAAACTCCCATCCTAATCTGTTCTCAAGCAATTCTTTGAACTTCCTTGTCTGCAAAAATACATTATGTGAAGAAAATGAATTTGATGTAGACATTGTGTGATCTGTTTATGTAGAGATTTGTGGACATACCCACGACAATAAATCTCCATCAACTACAGATGCCTCTTCCACTAACGCAAAAAAGTCCTGTTATCAAAAAGCAATGGAAGTTCAAACTCAAAATCTTTAAAAATCCAAAACCTATGCTCGCTCAAAGGAAGCATGTAAAGCAAGACAGAGATTTTACCTTGCAAAGCAAATGTAGAAAGCTATCTGAAGCTAGCCAAGAATCATCAAGAAGTGCAAGTACGCCCATCTCTGGACCACTGCTCTCTTTCTGTAGTCCATATTTTAGTTGATGGTAGATTACTTCAATGAACTGTAATAAATACATACATCAAGAAAGATGAACTAATTAGATTAGTAGAATGACAATTGGTAGAAAGCCTGCAGACTGCACATAACAATTGAGAAAAATGAGATATAATTGGTTTAAATAGCATCTATATGCATCCTCAGATATAGTTTTTAAATGAAAATTGACGAAACTCACCTTTGTGAATAGTCCACTCCTAGTCTGAAAGGGCTGCAAAAGGTCACAAAGGGGCATGAAGTTGCATCGATTTTTCGAACATATAGAAGCAAGTATCCATATCATAAATAAAAACAGAGAAGGATAGAAACGGAACAAAACAAATAGAAAAATATACACTATCACATCAAAGCGTGGATGTTTTAGAATCACATACCGCTTCAGTGCAGCCTAGTAAAAGACTAACTAAGGACTTCCATTGCATGAAGGATTCAAGAGACTGCCCCATCTGCACAAAAATGTGACACCATGATCTGAGAATGGAATACAAATCTGAAGGATTCCTATTTGTGACCATACATAAACATGCACTGTGTGTATGAGCGTCTAGTAGTAAGTATATGTTAACAGTACATACCAAAAATGCTACAAATGAAAACTGTAGCTCCCCAAGAAGCAAGTCTTCCGAGTCTTTGTACTCCTTTGACAATACACTTTCTAGAAGTTGAGTCTGTACAAACAAAAAGAGGAAATAACAACAACTACGCTTTCACAGGATTTTAAGGTTTAAATTAAAGAAGAAAAAGATTAAGAGGTGGTGTTACCTTGTCAAGATTCAAAGAGGTTAGCTCCTGACCAGAAATTCCCTTGTGCTTTATAATCCGAGGAATAGAAGTATAGTAAAACCTATTCCCTTTGGGTTGCTCAGTGGTTGATGATGCCGCCCCAGACTTGCTTTTCTTCATCTGCTCGTCAAGTGCTCTTTCCATTTCCGTCTTAGGTCCGCCTTTTAGAATAGCAGATTCGTAGATGACTGTTATCTCTCCTCCAACTGGCTCTGCAAAACGGAAGAAGTCAAGTTTTTTTACAGTGTTCACCACTCAGACACAGAGGAAACCTTAAGAATGTGGTTAAAGAATCCACTAGATATAAGGTTCACATACCAAACTTCTCGACAACATCCTTGGTAATATAGTTAGACAAGTGCTTCCATGCTCCATACTGGCTTAAATTGTATGGACCAAGATGCTTGTCAAATTCCAAACTTTTCACAGCTTGAGAATATCTCTCCTCCTGGCATCAGAGGGAAAAAGAAGAAGGAGAAAATTAACAAACAGTACTATTTCTCTAAGCCTAATGACTAGTAGGTACGGCAAAATGATTCTCTTCTGTTCAAGTTTCACAGGAACAGATTTGATTATAACCGTTAACTAATAGTATGCAAATCACTGAGAAACGTACAAGCAGGACTGAGGAAACTAGTGCACTAAGTTATTAAAAGGGGCAAACCTCTTCTTCAGATAGTTTGGCCAACCACTCGTCTTGCTGATTCCATTTGCGTACGATAACCTTGAGTAGCCAAGATCAAAACTGGTTTTATATGAGTGTTCCATGCCCCTTCTCATGGAGTATTAAAATGTAGTGAAGGAAAGACTGATTCACAAACCTGGGAAGGAGCAACATCAACAAAAAAGCCAATAGTAGGTGAAAACTCTTTACCATCCCTGAAAACATCAAAAATGAAAATATTATTCAAACACAGATAGATATAAATGGAATGTAACGAATGCAACCATGTTAATAATACATTATACACAAAAAGCATATAAAAGACTCTTTTTTTTTTTTTTGGTATGAGCATATAAAGACTTGAAAGAACCTGGTGGATGAACTATAGAAGACAAAGTGAATTCCAGGAGGGATCATCTTTGTCCCTTTGAAAGCTGTTCCTACTGTGAACATCTGCAAAATCACAATATTTTATAAAAAGAATTGACGAAAACAGTGTTCGAACTCACGATTCGATACCTAAAACAAAAGTGTATTCGAACTTGCCTGAGTATCGATTCCGATGAGAGTATGCTGAGGAACGTCGAGAAATAGAAGCGTAGCTCCATGCTTCACTAGTTCCAGTGCCTTTTCCGAATCCATCACTTCCTCCTCCTCCTCTGGGTTTAAGTTTCCGAACAATGAGAGAAGAAACAAACATCGAGTGGGAGAGGGCGAGTAGATTCCAGAAGGGCCCACTAAACAGGCCCATTAAAAAGTTGGGCTTATGAATTCAGCCTAACTAAAATAAAACCCGCGTAGGTTTGTGGACGGAGACGCGATTTTCACGCGCTTTACTTCCAACCGACAAACCTTTTTATATATACTACTACCACGAACCCTCTCGGTTGCGTCTTCCCATTCGTTTCTTTTACTTCATCCGCAATTTTCTGATATTCTCTCTCTCGCATAAACACGAAATCCAAATCTAGGGTTCTTTCATTGTTCGATCGTTCGTTCTATCGTTCAGAGAAAGTCATACGTCTCTTGAATTGAAAAGATGCCTTCATCCAACGGAGTCTTCGCTCATCAGAGAAACACACATCGGAACGCTGGAAAGATGTTGAAGAGACCGTTCGACAATCCCGGCGGCTACGGCGGCAGAATCGGAGGTTTCCAGGAGGAGGAGCGAAGCCGTTACGCGCCGCCGCCTCAGAAACGCCCCAGATATCAGACGCAACCGCAATTCCAATCGGCTAAACCTAACGGCGGCGGGACTCCTATGTATCGCCATCATCATCATGATAGTAACTTGTCTAGGGTTTCTAATTACGGTGATGTGATCAATTCTAATTCAAGTAATGTCTTTCCTTTTGCTCTTCGTAACAATGGTCATTCGCAATCTAACAAACCGTATGGTTATGGGAACCCTAATCCCCAATCGGTTCCGCTTCCTTTACCGTATCGCAAACTCGATGGTTTCGATTCGTTACCGGAATGGGTTCCTAATTTCGTACCTAACACAAACCGCGAGATAACCGGAGTCCGGTTTAACGCTAACCAACCTTCTCAAGCACCGCCTGTGTTTACGAATTTGCCCAATTCAATTCCTATGAATCATTTAAACATGGTTTCTGTTGTGTCACAATCATTACCACAACAACCTATCGTGAGCAAAGAATTGGCAGATTTACTTAGCGTTCTTAACAACAATGAGAAAGAAAAAGAGAAAGAATGCGATCTTGGGCTTGATTTTGATAAAATTAACCTTAACGTGCGACGTGAATCTGTGATCAAGTCTCTTTATTCCGACATGCCGAGGCAATGTTCCTCGTGTGGGGTTAGATTCAAGGGTCAAGAAGAGCATAGCAAGCACATGGACTGGCATGTGAGGAAGAACAGAATGGCTAAAGACGCGACCAAAGCCGCCACAACTACGAGGGTAAGCCAGAAACCGAAGAAGTCGCGTGACTGGTTTGCGAGCTCGTCTCTTTGGCTCAGTGCAGCAACAGGAGCTGCCATTGAAGGGGCTAAACCTGTTTTCGGAGAGACCCAGAAGACAAAAGAAGAGGAGAAACAACAGCAACACATTGTTCCTGCTGATGAAAGCCAGAAGATGTGTGCGTTATGCTTGGAGTCGTTGGAAGAGTTTTTCAGCCATGAAGAGGATGATTGGATGTACAGAGATGCTGCCTACTTGAACATGAACGGGTCTGGTCCTATAGTTCATGTTAACTGTATGCCTGAACCACGAAAAGGGCCTGCAAAGGAATCGGCAAAGCTCGTTACGGTTGCGAGTGCAGTGGTCTGCTGATAGATTTAAGTAGTCTAGACTCCTCTTGTTCCTTTCTTTGTAACTAATGAACATGCATAATTGAGAGTTGTAAAACACATTGAAATTTCAATAAATTTTCATTTGATATCATCTCTTTTTACTTTTCTGTATCTTCTCTGGCCAGTTCTGTTCAATATGCAACATATTTTCTTCCCTACTTTCAACTGGCAGAAGCCAAAGGACATTGTTCAACACTTTTTCAAATATAAGATTAAACAATTGGGTTGTGTTTAGTATACTGAATTTGTTGCAGTCGAATCTCTTTCTAGCATTATTTTTCTACAGCAAACATATCAATAAGGCAACAGATGAATGTAGTTGATTATCAGTACGCCTAAGTTACAATAGATGTTGACAAATCGTTTGATTCAGTAACAGGCAATTTATAGCTTACTGGTTTAAATAGATCTGCATCATAGTCCAACATCATACGTAATATGGCTTTATGTATTTGGAATCACAAAAGTCAAAATTACATGCCGCAATAACTGGTTAGCTATCTCAACCTTCTTTTTACGTTTATGGAAGAAACCAGAGAAGCCTGGTAACTGAGATAGCTAGCCGAATTTACAGATAACAAGGCTTTTTTTTTTTTTTATAACCCAGGTTTCCTGCCACTCATCGACAGGGCGACGGCCAACAGGGCGATATAACCCGTACATTGGCACCCGTACACAAACTAGCCACGTGGGTGTCCAAACGGAGCTCCACGTGTTGGCTCCTGGACGCTGCAGCCCGCATGTGAAATCCGCAATGAGTACATGGGTTCACAGCTGTGAGTACCGCCACCTGGGTTCGATTTCCGGCTACTGCGGATAACAAGGCTTTTACCAAACTATCCCAATGAAGCATGCTACAAACTCATAAGATTCTTCGATAATACTTTTTTTTTAATTCTTCAATAAACACACTAAACGTATATATTTGCTGCAAGTATCCAAAATTGCGGGATGGATGTGGGAGTTCATGAATTTGGAGGAAGTTTTTAAAACTGCCAGGTCTTGTGAGTTTTTCAAAACAGAGCGTTCTGGTTTGATTTTTGAGAGCCCACTGGTCGTATTTTATATTGTAGGGGAGAATAGTACTCCGTTCTTAGGTGTGTAGAAGTATGCTACAACGGCATAGCACATAGTTGGCGTATCATAGAAATGACATAAAGAGAAAACAAAAAAAGATGTTTTTTTGTACACCAGTGCAACTCTTCATAAGAGAATTGACGCAATATAATGTGCACTTGATAGATAAACATAATGCTCAATTCAAGTAATTATAGGAGCTAATTCTAGAATTGCAATTTAATATTGTATACATGTTAACAAAAAATGTTTTATTTTCCACGAATTTGCAATTTATATCTTACTGATTTTAGATGTACTGATCTACATCATAGCCCAACATCAAATGTAATGTGGCCTTCTGTATTTTTGATTCACACTAAAGTCAAAAATTATATGCTAGTCTTATAATAACTGGTTAACTATCCGAAGTTCTCAACTGTCTTTTCTCGTTTGCAAAAATCAGAGATGCCTAACAACAGATGCTACATATTCCCCGAAGCTTACTAATTAACACAGTAAAGGTAATCGCAGTAACTAACTAAATTTAACAGTCAGTTATTTTAACTAGCGGAACTAGTTCGTCTTCCATTTGCACTTAAAATACAGAATGAACTCTGTAAATTAATAAATACAATAAAATAATAATAGGTTGGACCATTTCAAAATCTAACATAAACCAATAATATAATAATATTTTAAAAATTAAAATAAACATGTAGTATATTAACCTTATAAATTAATAACTACTATATATAATTTGTGTAAGATTTATATAAGCATGAATAAAATATTTTATATGATATTCCTTTCTACCTTTTCTTTTAAATTTAATTTTGCGTTATTTTTTGAATTATAAAATTCATAAATATTTTAAGATATGTATTTTGATACACAAAATACCAATTGGTATAATAAAATACAATATAGTTTAGCTGATATATAAGATAAATTTTTAAAAAATATTAGTATTTTTATAAATTAATAAAATATTATATTTTGATATTACTAATTATAGAGTTTTTATTGTACTAATGATGGCTAAGTTTGTCATTAGATTATGTGGAATGCTAAAGAATAGTAAATGCATGATGCTTTGTTTGACCATCAACACACATCCCTGTATTATCATGTTGCCTTTTTTTTACTTATTCAAGAGTAGTATAGATAATAATCTTTTTGGTTGAATAATCTTAATGATTATGAATAGTAAACATTGATTTTATTTAATATAAGCATATTCTTTCGTATAAATTAAGTAATTTTATTTTGTACTTTTTACTGCCACGACCAAAATATCATAAAATATGTTAATATCTAAAATCTTAATACAAATGAATGGATCTAGAAATAATTTGGAAATGACATAGTTGTCCTGTTCGGCACTCAGGACGCTGCAACTACTTCCGGCGATCAAAATTTACAAATCAAAATAGGAAAAATAAATGGTGGAGACAAAATGAGCTGCCGCTGCGATTACATTTTACAAAGGTTACCGGTGTTTTCCGTGATGATGTGTAAAATAGCGGCAGTTAAACGAGAGCTGTGTCTAATTTTAATGGTGGAAAATACGGCTGCCAGCGTGTTCTCCACAAACTTGGACAATAAATCAGTTATAATTTTGGTCGCTCACCGCTCACGCGGCATCCGTGTACCGAACAGGCTTATTATATTCTCAAGTATCATTTTCGTAGTTAAGCTTTAAACTGTAAGTGAGTAAGAATGAGCACAAAATAAAATTATACCATTTTCATATAAGTTTTTTTGTCTTCATTATATTACATTATGGTATGGCTACATGAGTGTTAATACGAATTACAACATACAACATACAACTTGAAAAATACGTAGCACGAAAAGCACGAGCGGTAGTTACAGTCATAAACATTTAAATATCCGAGCTAATTCTAGATTGCCTGTTAAAAGTCTCTAATAAACAAACGAACAAAAGTTGTAATAAATCATATTATTAAATGTATTACGAATTTAGCATGGACCGACATATTCAAGATTAATATTCTTTTTAAACCGTTATGGAAAATATTTCAACGTTAAAGACTTTATAAAAAGAGGGATTAGAACGAATCTCTGTAAAATTTCGCAGCTTCACACACATTATAATTAAAAATATATATTTATAAACCCAAACCTCTATCATATATAAATACACCATGTTGCCGCTTTATGACATTTCACATCATCCACGCGTAACCAAAAAGCAAGAGAAAATGGGAAACAGCATAACGATTAAGAGAAAGAGAGCCAAAGTGATGAAAATCGACGGCGAGGTTTTCCGCATCAAAACTCCGGCGACGGCGAGAGAAGTCACGGCGGATTATCCCGGCTACGTGCTGTTAGACTCCGAAGCTGTTAAACACTTCGGAGTACGTTCGAAACCGCTCGAGCCGAGCCAGCTCTTGAAACCCAAGAAGACGTATTTTCTCGTCGAGCTTCCGAAGCTTCCGCCGGAGACGCCGTCGGGAACTGATAATAAGCTTCCGTTACGGCGAGTGATGTCCGGAATTCACGTCGGCGCGAAGGAGCGGTTGGAGATGCTCATGCTTTCTCGGAGAACGGTTTCGGACGTGGCGGTCGGTAGATCTGACGGAGGCGATGGGCTTGGGCTTGGGCCTGGTCAAACGAGCGTAAGGTTTAGGCTGCCTCGATCTCAGATTACAAAGTTTATGGAGGAGAGCAATGATGATTCTGAGATCGCGGATAAGATTTTAAGTTTCTATAGGGAGAGCTCCGGCGAGATTGGCGGCGGTGACAGCCACCGGAAACTTGGAGCCGGAGAGATTAAGGCTCGTGAGGTATTTGATATTTCTTTCAAAAAATTTCTTGGTCTTACTTTGAGTTTTGGTCAAAATGATTTTACTGCGTCAAAGGCTTAAAAGTTCAACTATTTCCTATTCAACAAAATAACTAAAAAAATCATTTCAATTTAATTTAATAGAATGAATCTATAATATTGTAATGTCAACTATCACTTAATAGGGTTTTGTTTTGGCAGTAATGGATTACATCAGGGAATTAAGCATATAGTTTAACTATTAGTTTAATAGAGTAGAATTTCTATATTAATGAACAAGACAAGAAACAGAATTTAAATTTCCTGTGTTGCTTTAGAATTTGATGATAATTATTGTTACCACTAGGCCACTTGGGTATATGTAACTTATCATCTATAAAACGTGAGTATGACGTATGTAATATACACAAAATATATCACATATGGATACGTACATAGATGCATGTTAACGAAAATTAGTTTTTTATATATAGTCAAACATTAATCATACTTATATCAAGGATGGAGATCCTCTCGATCATCAACTAATATTTTGTCGGTTTGTTTGGCTAATTGTACATTATTTTCTTTCTTGTAAACTATATACTAGTTAAGTGACATAAAAAATTGTAATAATTAAACATGTGCAGAAACAGGTGAGTTTTGCCGGAGATGGTGGACGGGAGCTTCCTGTGTTATGGAGCAGAACGGGAAACCAATCGTCATCGATTGGATAAAAAAAATTCCTTCTCTTTATTTTCCTACATATATTGTGGTAGGTTTCATATTTGTGCTAGTGTATATATATCGTTTTATATTGCAATTTGAGATAATGTAGAACTTGTTTGCTCGTGTGTCAACAGAACTTTCATTTTTGTTTTTATAAAGGAGTAGTTCATAGATAAACTGAAAGGTCTAAAAATCAGATTAATCTCCAGTTCATGTTAAAAACACAAATATTTTGAAGCCCAAAAAAACACAAATATTTTGTCATTTAAAATGTTTACTGTCGTGTGTACATGTATATAGCTGTTATGTAAGTAAAAAGGAACCACAATAATTTTTGCAGATGACGGACGTCAGTAATTACATTTTATACACACGATGAATCATTTATCACATGAAAGAAATCAGTAGACCACACAATTTTGGTTTTCGTTAGTTAGTCCTAAATCACATTTTTGAGAAATGTGAACATTATGGACCGCGCCACCTTCAATGGAAGGTTATCATAAAGTATTTCTGTACAAAATGAAAAATAAAATATTATCATTTGATAAAAAAATAAATTATTCACCATGAAACATCACTATAACATCTGCAATTAGTCTACTTTTTATTTGAATATTAAAATTTAAATATGTAATTAAATTATACTCTTTCTGTTCCTGAAAGTAGGATTTTCTAGATTTATTTTTTGTTCCAAAATGATAGATTTTCTAAAATTTTAAGATACTTTTATTAGTTAATGTTGAAAAGTTGTATACTTTTAAAAAACATTAATTAAAAATATTTGAATTGGTTGAATACTATTGGTTGATATTTATTGAAAAATGTATTATAAAATAAATAATAAATTCAATTGTAAATATTTATTATAGTCTTAATATACATGAATATTCTAGAAAATCTTTTTTTCAGGAACAAAGGGATATAAAAATATGATATTATTTTGGATACTATAGCGATATTAATACTCTGAAATGGTTGGATGGCATCTACCGCCTACCCTAAGTAATCACGATCGTTAAATTCTCCCAAATTTACGTGGTTTTAAAAAAAGAAATCTGAAGAAAAACCTTAAAACGATTTTGCCTTTAGTAGCAAAAACTTCAAAAAGTAAAAGGCTGTGGGTAGTCCACTAGACGCGAAGGCGAAATGATTGGTTATCTATTGCATGCAATCATATTTATCGGAACATCCTAACATATTGCATAATGATTTCTAAATTATTCAAACTACATCATCAATTCAACATGGAGTGGAATCTATGTACATCAATTTCAACGATCTGTAAATTATATATTCATGAATTTGAACATCAGACATAATGTAAAAAACTTCCAACTTTTTAGCTACTCACTTAACAGTACTTCCAACATAACTACTTGTACAGATTGACTTTTAAGGAATTTTCGGTAGGAAAAAAAGGAAAAAGGCGAGTAAAATAGTCAGAATGGTTAGGCCAGTTTCCCCGATTAGAGTAGTGTTCATAGTTTTGTCCTCAACTAAAACATTCCAAAATCTTCTAACATTGTTTTGGGAGAAAGAAAATTAGTTTTGTCCGTTTATATAATCTTCTTTCAATTATGTTCATGTATCATTAAAATATCAACTATCTTCGCCTTTTTTGGGTGGAGAAGTCAGTCTTTTCTTTCGCCATTACAAAGAAACAAAATAAGAAAGAAAAAAAGATGTGGTATTTATTTATTTTTATAGATAGTAGAGTGCTTTAGGTGCACCACTCTCCTTTTGAATTTAGAGTAAGCATAATCTTTCCTACCTATGTTTATTATGACTCTTAAACTACCAGATTAGGATGTCATCAGTATGCTAGCTAAATGAGAAAATGCAAAAAGAATTTAAACTAGTAGTAATGGGTTCCGTAGTTCTCCAAAGTAAATAGTATAATAAAACGCAGAGTATTCTTCAGAGAATTAACTGCGTTGAAAATGTGGATCACCCTCCTAATTATTAAAAATAAAAGAAAAATAGAACATATATGGAAAAGCTAATACAAAAATTGAAAAGGGATTGAAATAGATTATAATTTGTTTAATTAAAAACTTACAAACTCATTCTTTTGAAAGAAAAAATGTAAAAACCTTAAACAAATATGAATATTAAGGCTTTTAAATTACGAGTTAGAAAACAAATTAATTTTTTTTTAATTAAAAAATTACAAACTCATTATTTTAAAAACAAATATGAATATTTTGTTCAAGTCAGTCTGTAACTGAAATCTTATCCTGGATTCTCCGGCTGATTTATAAAAATTTCTTTTAAAAAAGTTTCGTAAAGAAAAAGAAATTACGATTTAGAATGCACTTTTCAGATGAGACTGAAAATGCATGTGTTTCAAAAAGATACATAAACGTTACAGATGGTAGGATAGTCCGTCCAGATCCTATTTTGGTGGATGAATCATGCTTGATTGATTTATTTCGTTTTGAATATACTTTTTTGTGCGGTGTGCAATTAGGCCCGGGAATTCAGATATTCGGATCGGATTCGATAAGATCCATTCGGATCCGAGTCTTTCGGATAAATGAATTCTCTATCCAAAAAGTACTTGGTAAATTTCGGGTCGGATACCACCGGTTTCGGATACCCATTTATTATGTAAATCATATACATATTTACTAAATAAAATAATTACGTTTAAATTGAAGTGGTTCGGTGGTTACATACTCTACTTTTAGTATTGCCAACCGGGTTCGAATCCCAAAATGTCAATTTTATAAAAAGTAATATTGAAATACTATATATATTTACAATATAGAAATATACATATAAGTTGAAGTGGTTTCGTGGTAACATAGCCACTATTCAACCTATCTAACCTGGGTTCGAGTTGTGGTAATAATATTTTTTCTAATATTCTGGTTTTAGGCTATCCATTTCGGTTTAAATGGATATCCAGTCGGGTTTCGGGTAATAACCGGAACCGACCCGATAAGTATGGATATTCGAAGCTATGACCCATTGGATAATATGGCCATACCGAACCGAACCGGTCCATTTCGGGTCGGATCCGTTCGGGTAAACAGTTCGGTTAAAAGTCCCAGCCCTATGTGCAATCATCACGTGTTTTTCTTTTCTAACTAACATCGCGTGTTGGATTACATCAATATTCATTATAGTTGCCTTTGATTGCAGACGACCATTACATCCATCTAACATCGATGGGGTTTGTGATCAGATTATGGTGCATATTTAATGGACTTGTTATATGTTTAATGCAGCCCATAATAAAGGTGTACTTTTATTGAATCCAGAGAATTAGATACAAAAGTGGTATGATGAGCCCATATGTAATTGGGCTAAACAAAATGGTGAAGCATGCAAGTGTACTTTCTAAATTGATTAAGGATTTAATTAAATGCAAATCTCAAAATAAGCAGCATTTTAAGTTTATATCACGAAATAAGACTCAAAAACTAAAATGGCCAAAATAAGACATTTCTAAGTTCATCCTTGAAAATTTTAATTTTTTATTTTTCAAAATTTGAAATCTTATCCTGGATTCTCCGGCTGATTTATAAAAATTTCTTTTAAAAAGTTTCGTAAAGAAAAGAAATTACGATTTAGAATGCACTTTTCAGATGAGACTGAAAATGCATGTGTTTCAAAAGATACATAAACGTTACAGATGGTAGGATAGTCCGTCCAGATCCTATTTTGGTGGATGAATCATGCTTGATTGATTTATTTCGTTTTGAATATACTTTTTTGTGCGGTGTGCAATTAGGCCCGGGAATTCAGATATTCGGATCGGATTCGATAAGATCCATTCGGATCCGAGTCTTTCGGATAAATGAATTCTCTATCCAAAAGTACTTGGTAAATTTGGTCGGATACCACGGTTTGGATACCCATTTATTATGTAAATCATATACATATTTACTAAATAAAATAATTACGTTTAAATTGAAGTGGTTCGTGGTTACATACTCTACTTTTAGTATTGCCAACCGGGTTCGAATCCCAAAATGTCAATTTTATAAAAAGTAATATTGAAATACTATATATATTTACAATATAGAAATATACATATAAGTTGAAGTGGTTTCGTGGTAACATAGCCACTATTCAACCTATCTAACCTGGGTTCGAGTTGTGGTAATAATATTTTTCTAATATTCGGTTTTAGGCTATCCATTTCGGTTTAAATGGATATCCAGTCGGTTTGGTAATAACGGAACCGACCCGATAAGTATGGATATTCGAAGCTATGACCCATTGGATAATATGGCCATACCGAACCGAACCGGTCCATTTCGGTCGGATCGGTTCGGGTAAACAGTTCGGTTAAAAGTCCCAGCCCTATGTGCAATCATCACGTGTTTTTCTTTTCTAACTAACATCGCGTGTTGGATTACATCAATATTCATTATAGTTGCCTTTGATTGCAGACGACCATTACATCCATCTAACATCGATGGGGTTTGTGATCAGATTATGGTGCATATTTAATGGACTTGTTATATGTTTAATGCAGCCCATAATAAAGGTGTACTTTTATTGAATCCAGAGAATTAGATACAAAAGTGGTATGATGAGCCCATATGTAATGGGCTAAACAAAATGGTGAAGCATGCAAGTGTACTTTCTAAATTGATTAAGGATTTAATTAAATGCAAATCTCAAAATAAGCAGCATTTTAAGTTTATATCACGAAATAGACTCAACTAAAATGGCCAAAATAAGCATTTAAGTTCATCCTTGAAAATTTTAATTTTTTATTTTTCAAAATTTGAAATCTTATCCCAAAACTTCATTTCTCAACTCTAAACCCTAAACTCTAAACTCTAAACCCTAAACTCTAAACCCTAAACTCTAAATTCTAAACCCTAAACCCTAAACCCTAAACCCTAAACCCTAAACTCTAAATTCTAAACCCTAAACTCTAAACTCTAAACTCTAAACCCTAAACTCTAAACCCTAAACTCTAAACTCTAAACCCTAAACTCTAAACTCTAAACTCTAAATTCTAAACCCTAAACCCTAAACTCTAAACCCTAAACCCTAAACCCTAAACTCTAAACTCTAAACTCTAAACCCTAAACTCTAAACTCTAAATTCTAAACCCTAAACTCTAAACTCTAAATTCTAAACCCTAAACCCTAAACTCTAAACTCTAAATTCTAAACCCTAAACTCTAAACTCTAAACTCTAAACTCTAAACTCTAAATTCTAAACCCTAAACTCTAAATTCTAAACCCTAAACCCTAAACTCTAAACCCTAAACCCTAAACCCTAAACTCTAAACTCTAAACTCTAAACTCTAAACCCTAAACTCTAAACTCTAAACCCTAAACTCTAAACCCTAAACTCTAAACTCTAAACTCTAAACTCTAAATTCTAAACCCTAAACCCTAAACTCTAAATTCTAAACCCTAAACTCTAAATTCTAAACCCTAAACTCTAAATTCTAAACCCTAAACTCTAAACTCTAAATTCTAAACCCTAAACTCTAAACCCTAAACCCTAAACCCTAAACTCTAAACTCTAAACCCTAAACTCTAAACTCTAAACTCTAAACCCTAAACCCTAAACTCTAAATTCTAAACCCTAAACCCTAAACTCTAAATTCTAAACCCTAAACCCTAAACTCTAAATTCTAAACCCTAAACTCTAAACTCTAAACTCTAAACCCTAAACCCTAAACCCTAAACTCTAAATTCTAAACCCTAAACCCTAAACCCTAAACTCTAAACCCTAAACTCTAAATTCTAAACCCTAAACTCTAAATTCTAAACCCTAAACCCTAAACCCTAAACTCTAAATTCTAAACCCTAAACTCTAAACTCTAAACCCTAAACTCTAAATTCTAAACCCTAAACCCTAAACCCTAAACTCTAAACCCTAAACTCTAAATTCTAAACCCTAAACTCTAAACTCTAAACCCTAAACTCTAAACCCTAAACCCTAAACCCTAAACTCTAAATTCTAAACCCTAAACTCTAAACTCTAAATTCTAAACCCTAAACTCTAAACTCTAAACTCTAAACTCTAAATTCTAAACCCTAAACTCTAAACCCTAAACTCTAAATTCTAAACCCTAAACTCTAAACTCTAAACTCTAAACTCTAAATTCTAAACCCTAAACCCTAAACTCTAAACCCTAAACTCTAAATTCTAAACCCTAAACCCTAAACCCTAAACTCTAAACTCTAAATTCTAAACCCTAAACTCTAAACTCTAAACTCTAAATTCTAAACCCTAAACTCTAAACTCTAAACTCTAAACTCTAAATTCTAAACCCTAAACCCTAAACTCTAAATTCTAAACCCTAAACTCTAAACTCTAAACTCTAAATTCTAAACCCTAAACTCTAAACTCTAAACCCTAAACTCTAAACTCTAAATTCTAAACCCTAAACTCTAAACTCTAAACTCTAAATTCTAAACCCTAAACTCTAAATTCTAAACCCTAAACTCTAAACTCTAAACTCTAAACTCTAAACTCTAAACCCTAAACTCTAAACTCTAAACTCTAAATTCTAAACCCTAAACCCTAAACCCTAAACTCTAAATTCTAAACCCTAAACTCTAAATTCTAAACCCTAAACTCTAAACCCTAAACTCTAAACTCTAAACTCTAAACTCTAAACTCTAAATTCTAAACCCTAAACTCTAAACTCTAAACTCTAAACTCTAAATTCTAAACCCTAAACTCTAAATTCTAAACCCTAAACCCTAAACTCTAAACTCTAAACTCTAAACCCTAAATGCATGTGTTTCAAAAGATACATAAACGTTACAGATGGTAGGATAGTCCGTCCAGATCCTATTTTGGTGGATGAATCATGCTTGATTGATTTATTTCGTTTTGAATATACTTTTTGTGCGGTGTGCAATTAGGCCGGAATTCAGATATTCGATCGGATTCGATAAGATCCATTCGATCCGAGTCTTCGGATAAATGAATTCTCTATCCAAAAGTACTTGGTAAATTTCGGTCGGATACCACCGGTTTCGGATACCCATTTATTATGTAAATCATATACATATTTACTAAATAAAATAATTACGTTTAAATTGAAGTGGTTCGGTGGTTACATACTCTACTTTTAGTATTGCCAACCGGTTCGAATCCCAAAATGTCAATTTTATAAAAAGTAATATTGAAATACTATATATATTTACAATATAGAAATATACATATAAGTTGAAGTGGTTTCGTGGTAACATAGCCACTATTCAACCTATCTAACCTGGGTTCGAGTTGTGGTAATAATATTTTTCTAATATTCGGTTTTAGGCTATCCATTTGGTTTAAATGGATATCCAGTCGGGTTTCGGGTAATAACCGGAACCGACCCGATAAGTATGGATATTCGAAGCTATGACCCATTGGATAATATGGCCATACCGAACCGAACCGGTCCATTTCGGGTCGGATCCGGTTCGGGTAAACAGTTCCGGTTAAAAGTCCCAGCCCTATGTGCAATCATCACGTGTTTTTCTTTTCTAACTAACATCGCGTGTTGGATTACATCAATATTCATTATAGTTGCCTTTGATTGCAGACGACCATTACATCCATCTAACATCGATGGGGTTTGTGATCAGATTATGGTGCATATTTAATGGACTTGTTATATGTTTAATGCAGCCCATAATAAAGGTGTACTTTTATTGAATCCAGAGAATTAGATACAAAAGTGGTATGATGAGCCCATATGTAATTGGGCTAAACAAAATGGTGAAGCATGCAAGTGTACTTTCTAAATTGATTAAGGATTTAATTAAATGCAAATCTCTAAAATAGCACATTTTTAAGTTTATATCACAGAAATAGCACTCAAAAACTAAAATGACCAAAATAGCACATTTCTAAGTTCATCCTTGAAAATTTTAATTTTTTTATTTTTCAAAATTTGAAATCTTATCCCAAAACTTCATTTCTCAACTCTAAACCCTAAACTCTAAACCCTAAACCCTAAACTCTAAATTCTAAACCCTAAACTCTAAACCCTAAACCCTAAACTCTAAACCCTAAACTCTAAACCCTAAACTCTAAACTCTAAACTCTAAATCCTAAACCCCACCCTTTAACTCTAAACCCTAAGCTTGTAACTTTTGATAAAACATTAAGTCTTTATTTACGTGAGTTTTGGCGTTGAATCTTGGTTGGGAACAAAACTTGATTTAGTCTTTATTTTTGTTTTTCTCTTTAATTAACGGTGAAAGTCGGGTGTATACGTACGCCTGATGTTTATTACACCGTGATGATCACATAGTATATGAAGAGCTCAGGAGAGATGATAGTAAAAGGGCAGTTACTGAACTGAATGTTTCCACATACAACAACTCCATGATTTGATGGTTGTGTAAGGCTGGAAAGTTCAAAATTCTTTAGTAATTGCCCCTGTGCTCAGTCCTCACTATGAAACTCATATTACACCCTCCGATTTTTGTAATTTTATTTAGAAAAGGAAGATAAGTGAAATAAAAAAATGGCTCCCCGTAGAAGAATGAATAATTTTGACCATAGTACATTTGTAAGATATGAATACAGTTGGCCTTTCCCTTAATTTCCTTTTATTATTCAATGTCCCTTAATTTACTTTGTCGGATTGTCGCAACCCTACGGATTTACATCGGTTGGAAGTTGTGCAACGCAACATCCATCCCAATCACTTTGAACTCTAGCTAGGTCTCACGCTGTAATTTGAACCACACAAAAAACATTTGTACACATTAAAAAAGGAAAAAGAAAAAGTGAGTAATGAATTACTTAGTATCAGTGAAAACGATTCATACTATACAACAACAAAATTCAGCAATCAAATTTACTAAGCTTATCAATAGTCATAGATCATACAACTTATCATCTTACATGACACAATTTTCTAATACTACTTTAAATATAATTTACTTATCATGGTTGGCACAGTGGAGTGTGGTTCAGCCATGAAACTCCTAAGAAATTGTTCTGCACATGGTTGGTAATGAGGAAAAGATTGTCGACAGGTGACCATATGATGAATTGGAACGTGGGCGCTAATGCAAAGTGTATTTTCTGTGATGATCCTAAAGAAACAAGGGATCTCCTGTTTTTTGGTTGCAGCTTTACCTTGTCTTTGTGGAGAAAACTGACGCAGAAGATTTCGGGACGCAATACTCTATGTACTGGAATGTGTTGGTGACCAATATATACAAGAAATCGAAGAACAAAACATCTACATTTCTCAAACGATATCTTTTCCAGTCAGCTATTCACGCCATATGGAGAGCGTGCTCGTCGCCATGGTGAGGCACCAACTCCCCAAGGAATCATGTTTCGATGTACTGACAAAAAATTCAGACCAGGCACAATCAAGGATAATCAATATGTTGAAGGTGGTGTTTTGTTCTTGTTATCATTAGTATAGCCCTTTCAAAGTTGCATCTCATGTAAAAAGTAACATTTTTCTTTTGAGTTTAATTTAACATTTATTTCAAAAAATAAAAAGCTTAACATTCTTACATGATGAGTGGTATCCTATCATTTTTCCCTTGCTGCTTTTTCTAACATCTTGAATAAAACATTCACGCATATCAAATATATGGTGACAAATTGCTAATTTATAAACATTCTTATGTGATTCCCAATCGATAGTATGCCATGAATTGCTAGCCTGGAAATGAATGAAGGGCATATAGTAGGAGAACCATATGCCCAAGAGTCTAGAGCAATCCACAATTGAATGTCCTTGAAGAATTTTTTTCATTCTTCTGTTAAAATAAAACTTGCTTGAACTTGTGCTTGTTATGTTTTCACATGAAAAATAAATCTTTCTTCTGTAATTATCTTTGTTGACTTAGAGTATCAATCACAACTTCGATACTATTTAAAATCTCCGCTATGTGTCATCTTCAGTGATGGGTATCGAGGGCATTATCAAACGAGGATTCCAAGTGTCTTGCTAGATCAATACAACCATGTAATCCTATTAAATCATATAGCCTGCCCTAAGGTGATCATATATCATACCAGAATGAGGTTGTGTCTCCATCTTTAACATCTATTTTTTACAAACTCTCAGATTATTTCACTATATTTTAAGAAATTTCCGTTGGTTTAAATTAAAAAGCTGGACTAGGCCAGAGGAAAGCAGGACACATTTTATTAATTTCTTGAATGCAATATTTAATGGGCCGATATATAGGCTGGTAGAAGTTTGTGAGACCTTAGATTACAGAGAAAACCAATATATCATTTGCAAAGGTGAATCAACTTAACTTTCTTGCACGAGTGGTATATCCTATCATTATTTTTCCTTGCTGCTTTATCTAACATATTTGATAAAAAAAAAGAATGCAGATGACGAATATATACGGTGACAAAGAGCATCTCTATAGTAGGCCTCTTTTGCGTTGGAAGTACGTAACTTGCAAATCTCTCTTTTACTTGTACAGTGAACGAAGCAACTGTAATGCATAACTTGATACAGTGAATTAATTTTTCTAGTATTCTAATAGCTGAAAATGTTTTTAGCAGACAGGACAATTGGACATAATCGAACACCTTTGAGATGTCAATCTTTACTACATAATGGGATATAATTGTGTCATGAGTGTTTTACCATTTTAAAGATAAAAGATATTTTCCATCAGTAAGTGGTCTCTCACGAATGAGATTGGTCAAGAGTAATAAAATTTAGAAAGATTTATTTATGTATTTTGAAGAAATTTTGTTATTTGTATATATCACTAAATGACATAACGCTGTAATATTTCATTGCATCTTTGCTCGTTAATTCAATTTATTCGAAATCTTAATGAATATAATGTTATCCTAAATATTTACGACATAACTCCTTACATTACTGATTCTATGTTTGCACAAAGTAAGCAATATCTTAAAATCTTGAATATGATACAAGAACATTTTTTTTTAAAAAATTACTATTATAAATAAAATTTTCCAAGAATCGGAATCGATCTGATTATAAGCTTGTTTTGAACAAAATATCAAAATCAAACTATTACAAGTCTAGTTTCGCCCGCCCACTAAACCCGGCACATTCCGCTAGTTTGTTTTCGAAATCCTTCGATATCGGTAGCCGTTCTCTACCATCAACGTGATTCTCGAGAAAGTGAAGTTCTCCTCGTTGCCTCGTATGCCGGGAGTTCCCTTGACGTCTCTGGAGTAGCTAGTTCCCGATGATCTCCACCAAGCTTAGAACTTTTTCTGTCTATGAAGCGCAAGAGGACTGAAGGGGAGGTTTCAAATACTTACCAAAGCTTTGCCTACGCCACCAAAGCTGGTTTGTATGTAACGCCACACGACACTTTGAACCGCATCCCATATCGAGCAAGTGCTCGCTTCTGCCATCAACGGACCTGCACAAAGTTGGGTTGCTTCCATTGCCACATCCTGAAAAGAAGTCTCTTAACCTACACAAGAAAGTCTGCTACACCACCGCAGATGGAACAAGACCAAAACCACAGTGCCGGGATGTGAGCTACGATGAGATGCTGATTCGAAGACGGCTAATGACTCCCGAGAACCGTCTAAGCATCCAAAGCCTTTGAGAACCAAAGAACCAATTTTGTGACCATGTAATAATCAAACTCTGGAGCCAAGCGGTGAGATACATCAATGACGAACGAGACAAAACCAAAAGCCAGGCCGTTGCCCACTCGGAGGGGCTGAATAAGATGCCGAAGAGAAAGCTTCGACAGAGGAACCTCTTGCTGCAATGGATCCCCGACAGCAGAGAATAAAGATTGGCGAGTCGAGAACTCATCAACCCAAACACACGAGACCGACATTGAGATTATTCAAAGAATTTACCTCAGTATGAGGAAGCTATTCTTAAGATAATTCCAAGCTCCTTCAACATGCAAGATGAGAGTCTGGCTCCGAATTCCTCTGGAGTGTACTCCACGAAATCTGGTTATCGCTAAGCTGTAATGGTTGTCCCTCAACTCATTTTGATTGAAAAAATGTGTTTGGAATGTGGATACATCCCCAAAATCAGACAGACACTTTGTGGAAAGCAACCAGTGATGCACTACCTAGTAAGCACCGAACGAAGAGGAATGGCTATCTCCCCGACGTAAGAGATGTGGGGATCATGAATCGAGATCCATGTTTCATTGCACTTCCTTTATGATGAAGTTTGGGACTTGGCCCCAACTATTCTTAAACCTGATGCGCAAAGAATCTCCTCTGTTCAGAACTACTAACTGTCCAAAAGTCGATCTCTACCTCCAATAGCTAGGACCACTTCTCTATCCATGGGTTCTCTGGACCTTATGGACAAACAGAAATAAGTTTCGCTTTGAGAACGAGTTTTTCAGAGGAGGAGACAATCCTCAAAGCTATTAAGGATGCTAGAGCTTGGAGGGCTGCCGACTTTTGTCCCAAAGCCTTCTATCCCACATCATGTGGGTCCTCAAAGCTAACCCTTGTGTTGCTAACTCTTACACTTGGTCTTCATTCTCGGATGCAGCTTGGGACTCATCGACAGTAACCGTGGTCTTGGATGGCAACTCCTCGACGATGGATCTGCGGGCTGAGAGCTCTTCCTCGCATCGCGCCTCGCTCTCGCCCAGAAGGAGGCACTGGCGATTAAAGCTGCAGTCATGGCTGCAGATCTTCACATGTCAGCAGCCTTATGGTTTGTTCGACTCCAAGACTCTTATCCCGCTTCAAATCACAAGGACAGGGATGTTCCGAAAGGCATCTTACATGACATCCGGCCTTGGCTATGTCTTTCACATCTATCTTTTCTTTTGTTTCGTGTTTAGCAAATGTCCACGCTGATTCCTTTGCGAAATCAGCCTTGTATGAACTACGATCATCTGCCTTAGTTGCAGAGTAATCATCTCTTAATCAAGTTTTATTTCGATCAAAAAGTGATACTAATAATTGGATATATTTTCATGTTCGAAAAGATTTTGTTGGATTGTCTTAACCCTACGGTTTTACATCGGTTGGGAGTTGTGTAGCACCCATCCCGATCAGTTTGCACACACTAAAAAACTAGGGTGAGTAACGAATTACTTAACGAAGACGGTTCATACCATACAACAATATAATTCAACAACAAAATATACGAAGCATAGAAATAGTCGTCCATCATAAAATTTGTCATCTAACACGAACAATCTTATTATTTTACATGTATACTATCTCACATATAATTTAGTTATCATATTAACAATCCCATTTCACAAAACACATTTTTCACATGACATTAGAGCTGGTCTTCATCTCAAAAGGTTACACACCATCTTTGACTCGTCAGCCGATTTAGAAACTCGAAAGAAATGACTAACTCACTTCTCTAGATAAACCCATGTCCAGGAGCCTGAGAACCCGTCCTATCTGAAGAACAAAAAAGACTATAACAGCCACTTTCTCCACAAACTTTGGAACCGAACCTCTGGGAGCTGGAGGAGATCATGTAATCCATTAACATTGATTCAAATTATTCAAAATCTTAATGAATATAATGTTATCCTAAATATTTACGACATAACTCCTTACATTACTGATTCTATGTTTGCACAAAGTAAGCAATATCTTAAAATCTTGAATATGATACAAGAACATTTTTTTAAAAATTACTATTATAAATAAAATTTTCCGAAGAATCGGAATCGATCTGATTATAAGCTTGTTTTGAACAAAATATCAAAATCAAACTATTACAAGTCTAGTTTCACTACCACTAAACCCGCACATTCCGCTAGTTTGTTTTGAAATCCCGATATCGGTAGCCGTTTCTACCATCAACGTGATTCTCGAAAGTGAAGTTCTCCTCGTTGCCTCGTATGCCGGGAGTTCCCTTGACGTCTCTGGAGTAGCTAGTTCCCGATGATCTCCACCAAGCTTAGAACTTTTTCTGTCTATGAAGCGCAAGAGGACTGAAGGGGAGGTTTCAAATACTTACCAAAGCTTTGCCTCGCCACCAAAGCTGGTTTGTATGTAACGCCACACGACACTTTGAACCGCATCCCATATCGAGCAAGTGCTCGCTTCTGCCATCAACGGACCTGCACAAAGTTGGGTTGCTTCCATTGCCACATCCTGAAAAGAAGTCTCTTAACCTACACAAGAAAGTCTGCTACACCACCGCAGATGGAACAAGACCAAAACCACAGTGCCGGGATGTGAGCTACGATGAGATGCTGATTCGAAGACGGCTAATGACTCCCGAGAACCGTCTAAGCATCCAAAGCCTTTGAGAACCAAAGAACCAATTTTGTGACCATGTAATAATCAAACTCTGGAGCCAAACGGAGTGAGATACATCAATGACGAACGAGACAAAACCAAAAGCCAGGCCGTTGCCCACTCTCGGAGGGGCTGAATAAGATGCCGGAAGAGAAAGCTTCGACAGAGGTTTGAGGCTACAAGGCAAGTTCTAATGGCCATAGACAACCACTCGAGACGAACCCAAAACGCACACACACGAGGAAACAAACCGGACACTTTCACCACGATCACATCCGATTATTTTATGTAGTTTTAAACTTTTAGTTATTACTAATAAATAATGAAAATATAACTATATATTTTAAAATGATATTGTATTCTAAATTGAGTAAACGGATACCTAAATCGGTGTAGGTGGTTTTTACAAGTTTTTTTACGTTAATGTAAATTAATTATTGTTTTATATTTAACATTATAACACGTTTTTATCATGTTTATTAATTAATGACACATTTTCCATATTCGAAATCAATTTTATATAAATGCATGTTGAGTTTTATATAATTCTATTTGACGAAAACTAATGACACACATAACTAAATAAAAATATCAGACATATTCATCATGTGAAATATGAAAAATTAATTTTGAATATCAATCTAAAAAAATATATATATATACAATTATAGTTATTTTAGTTAAGTATGTTGTAAACTTTGACAAAATTATATTGTAAATGAAATGCTTTTTTTAAGTTTTCCTGTACGTTTACTTAAATTACTTTATAACTAATTTAAAAAGTTCATATTAATTTATTTAACCATTGGTATTACTTGGTGTAATTATGTAATTATGGTTGTTAAATACTTCCATTATTTTACTATAGCATCAAAATATATTTTATAATAGTTTATAATAATTCGTATCTATATATTTATTACTCAGTAAAATTTATTTTTAAGAAAAGTTAAAACAAATTAAATTGGGAAAGTATTGATTATAAATCTGTTAAAATTTATTAAATCATGTATTTTTATAATTTAAGACTTGCCAATTGCAAAGATCCTAAATATATGGATTTTGAATTGTGGTGTATTAATTATATTTAAGATTTATCATGAATTTTTTGTGAATTTATTTTAGGTAATTATGTATAAATTAGAAAAAGACAGTTAATGTTTAAAGATAAAATCCCTTATATATTAATTGAGGAACATTTGAAAAGATGTAACCTCAATTTTGTATTAATTAAAAGAGGCCCCAATGCATAGGTGGCACTCAATTAGGTAGTCAATTACATTCAATTGAAAAATAAGTAGGTCCACATTCGATTTTTATATGTTGTTAGGTACATAAGTTGGTCAAACTATATGATATAATGATATGATATGATATTTTCTTTCCTTAAATAAAACCTACGAATTACCATAAATGACTAATATATATATGACAATTAATGAGTTTAATAATAAAGATTTGATAACAATGTATATCTCCTCCATCATTTTTGTTTAATTTTATATTATTAAAATAAATTAAACAATCAAATTAGCTATAAAAATAAAATTTAGAAAGTATTGATTATAAATCTGTTAAAATTTATTAAATCATGTATTTTTATAATTTAAGACTTGCCAATTGCAAAGATCCTAAATATATGGATTTTGAATTGTGGTGTATTAATTATATTTAAGATTTATCATGAATTTTTTGTGAATTTATTTTAGGTAATTATGTATAAATTAGAAAAAGACAGTTAATGTTTAAAGATAAAATCCCTTATATATTAATTGAGGAACATTTGAAAAGATGTAACCTCAATTTTGTATTAATTAAAAGAGGCCCCAATGCATAGGTGGCACTCAATTAGGTAGTCAATTACATTCAATTGAAAAATAAGTAGGTCCACATTCGATTTTTATATGTTGTTAGGTACATAAGTTGGTCAAACTATATGATATAATGATATGATATGATATTTTCTTTCCTTAAATAAAACCTACGGAATTACCATAAATGACTAATATATATATGACAATTAATGAGTTTAATAATAAAGATTTGATAACAATGTATATCTCCTCCATCATTTTTTGTTTAATTTTATATTATTAAAATAAATTAAACAATCAAATTAGCTATAAAAATAAAATTTAGATTTTTTCAGATATGTTATATTTTGAATTTTTAAAAGCGACAATAAATGACTAAAACTATTAAAATTATTATGTTAAAAATTAATGATCAATTGGTTTAACATTTTTATTATAAGAAGATACACATGATTTTAAAACCATATGAGTAAAAAATATCATTTAATAATAAAATAAATAAATATATATATATATATATTAAACACTATATACCATAAGATTACATAAATATTTTAATATTAAAACTTTCAATGAATTTTCAAGAACATTTATAAATTATAAATTTATTAAAGATTTTAGATTGAAAATTTTGTTATCGATGATTTAAATATTTTGTTATAAAAGCGATATGAGCGATCATAGAGCTGTATGATTATAAATTCTTATTTAATAAATAACTATACAAAATATACTATTCCTAGAAAAATAGGTTGGTTCATCTTAACTTATATTACACTTTTATTAAACTAACTATCAATTGATAAATAGCATTACCAAAAATATTTTGCACTTTCCTTAAATAAAACCTACGGAATTACCATAAATGACTAATATATATATGACAATTAATGAGTTTAATAATAAAGATTTGATAACAATGTATATCTCCTCCATCATTTTTTGTTTAATTTTATATTATTAAAATAAATTAAACAATCAAATTAGCTATAAAAATAAAATTTAGATTTTTTCGTATATGTTATATTTTGAATTTTTAAAAACGACAATAAATGACTAAAACTATTAAAATTATTATGTTAAAAATTAATGATCAATTGGTTTAACATTTTTATTATAAGAAGATACACATGATTTTAAAACCATATGAGTAAAAAATATCATTTAATAATAAAATAAATAAATATATATATATATATATTAAACACTATATACCATAAGATTACATAAATATTTTAATATTAAAACTTTCAATGAATTTTCAAGAACATTTATAAATTATAAATTTATTAAAGATTTTAGATTGAAAATTTTGTTATCGATGATTTAAATATTTTGTTATAAAAGCGATATGAGCGATCATAGAAGCTGTATGATTATAAATTCTTATTTAATAAATAACTATACAAAATATACTATTCCTAGAAAAATAGGTTGGTTCATCTTAACTTATATTACACTTTTATTAAACTAACTATCAATTGATAAATAGCATTACCAAAAATATTTTGCACTTTCCTTAAATAAAAGCTACTGAAATTACCTAATATGATTAGCATTATATGTGAAAATTAATTATAATGAATAATAAATATTTGATAACAATTTTTGTATCTTAGTTCTTTTTAATTTTATATTATTAAAATATATTTAAAAATCACATTAAATATATAATAAAAACATTTATAATTTTTCTTATATGTTATATTATGAATTTTTCAAAAGCGTCTATAAATTATTAGAAATTTGAATATCCCCACTCTGAAAATTTTGTGATCAATAGATTATTTTTTTGTCATAATAAGTTACAAATGATCATAAAATTGTATTAATATGAACTTTTATTTAATATTATAAGAAGATACACATTATTTTAAAACCATATGAGTAAAAAATATCATTTAATAATAAAACATATATATTTATATATATATATATAGATTATACTATATACCATAAGATTACATAAATATTTTAATATTAAAACTTTCAATGAATTTTTCAAAACATTTATAAATTATAAACTTATTAAAGATTTCACATTGAAATTTTTGTTATCGATTATTTAAATATTCAGTTATAAAATGATATGAATGATCATAGAACTGTATGATTATAAATTCTCATTTAATAAATGACTATATAAAATATACTATTCCTAGAAAAATAGGTTGGTCCATCTTGACTTACATTATATTTTTATTAAACTAACTATCTAATTGATAAATAATCTACCAAAATTGTTTTGCACTTTCCTTAATTAGAAGCTACTGAAATTACCTAATATGATTAACGATATATGAAAATTAATTATTATGAATAATAAATATTTGATAACAATTTTTGTGTCTTAGTTCTTTTTAATTTTATATTATTGAAAGATATTAAAAATCACATTAAATATATAATAAAAACATTTATATTTTTCTTATATGTTATATTTGAATTTTTCAAAATGTCTATATATTATTAGAAATTTGAATATTCCCACTCTGAAAATTTTGTGATCAATAGATTATTTTTTTGTTATAATAAGTTACAAATGATCATAAAATATAACGCATATGAATTTTTATTTAATAAATATTCAAACTAAATAATATATATATATAAACACTAATGATTTAAAGCAACAAGATTGGTGATCAATTTAGTCGTCAGGTTGAAATCTTTCAAAAGTATGTGAAAGACTAAAGTCAAAGTAAATATTGATTTAGAATAGTAGTTATATTTTACTAACCAAATACGAAAAAACCGAACCGAACCAAACTAACTCGATATCCGGGTTGAACACCCGTAATCCAAATGAAGCCAAACTATTGTTTCATTCTCCAAAATATAATAAAAATAATAACTTAATCCCGCGCAAGGCGCGGGTCTTATCCTAGTTAGTTATTACTTCAGTGGCATTGTGGCATAAATAAATTGAAGTTTTAAGGGTTAATTTATAAGTGTACTTCTATTTTAATAATATACTAGAGTTTATCCCGCACATAGTGCGGGTATATTTTCATTTTATAAATATTTAATTTTAATATTATTATATAAATTTAAATATACAATTTATATTTTAGTGTTTAGTATTTTATAACTTTTTAATTTTATTGTTTAAGTTTCTTAT
The DNA here is from genome assembly GCA_016771965.1 of Brassica carinata. Taxonomy (NCBI): domain Eukaryota; kingdom Viridiplantae; phylum Streptophyta; class Magnoliopsida; order Brassicales; family Brassicaceae; genus Brassica; species Brassica carinata. Next base: position 40,298,246 of record CM028702.1, read on the forward strand.
TACTTTATTAATATAGGGTTTGTTTTATACATTTTACCTTTTTATTACGTTTGAAGTTTTCATAATTTGAAATCATCAAATAAAAAATATTCTTCAACATATGATTTTTGAAAATATATAGCTGTAGAAATAAATTTTTAACATATGTTAATAACATCATTTGTATAAAACAAATCTGACATGATTAAAAAATTTGAACCCGTTTTAGTGGTAGATGATAATTTATTTAAATGAAAGCATTATATTATTTAATTACGAAATTAATTAAACAAATATTAAATAAAAATTATTTAAAAATTTAGTAGGATTTTGTTAGATTTTTCTCAACAGTTTTGTTATAACTGAAAATAAAATTCAAATCTATAGTTAAAATTAATTTATTATTAATATTCCTATTAATTATTATATCATATTATGTGATTAATGAAATGGTCCTAGTAGACTTCTAAATAGTAGATAAAAATGGTACTTCTCTTTTAATAGAGAAGATAAGTGTCATTTAGAAGTTATTAATAAAATTGAAACAATATAGAAAGAGAAATTTCTTAGGATATCTTTTTTTCCAAAGTTTTTGTCACAAAAATAGTCATCTATGAGAAAATGACTAAAATAAGTTTTATTAAAAGTTAAAAATGTAGTTTTACCCTATGATTAAGTAATATAGACTTAGGGTTTAGAGTTAAGGAATGAAGTTCTCGGGATAGAGTTTCAAATTTAAAAAGATAGAAAATAAATATTAAAATTTTCAAAATAAAAAAATGACTATTTTGATTATTTTTGTCTTGAAAATTATTTTTGTGACAAAACTTAAAAAGAATTATCCGATAGAATTGTCCGTATCAAAAAGTGTGATCATGGTTTATGTGAAAGATTGACACACATAATTTTAAAATGATTTAAATTATTATATATACTTTCATCAAAAAAGTAAAGAAGGCAAGAAATCTCCATAAATGGAATCGGGAACTATTAATGCTCTTAATGAGAGCAATAACTACAGATTTTTTTTAAAAATATTTGGACCATTCACATTAATCGGGACTATTAACATATACTATGATTGTTATGTGATTAGCCATGTGAATCTAGTTATATACAACACCTAATTATCCATAGTGGTCCCCTCTTAGTTTTTAGATCGAAAAAGGCGTACTGACTTTATGTTTTGGAGTTTGTACATGGTTGTATTTACTGAAACAGATAATAACTTCGTTTTTCTTTTTTTCTTAATAAGAGTAGGCATTAACTTCGTTGAACAACAAATACTGTATATAGAAAGTTTATAAACAACGAAATTTTCAATCATGTTTTGGTGTTGTTTCGTTATAAAATATATGTAATTCTTATAAACTAAGTCTCCAAAAAATCTGATAACCCCATTAAAAAAAAAAAGCTTAATAATCCACATCAAGCTGATAAGATAAAGCTGCAGTCTTGGATTATTTCGTTTACTAAAATAAACAAAAAATATAGGAATCCCAAAACAACGATAATGACAAACAAAACCCGCGATTAGGAAAAGGAAAAATTGATTTTTACTAGTAGTATTTTAATGCGAGCCTCACGTTTTCTTTCTTTTGAAAAGGAACACCGATTATATCAAAACAAGCTCTCGTCTCCAACTAGAGAATGCGAACCTCACGTTATACTGTATTAATGAAATCAGTGTGCACGTGGATCCTCTTGTGTTATTAATTAATCATAGACTCATAGACTCATAGTTGTACATTAAATAAACACACTTTATGATACCATATATAGTCTGCCATTCTCTCTCTTAATGACACATTATTTGTGATTCGATATGTAGGATACGGTTACATTAAATAAACACACTTTATGATACCCTATACAGTCTGCCATTCTCTTAATGACACATTTTTTTGTGATTCGATGTGTAGGATTAGGATACGACTTGGGGAGGTAGAGTTTTCAACCCCTTTCATATAGTGACATACATATATACATATATATAATGCCGTGATTTAAATTGTACCATGTGCACTTTTTTGGGGGATATGCTTTTTATGTTTATGTAATTTTCCTTAGTGATATTATTTCTTCCTTTTTCTTATTAGTCTTATGATAATCAAAATACGATTGGCATATTTTGCTATCATTTAGACTTGTTGGAAGATGTTCAAAATATGTTTACAATTACTATATTATTTTTGTTTCATACGTAACAAAAATCGAGGAAAGGGTAGAGAACATAGACAATCATCATATTTACGGCTGAGTTAAAAGGTTGATCGATTGGGGATTGACGTGTTTTTGGAAAGCCAAAACATCAATAATTCAATATGAACACTTAAAACATCTCTCTATCTGTAATATTTCAATAAAGTTCTAAAATTTAAACAAATAATAATACATAAAAATCTATTATATGAATATTTCGAAGTTTAATAAATTCATACAAAATATCTTAAGGACTGTTATATTATTATATTATTATTCTTTATTTATTATTTTAAGAAACCTTTTAAAAATATTATTGATAAAGATGCTTTTGTAACCAAATGACATATTTTGATGTTATTTTAAATATAATTTTAAGATACAAAATATATATGTATATATACATATATATATATAAGACATAAGATATTATTTCATAAAAATCAAAAATATAAAACTATATTAAAGGAATAAATCAACCTCTAAATTAATAACGTTGAGATTTTTAAAGTATATTTGAAAAATTTATTCAAATTAGATAAACTATTTTGTAGAGAATTAAACTAAAGAATCAATTGTTGCGAGAGAGAAAAAATCTGACAGCTACGTTGTTATAATGATTGATTGATACCGCACAAACATGTATTATTGGTAAATTCGAAGTAAATATAAAACTAGAATGATGAAACTTAGATTATGAAATACAGACGTTATTTTAACATATATAGTCTGCCATTCTCTCTCTTAATGACACATTATTTGTGATTCGATATGTAGGATACGGTTACATTAAATAAACACACTTTATGATACCCTATACAGTCTGCCATTCTCTTAATGACACATTTTTTGTGATTCGATGTGTAGGATTAGGATACGACTTGGGAGGTAGAGTTTTCAACCCCTTTCATATAGTGACATACATATATACATATATATAATGCCGTGATTTAAATTGTACCATGTGCACTTTTTGGGGATATGCTTTTTATGTTTATGTAATTTTCCTTAGTGATATTATTTCTTCCTTTTTCTTATTAGTCTTATGATAATCAAAATACGATTGGCATATTTTGCTATCATTTAGACTTGTTGGAAGATGTTCAAAATATGTTTACAATTACTATATTATTTTTGTTTCATACGTAACAAAAATCGAGGAAAGGGTAGAGAACATAGACAATCATCATATTTACGGCTGAGTTAAAAGGTTGATCGATTGGGGATTGACGTGTTTTTGGAAAGCCAAAACATCAATAATTCAATATGAACACTTAAAACATCTCTCTATCTGTAATATTTCAATAAAGTTCTAAAATTTAAACAAATAATAATACATAAAAATCTATTATATGAATATTTCGAAGTTTAATAAATTCATACAAAATATCTTAAGGACTGTTATATTATTATATTATTATTCTTTATTTATTATTTTAAGAAACCTTTTAAAATATTATTGATAAAGATGCTTTTGTAACCAAATGACATATTTTGATGTTATTTTAAATATAATTTTAAGATACAAAATATATATGTATATATACATATATATATATAAGACATAAGATATTATTTCATAAAAAATCAAAAATATAAAACTATATTAAAGGAATAAATCAACCTCTAAATTAATAACGTTGAGATTTTTTAAAGTATATTTGAAAAATTTATTCAAATTAGATAAACTATTTTGTAGAGAGAATTAAACTAAAGAATCAATTGTTGCGAGAGAGAAAAAAAATCTGACAGCTACGTTGTTATAATGATTGATTGATACCGCACAAACATGTATTATTGGTAAATTCGAAGTAAATATAAAACTAGAATGATGAAACTTAGATTATGAAATACAGACGTTATTTTAACAATTTTTTTTTGTTACTTTACAATTCCAATGCAAATTATACTTACTTTCAGCTGAAAATTAATTACAAACTGTATTAATTTTATAAATAATTTTATTCATCTCAAATACTATTAATAAATAGGTGTAATTAATAACAATTTACATATATTTTAACAATTTTTTTAATTTATGTGAAAAATGTCATATTGACACTTACTCATAAACCGAGGGAACACAGTAGAAAAATTCATCAAATGAGCGTGAACATGTTTTATATTTTTTGTCTAAAAGAATATCTTAAGGTAATAAAATATTGTTTCTATTTTATAGGTAAAACTTTAAGAATAAGTATAGATATTTTATTTTTCTTTGATTATTTACTCCAATAATGCAACACTTGTCTCTAGTCAACCCCGTTAATGGCTCACAAAATCATTCATAGGCAACTGTCATGACAACATAGCTTGTCATGTTTCATTAAGTTTTGCTAAATTACTTAAATTTAACAATAAAGAAGTTGTTAATGGCATTTATAAATTACTAGGTGGTTGTCAGCGATTTCGCGGATATAAACATTGTATTCCCTCTGTTTTTAAAAGATGCATATTCTAGACTTTTCACATATATTAAGAAAACTCATTAAATATGTATTGTTTTTTGTGAATAACAATTTTTTATAATTTTTAGCCAATAAAAATTCAATAAACACCATTAATTTTTTTGAAACTTACAATTTTTCATTAAATCAGACATTGGAAAGGTAAAAAATGTATCTTTTTGAAACAATTTTTTTTTCCAGAACATACATCTTTTAGGAACGGAAGGAGTATGAAATTATATATTATGTTTATAATTTTAAATAAATAATAACAACTATTAAAAATAACTTTTTTATTTTAAATAGACTCTACGTACCAATCAAACCCCATTATCTCAAAAATGTATTGTAATATAAGATTTGACATAAAAAAAACTAGAAAAATACTCTCTTTGTTTTATAAAGATGCATATTTTTAAAAAATTGTATCAAAAATATATTTTTATATTTTCAATGACAGTGAAAATCAATGATATAAACTGATAAGAATATCCAATTAATTTTCTTTTTGTAACTTGAATATCCAATTAAATTAAGTGTGTCGATTTTGTTGTTTTCTCCAAGTTGATCATGATGTTTCGTGTCGATTAGTGTTTCTTTTCTGATCTCGCTGTGTGAAGTCAATGAGCAGTATATCTACATTTCTCCTTCTTCTTTGTTTTTCAGACAAAAATGAGGATTGGTAATGAAGATTGTGGATCTGAGATAGGTTAAAGCTGTAAGAGCACCTTCAGCTACTAAATGATTTATATATAGAGGTATCTTTAAAAGTTAATCATGAATTTTTCAAGTAATAAAATATCAGTCGATGTTGATATTTTACCTTTTTCCCTTTGTGTGTTTTCAACCCAGAATTAATAAATGATTTTCTTATAAAATTAATAGTTTCATATCTTCTATAAGATGAATTATGATATTGGCTAATATACATATGTACTAAGTTAAGATATGCGCCTTGCACGGGATAAATATTATATATAAATTAGTTTTACGTATTATATGTTATTTTACATATTATTAAACAATACATATATATTGATAATTAAAAATTCAGTAATCATTACATATATGATTAAATTGGTGCAAACACATGAATAAATTTTATTAATTCAAACAAACTTTTTTTCTATTTTATATGATATAAAATTAAGTTTTAATGATATTAACATAGATATATAGTACCTTTTTAATATATATATATGTTAAATAATATTTTATACTCATTTTTTTGATAATTTGTATTTTTTATAACAAATTTTTTGAATCAACTGATAACAATTTTTTTTGTGGGATGTTTAATAGTTTTAGCCATTTATAATTTTAAAAACATTATGAAAAGTCTTAAAATTAAATACATATGTATTTTTATATGGTACATCATTTATTTTAAAAACAATATTAATATATTAATATTTATTAAATGAGACTTCTTATTATATAATTTTGTAATCATTTATATCTTGTTATAACAAAAATATTAAACCATGGATCAAGAAAAATTCAATGTGAGATTTTTAATGACTAAATTTTAACAACTTTAGTCATTTATAGTCGTTTTTAAAAATTCAAAATATAACATATACAGAAAAATCTAAATTTTTAATATGTAGTTAATATGGTTGTTTAATTTATTTTAATATGTTAAAATTTAAAAAATGATAGAGAATAAACTAATTTTTAACAAATCTTTAATATTCAAAATCATTATTTGTCATATATATTTTACTCATATTTGGTAATTCCGTTATTTTTATTTAAGAAACAATGAAGAACATTAATAATTAATTTATGATTAATTTAATAAAAAGCTTATTATATATTTTGATGGACCAACATAATTTTTTAAAGATTCTAAGAATGATTGTGGCGATGACATGTGACTACAAAAAAATGTTTCAATGTTTCTCTTTTAATATATATGAAATTCTAGATATATATTGAATTATTGATACACGCAAAATAACATATTTTTGTTTATAATTATTTTTGACTAAGAAACAGATAAATTTTGGACTTCCAATAAGTTCGTTTGTCTTATTCACTTGATGGAGCTCGGAAGTACATACATACAAGTACAGCGCTTAAAGTGTGATTATCCATGTGGCTAATCATGTATGCTAATTAAACAAGGTTTTGGACTTGCATTTAAATATCAGTTCAAAAAATAATGTTAATAATTTAATCAAACACGTATCCCTAACCTACATGTTGACCTTGGCTGCCAAATCGAGAGCTTTAAGTATGTCGTCCAGTCAGTTAGAATTAAATAGGTTTTGCGGGCGTTGTTGACATTTTACACAATTACAAAACGTTGTAAACCGTTTTATATACCGTTCAAAACTTCTCAAAACAAAAAATTGGTTCTCTTTATCTTTTATATATCTTTTTAATTGGTTCTATTTGTGCTTATATATGGTTACGAATGATTACAAGTAGATAAACAATAAAAACTGAGTTTATTAAAAAAATAATTGAAAGTATATAAATAGAAAATATAAATAAATTTTATGTTTTACGGTTTATATTCACAAACCAACATTATAAATTATCTTATAAGAACTTTAAACAAAATATTCTATAAATTTTTAGTCATTAATATATGTATGCATATATATAAATGAAACAAAATATCATTAAGAAATATAATTATATAATATTCTGATATTTTTCTAATTATATAATATATTAATATTGTTAATTTATTACTGAAAGGTAATTGCATATTTTTATCAAGTAATCATGAGTATCTTGTAATGCATCCATTCTAATTATTCTGTCAGCCTTGTAAATCACTTAATTAATAACGTTTAAAAGTGTAACTATTCGCATTCGCAAACTTTTACATCTGCATCCGAAATTATCGCGTTTAAACTAGTCATGTCTTTTATAATTAATTTAAAATCTTAAACTCAAAATTATTAACAAGAAGCATAATTATTAGGTTATATTTCGTGATTGCGATTATAATTCACGAACCCTATTTGATAATCAAATTAAAATATTATGGCAGTATTAATATAACATTTTAATATCTTAATGGAAAGTTTGATAGAAAATATTTTCTTCGAAACAATCAAGATATATACCCTCTCTATGTCTCTACCTTGAACACAAAGTCTACGTATAAATATATACGTCTATATATCAAAAACAAATTGTGTTGTTAAATATACCATTTGTTTTAACAATCCAAGGAGCTGATGAAAAAGTGGAAGTAATATATACCCTCTCTAAGTTAAAAAAAATAAAAATAAACTAGATCTCGACCCGCGCAACCGCACGGATTTTTGTTTTCATTTATTTTTATATAAACATTTTATTTTCAATTCTAAATTGGTATATATTATAATATATATGTGTCTATCAATTTTTAAAACATAATAATTTTACGATATATTTTTTCAATGAATAGATTATTTCAAACTTTCACATGTATTTGTATCTTCTTCTATATATATATATATATATATATATATATATATATATTTTGGAATATTATTTTATTATTAAAATCGTAACTATATATATATATTTTGGAATATTATTTTATTATTAAAATCGTAACTATATATATATATATTTTGGAATATTATTTTATTATTAAAATCGTAACTATATATATATATATATATATATATATATATTTTGGAATATTATTTTATTATTAAAATCGTAACTATATATATATATTTTGGAATATTATTTTATTATTAAAATCATAACTAAAGATTAGTAAAATATTGTTATATTTTCATATTGTAACATTTCACAAATTTAGAAAGTTTTCAAAAATTAAACTTTTAAGCTTCATAGATTTATATTATCGAGTAATTAATTAAACATTTAGTTTTTGTTTAATTTTTAAAATAAAATATATAGTTTAAAATTTGTTTTCATTGGTTTAAAGTAGTAAAGATTAACAATTGTTAAATAAACTGATTTTTTATTTAAATTTTTTTATAATTTTAAAAGTTAACATCGACAAATATTTAAATATTTAACATATAGAGGTATAGTATTACAACATTAAATTATATCTATTTAATTTATATTATCTATAAATCCAATGGAATATCTATTTTTAAATACAATTATTGATAGCCCAATAAAAATTTCTGGTAGGCCCAAAATTTAAATGAAAAGATTATAGATTAAATGTAATATGACTTTGTAGGAATAGGTCCATTAGGTCCATTTTAAAAAATCACACATGAATCAAGGTTGTGACTTCGTTTTAATATATAAGACTAGATCTTTTTGTTTTCATTTATTTTTATATAAACATTTTATTTTCAATTCTAAATTGGTATATATTATAATATATATGTGTCTATCAATTTTTAAAACATAATAATTTTACGATATATTTTTTCAATGAATAGATTATTTCAAACTTTCACATGTATTTGTATCTTCTTCTATATATATATATTTTTGGAATATTATTTTATTATTAAAATCGTAACTATATATATATATATATATATATATATATATATATATATATATATATATATATATATATATTTTGGAATATTATTTTATTATTAAAATCGTAACTATATATATATATATATATATATATATATATATATATATTTTGGAATATTATTTTATTATTAAAATCGTAACTATATATATAAAGATTAGTAAAATATTGTTATATTTTCATATTGTAACATTTCACAAATTTAGAAAGTTTTTTAAAAATTAAACTTTTCGCTTCATAGATTTATATTATCGAGTAATTAATTAAACATTTAGTTTTTGTTTAATTTTTAAAATAAACTATATATTTTAAAATTTGTTTTCATTGGTTTAAAGTAGTAAAGATTAACAATTGTTAAATAAACTGATTTTTTTATTTAAATTTTTTTTTATAATTTTAAAAGTTAACATCGACAAATATTTAAATAATTAACATTTGGAGGTATAGTGTTACAAGATTAAATTATATCTATTTAATTTATACTATCTATAAATCCAATGGATCATCTATTGTTTAAATCCAATTATTGATAGCCCAATAAAAATTTCTGGTAGGCCCAAAATTTAAATGATAAGATTAGAGATTAAATGTAATATGACTTTGTAGGAATAGGTCCATTAGGTCCATTTTTAAAAAAATCACACATGAATCAAGGTTGTGACTTCTGTTTTAATATATAAGACTAGATCTTTTTGTTTTCATTTATTTTTATATTAATATTTTATTTTCAATTCTAAATTGGTATATATTATAATATATGTGTCTATCAATTTTTTAAACATAATAAGTTTACTGTATATTTTTTCATTGAATAGATTATTTTAAACTTTCACATGTATTTGTATCTTCTTATATATATATATATATATATATATTCGGATTATTATTTCATTATTAAAATCATAACTAAAGATTAGTAAAATATTGTTTTATTGTCATATTCAAAGATATTGTAACATTTCACAAATTTAGAAAGTTTTCAAAAATTAAACTTTTAAACTTCATAGATTTATATTATCGAGTAAATAATTAAACATTTAGTTTTTGTTTAATTTTAAAATAAAATATATAGTTTAAAATTTGTTTTCATTGGTTTAAGGTAGTAAAGATTAATCATTGTTAGATAATATGACTTTTTATTTAAAAAATCTTTATAATTTTAAAAGTTAACATCGACAAATATTTAAATAATTAACATTTGGAGGTATAGTGTTACAAGATTAAATTATATCTATTTAATTTATACTATCTATAAATCCAATGGATCATCTATTGTTTAAATCCAATTATTGATAGCCCAATAAAAATTTCTGGTAGGTCCAAAATTTAAATGATAAGATTAGAGATTAAATGTAATATGACTTTGTAGGAATAGGTCCATTAGGTCCATTTAAAAAATCACACATGAATCAAGGTTGTGACTTCGTTTTAATATATAAGACTAGATCTTTTTGTTTTCATTTATTTTTATATTAATATTTTATTTTCAATTCTAAATTGGTATATATTATAATATATGTGTCTATCAATTTTTTAAACATAATAAGTTTACTGTATATTTTTTCATTGAATAGATTATTTTAAACTTTCACATGTATTTGTATCTTCTTATATATATATATATATATATATTGGATTATTATTTCATTATTAAAATCATAACTAAAGATTAGTAAAATATTGTTTTATTGTCATATTCAAAGATATTGTAACATTTCACAAATTTAGAAAGTTTTCAAAAAATTAAACTTTTCGCTTCATAGATTTATATTATCGAGTAAATAATTAAACATTTAGTTTTTGTTTAATTTTTAAAATAAAATATATAGTTTAAAATTTGTTTTCATTGGTTTAAGGTAGTAAAGATTAATCATTGTTAGATAATATGACTTTTTTATTTAAAAAAAAATCTTTATAATTTTAAAAGTTAACGTCGACAAATATTTAAATATTTAACATATAGAGGTATAGTATTACAACATTAAATTATATCTATTTAATTTATATTATCTATAAATCCAATGGAATATCTATTTTTTAAATACAATTATTGATAGCCCAATAAAAATTTCTGGTAGGTCCAAAATTTAAATGAAAAGATTATAGATTAAATGTAACATAACTTTTTTGGAATAGGTCCTTAGATCCATTTAAAAAAAAAACACACATGAATGAAGGTTGTGACTTCTGTTTTTATATATAAGATATATATATACCCACCCTCTCTATGTCTCTAACTTGAAAAGTAGAAGTGCATTTTATAATAGTAGTCTCTAGTTCAATTTTTTTTCTTTGTTAAAAAAAAACTTGAAATAGATTAGCATTTCGCTCATGATCGAAAATCGCATAAATTAAAATTCAAATAGAGAACAAAGGCGACAAAACAGAGAGATTCTCTAAAAGTGAAGGCCCAACAAAAATCCAAAAGTGAGAATTTTATTACTCATTTCTTGGAATTTAAATTCAATTACAAGATCTGTATTCCGTATACTAAAAATACAAAAAAATGCAGAAAAGAAAAGATACATAGTTACATATATTAGTAATTTAGTACTAGTTAAAGATTCCATCCTCGTGTGTAGCCAGTAACGAGCTGATCAAGGCGATTTCAGTGTGCCTCTTGTCTTCCCTTCGATATAAATGCATTAAGAACTTTTCGTTTTTTAAGCAAGAAAAAAAAGAACTTCTCAATTTTTTCACATAATTAACGTTACATAATCTTAGGATTGTACGTGGAAGTTATCGAGAGAATCATTGTTTTCCCCGATATTATTACAGCGTAATTAATGTTAAGTAATTCATTATTATGAGTCTTCATTTATTGGTGATTGGAGTCGAATTCTTGTCTCTTTGTGATGAAGAGAGGATGGCATCAATCGCGTCTCTAACTTGAAAAGTAGAAGTGCATTTTATAATAGTAGTCTCTAGTTCAATTTTTTTTCTTTGTTAAAAAAACTTGAAATAGATTAGCATTTCGCTCATGATCGAAAATCGCATAAATTAAAATTCAAATAGAGAACAAAGGCGACAAAACAGAGATTCTCTAAAAGTGAAGGCCCAACAAAAATCCAAAAGTGAGAATTTTATTACTCATTTCTTGGAATTTAAATTCAATTACAAGATCTGTATTCCGTATACTAAAAATACAAAAAATGCAGAAAAGAAAAGATACATAGTTACATATATTAGTAATTTAGTACTAGTTAAAGATTCCATCCTCGTGTGTAGCCAGTAACGAGCTGATCAAGGCGATTTCAGTGTGCCTCTTGTCTTCCCTTCGATATAAATGCATTAAGAACTTTTCGTTTTTAAGCAAGAAAAAAGAACTTCTCAATTTTTTCACATAATTAACGTTACATAATCTTAGGATTGTACGTGGAAGTTATCGAGAGAATCATTGTTTTCCCCGATATTATTACAGCGTAATTAATGTTAAGTAATTCATTATTATGAGTCTTCATTTATTGGTGATTGGAGTCGAATTCTTGTCTCTTTGTGATGAAGAGAGGATGGCATCAATCGCGTCTCTAACTTGAAAAGTAGAAGTGCATTTTATAATAGTAGTCTCTAGTTCAATTTTTTTTCTTTGTTAAAAAAACTTGAAATAGATTAGCATTTCGCTCATGATCGAAAATCGCATAAATTAAAATTCAAATAGAGAACAAAGGCGACAAAACAGAGATTCTCTAAAAGTGAAGGCCCAACAAAAATCCAAAAGTGAGAATTTTATTACTCATTTCTTGGAATTTAAATTCAATTACAAGATCTGTATTCCGTATACTAAAAATACAAAAAAATGCAGAAAAGAAAAGATACATAGTTACATATATTAGTAATTTAGTACTAGTTAAAGATTCCATCCTCGTGTGTAGCCAGTAACGAGCTGATCAAGGCGATTTCAGTGTGCCTCTTGTCTTCCCTTCGATATAAATGCATTAAGAACTTTTCGTTTTTTAAGCAAGAAAAAAAAGAACTTCTCAATTTTTTCACATAATTAACGTTACATAATCTTAGGATTGTACGTGGAAGTTATCGAGAGAATCATTGTTTTCCCCGATATTATTACAGCGTAATTAATGTTAAGTAATTCATTATTATGAGTCTTCATTTATTGGTGATTGGAGTCGAATTCTTGTCTCTTTGTGATGAAGAGAGGATGGCATCAATCGCGTCTCTAACTTGAGAAATGTCTGGAGCTTTTCCTCCTTGTGCTGGCCAAAACTCATCGGTCGCAAGTACCTAACAAATATTAAGATTAACTTTATACGTTTAATTACAATACATAAAACTTAGTAGGTTTGCATATATATCAATCAATCTCGTGTAATATTTTTTGAGGGATGTTTGTCATAATCAATATACCTTAACTTGTAATTGAAGAAACTTGACATAACTAATAGCCTTCTCTAACATCGTCACCAGATCAACCTTCAAGAAATAATACCCCTCACTATCAAAACACTTAATTTAATAACTGTATATAAGTTTGACATAAAATATCAATTTGATGGATGTGTACCTTGGTGCCATTGGGCACAAGTTCTTGCAATATCTTGAGACGTTCACTTATCCTTTCTCTTCGGTTCTGAAAGACATATAATAACGTGTGAGTTAACAAATATCGATAAATTGGCATTCTTTGGTTTTATACAAACGACTGTAAAAGTAAAGAAAGCAAACCTTGGCTGCTAGGCTTTGTGGATCTTTAGGTGGAGTTATTGGCTTAGGCTTGGCTTTCCCGTTACCGCTGCTCCTCGGTTTCTTTGAGGGTGGTTGAATGCTCTCTCCCTATTCATAATTCAGTGATAACATATAAGTAAGCTTTTATACATAAAATATTCACAAAAGCTCCGGGGGTTAATCTGTGCTTGTAATTACCGTATAAGAACGTTTGTTTCCAGCGGATTTAGGCGAGAGAGACTCATGTCTAGAACCAGTGGTCACAGCAGTTGAATCAGAGTATAACCAGTCTTTATGGCCTTGATTTATCCCCGGAGTTTCAATGGGTCTAGGGCTAATAATATCCATATGATGCTGACTCCAATTTGTGAAGCCGTAGCTCATGTTGTTGCCTTCCAAAAAAGAGAAGCCACCACCGCAACTTATGGTTGGATGAGGAAAGCTCTCATGATGATTGTTGTTGTCGAAGTTAAGAAATGATGATCCGTTGAAATCTAACAAAGAGTTGTGATCTTCAACGGATTCGCGCGAAGGGTAAAACACAACCCCTTGATGATTTTGTTGATGATCTGAATTCATCGTGCTACCGCTAGAAGCCAATCCATAATTCTCCGGTGATGAGGGATCGTCGGATGAGGAGTTTTGTTTTGAGATGTAATTAGGCTCGTTGGGATGGTCATTAAGGAGTGCCATTAGACACTAATAAGATTTTGATGAGTGTTTTGGTTTAGGTTTCCTCTGTGGGGGGGTTTTCAAGTTTGTCTATTGGTAAGCAAAGAGAGACAATGTTTTTGTGTAGTTATGTTATGATAAACGTTTATATATAAGTGGTTATGTCTAATATTATATTTAAACTGGTGACGTATTTAAAGATTAAAAAAAAAAGAAATTATACAATTTGACAACTGATTAGAAAAATAAGCTGGCATTAAATCAAAGCCAATATTAAATTCATTTTAAAAAAATCTTATCACTTTAAAGCTGTGAAGTCATGAATGTTATAGTTCTTAAATCTAGAGCTAGTCATATTTAATTTTATGTACATTGTCCTTAACTTAGACAGCAATATTAGAATGGTTGCATGCCGAAAACGAATTTAGGTCTTGGGGGTACTAAACGTATGTGTTATTTACTTATATTGGAGTTATTCTGACCCTTTTAACATAGGCCCGAATGACTCCCTTTTCTTTCAAAGGAAAAGAAAAAGTGAATGAATATGTGTTGCGACAGAGGGGATGCGTCTTAACTCGGCTACAAACCTATTAACTGGGTGCTTTTATCCAAATCGGCAAACAGTGAAAAATCGGGAGAAAAGGTAAAGTTAACCCGTTTAGAAAACAGATTGACAACGAAAATAAATACTCTCTATATCCCTAACGAATGCATACTTATCATCCATTCTTTAACTATTCCACCTAAAAACAATTACCTTTGGTAAACACCGATATCAGCAGTCGGGACACACGACAAAAACATCTACACGCACATAAATATAGTTTTGTTGCGTTTCTTTCACCCATTTTTTCGATTTCGTCCTACTTAACCACACTTGTTATGTTCTTTGCTCCTATTAGCTATATTTTTTTATACAGATGCTAAGTTTGTTTTGCTCTAATTATTTGAAACCGTTTGAGATTTTTTTAATATAGTAAAACTTAGTACATTTTTGTCTAACCAACATGACTCACCACGGTTTCTTTAATTCCTTAGATTTAGTTAACCACGGATACATCCCTGCAGGTTATAGATTTGAAACTTTCTGTCTCTATCTTGCTTGCTTCGATGATGTCCTCTGAGTGTTCTCTCGTGCCTTGTTACGGCGCGCTCGCCTCTGTGCGATTCTCTGCAGTATGCAGTCTAGTTTATGGTTTCACTCCACTAAATGATAGTTTGAAGTTGCTTCCTCATCGTTTGTGGCAGATTCGTAAGGAAACACTTGTTGTTTCTATCTTTTCGATGTTTCGGATTGTTTATCATTTGTGAAGTATGATTGCCTCCCATATGTTCCATTCGGTTTGAGTGGTTACATTGCGGGGAGTAGTGTGCCCAAGATTATGTATGCTTCCATGTTTTTTTTGTTCAAAGGCTCATCCATTTGGTGCTTTGTCGCCTCTGCTTGTGATGCCAAACTTCTGATTGTTAAAGCTGCTTCTGTTGCGGTTTCAATCCCGGGCGTTAGACCAGTACTTTTGCTCTCCAATTCCCAAAGCTTCATTTCACTTTTTAGCACGATTGGCGTTGAGTTTCGAGGACTGCTCAGCAACATTATGTGTTGTTTATGTGTTATGTTTGCTCCTATCTTATGGTGTTATATCTCATTGCTTTGCTTTGCTATGGTAGCAGCAAATGTTTTAGCTGGTTTGACTTTGTTATTGATTATTGTAAACAATTTCTCCAGCAATGGGGACTAATGATTTATAAAACTGTTGTTTGATCAAAAAAAAAAAGATGTAGTTAACTGAAATTCGAAATGTCTTCTGAAAATAATTTTAAATTATTTCCTAAGGGTTCCTTTTAATTTAGTTAGTATATTTCATATATATTTACATAATTTCACATAAAAGGAAATTACATTATTTATTGCAAGGAAATTAAATCCTATACTTGCAATTATCGTATATGATTGTACTATAAATAGAATATCTACCTCAAAAAGTTTAAATCAATTGGATCATGTCTGTACCATTTATAACAAACTCCAAACGTTAAACAATTAATCTTGGTGTCATCAATAAGTTACTTATTGCAAACAGTTTAGCAGTTCGGTGTTTTGGTAATAAAAGTGGTGGAAAATTTGTCATCAAATACGATTAACCACTGTAAAAATGCACATGATCAACACTTAAACTTACGAATTAATTTATAATTTGGTATAGAGAAAAATCTAGATGTCGAGGAAACGTATGGATCTCCTATCATATACATCATTATCTTATAGAGTGATAAAAATAGTACTAATGAATGTAAACGAAAGTGCTGTATATTACTTTATTTATGAGTAATTCATCGGGATTGTTAGCTGGCAGTAAGGTGAAATTAATGAACTCAGACTTATATAACTACAAAATGTTTATTAATTAAGAGAAACAGAGAACATAGAAGCAAAAGCATCGCCGTATCTGCCGCTAATCTGCACGTCTTTTTGATTCCCATTTGTATTGCAATTGTTTCGATGATTCATTTCCCCCCGAAGCTGCTTCTTACTTTCATTTCTTTTATCGACACGTCGACTTTGGAGTAATATACTGCATATCTTTCTCTGGTCAACATATACTGCATATCTATTAATCTAGTTTGTTTTAATTTCGACCTATATATAAGCTGAAAATAGTATTTTGATACTGGAATGGATTAGTGCCTTTACTGAAATATTGATTTGATTTTTTTTTTCAGGCTTGTTTAAAATATAGATGCATTTTCATGTGTGAAATGATAAAATAACATCAAAATATTTTTAAATGTTTTAAAAAAGTAAAATGCATGTAGCTGTGAATAAAAATAAAGAATAATTATATTTATATACATATTTATTAATTTTTAATTTGTATTGGAATCATATATTTATAAAAAAAAAATTATTTGTACTGGAATCATATTAACTAATTTATCGAGAAATTTATAAATTTTCTACTATACATTATAAAGCAGTATATTTGTTAATTTGCTAGAGAAAAAAAACAACTTAGTTATTAATAATTTATTTTTAATTTAAGGACATTGTGGACCGACCTTTTTAGCAAAAAAAAAAAAGACATTGTGGACCGACCAAATACGGATCAAGGATCACAAAACCGGCTATAACCTTTTTTTTTGTGTGGACAACACCCGGCTAAAACCCAAAGGCTCAGAATCAGCAAGACGGATAGTTTCTTACGTAGTATATATATTTCTCTTTTCGGAAGAACACGTAGTGTATTTTGATCATAATAATAATCGAATTGATAAATTCGAATATTATGATATATATTTCTCTCATAAGTCGCCAAGTCGGTCGAAACCATATTATAAGTTCAAAACAAAAAATAGTGCAGTAAACTCTTTCAAACAAAATAACAGAGTACCGGAAGGTAGAAACGAAAAATCTCATTTAGTTTGTTTGTTTTTTCTGAACAGTTTCTCATTTTTTTTTTTTTTTTTTTTTTACAGTATCTCATTTAGTTTGTTAATGTTCAAAATTCTGTTTAACCTCAGTTGTAGTTGTAACAAAAATTGAAAAAGATGAAATCTCTTTGTAGTCAGTAATACAAGTCAAGGTGTCACTACTTATATAAATCCAAAACCTGATTCTGGTTATAAAATTTAAGACCCAACTAATACTAATAATTAAAATTTAAAAGTAATAAGATAAAAATTAAACTAAAGTGATAAATAAAAGACAAAATGTCATTATATTAACAGGAAATAACCTACATGATAGATAAATATTCATCGATTTTGAATCTAATAGGAAAATATAATCAAAACTACAGTGTTGAAAGATACATTTCATCGATTTGAAACTATAGTTGACATGTGACTTCAATCCCTGTCGGAGGAACACCTTTTTCAGGTTTTACCACTCATTTTCTTGGAGTCTAGCAAAATTCTGATATCAACTTGCTCTCACAACCTTTTTAATAGAAGATTACAAAGAATTGTCCTGTTGTATTTGTGTTTTAACCCAATTTGACACTATAGATACAACTAAGGAGCATATAATTCAAGAATGAAAGACATTCCGTTGCTACTATATTTGCCACTCCATTTCCTTCTCGAGACTGAAAGACAAAGCTTGCTTCTTCAAAATGACATTGAAGGTTCAAAATGTCAAAGATTGGGCCATATTTTCTTATTGGGTCATATCTTCAAAATGACATTAAAGGTTCAAAATGTTAAAGATTGGGTCATAGCAATATCAAGATAAGAAAAATAATCCAATTTTGTGTTTGTGTGTGTGTGTGTGTGTGTGTGACAGCTTCTGAACTTGTTCTCCTCCATGATTAGAATTTATTTTGTGTGTGGCATATATGAATGTTCAAACGAAGAAAGAAAGACCCGTTCAATTTTATCAAATACCATTTCATAAGATATATTTCTATGCACTAAAAGTTTACGTGAAGTCACTTACCAAATAATTCAAGCTAAATTTTGGTATAATTTGGAATTTTGAACAATTTTTATTAATATTAAATTTAATAAGGGAAAAATTCTTTCAAATCATAAATCACCAAATCCTTTTTTTTTGATGAAAAAATCACAATAGCAATATTTTGAGAACTATTCAAAATTTTCTGCAAATATGAAAAATTCCTTACGAATTTTAAAATCTCCAACCCTATTTATAAACTAACTCATTTTAAATTAAACTGTCAATAATCCCTTAGAGTCCAATTAAGATAGTGATTTATGGTATTGAACTAGCCAAATTCGAGAAACTGATCAAATTATGTCGAAACAAATAAATTGTCAGTAGCTTTGTAAGCTTTTTTTCTTTGGTTAAAAATATTTTCATAAAATAAACAATTACAAAAACTATTTGGTAGGGAACCAAATCTTGATGAAATCTCACTATGTTGGCAAGATTACTTTTGGGAAATTAGACCGTATAGCAAGGAAAAAAATCATAATTCACCGAATAACCAATTTCCCTAACTTTTCTATACACACCGTCATATATATATAATAATACAGTATTGTCTCTTTTTGCAACCGACGTAACCTGCGAAAAAAAAAATTAAAATTAATAATATTTGTGTAAAAATAAATCATGGCTTAATTGTCTTCACATCTTAGAAAACGCTTACGAGACGACATATTATAGATGAAGTGGAGAAGGAGCAATCCGAGCCTCTTTTTCTTCTCAAATTTGTGGGATTATTGATGAAATTGTATTGTCTATGTTGACGGTGAAGGGTTGTAGTGGATAATAGAGTTTCAAAGATTCGTGTGGTGTCTGCACAAAAGTTGATCGGAAAAGATGAATTGGATATATTATGCTACTATGCTATTTTATTATGTTCCATTCCATTTGATTGTTACTAAAATGCTTTATTTTGTTTATAAATATAGTTTTTAATTTTTTAAAGTTCTTGTTACATGTTTTTGAACATGTAAAATCTTACTATAATCTATATTGTATAGTTTAATATTATATAATATAGTTTAGTATTACATAATATAATGTACTTTTTATATTTGATATTTGGGTTTAGATTTTATATTTAGGTTAGGGTTTAGTGATTATAGTTTAGGATTTAGTGTTTAGAAGGCGAAGGGGTATCGTTAGGGTTATCACTAACTTCTTCCATGTAATTATAGACATCATAACTTCACCAATATACAATATGTCATTTATTTTTGTTCCATTCTATTTGGGTTTAAGGTTATATTTGGGTTAAAATTTATATTTGGGTAAGGGTTTAGTGACTAGAGTTGGTTTATATTTGGGTTTAGGGTTTAGTGATTAGAGTTTTGGTTTTAGTATTTAGTAGGTGAGGGGTATGGTTGGGGTCAACATTAACTTATTCCATGCAATCATATATATTTTATAATTTCACCAATATATATGTATTATGCTATGTATTTTGTTCCATTCTATTTGGTTTTTGGGTTTATATTTGAGTTTATGGTTTAGTGATTAGGATTTTGGGTTTAGTATTTAGTGGGTGAGGGGTATGGTTGGTATGAACATTAACTTATTCCATGAAATCATATATGTTTCATAATTTCACTAATATGTACTATGCTATGTATTTTGTTCAATTCTATTTAGGTTTATGATTTATACTTGGGTCTATAATTTATATTTGGGTTTAGATTTTAATAATTAGAGTTTAGTAATTATGGTTTAGAGTTTCGTATTTATGAATTGGGGGTAGGGTTTAGTATTTAAGGATTGTGGATGTTGTTGCGTCTTCCTATACTGTTTCAGTGAAATGGAATAGAACACTACGTGCATATGTATATTACCATATATTATTTTTTTAGATGTTGGGGTCCAAGTAATATTTAGTACTTAGGTGTTGCATAGTGATTGAGATTTAGGGTTTAGTATATATGGGTTGGGATAATGTTTAGTATTTAAGATTATGAGTGGAGTTATAATTTTTTACTATTTCAGCGATATGGAATAGAACATTCCGTGTATATATGTGGTTAATGAACATGTGACGTGAATGTTTGATATGTGATTATAAACACGGTACAAAAAGAACGAGGTCACCTACTTTCTCACTTGCAACTGGAAACCTGTTATGAAAAAAGATAGAACCGGATGAAATGTGTTCAAAAAGTCTGACATTAAATTATGTCAAAATCAATGCTACTCACCTAATTTATCAGTCAAATATGCCTATTTGGCCAATAAACCCATTACTTTTTGGGTTCAAAACAATGGTTGTAAGAAAAAAGTTGTAAAGATAACATAAACAAAATTTCTAAGTAGAGAAAACACTACCAAATCAGTCAATCAAGAGATCAAATTAGGAAAAAAAAAATCAAATTAAGAAAAAAAAGATTTCATAATTATTGCAATTTTTTTTCATAATTTAATTGTTTATACTCTGAGCTTCTAATCTTAGGATTAAGATGGTTTCGTGGTCATGGTTCAAGTTATATTGGATGGAGTTAAAATCAGGGCCGACTCAAAAACTAGTGGGGCCCTGTGCCATTTTTTTCTAATTTAGTGAATTTGAAGTTGAAACTTTCCATGTAAAAACTAAAACAATTAGGGTCCTACTGAATAAAGAAACATTGACTAAAACTGTAATAACTAAAATTTTAGGGCCCTAAAAAGTAAAGAAATTTTGACCACAAATGTGGAGCCCTGTGCTGTTGCACTCTGTGCACTCCCCTAGAGCCGATACTGGTTAGAATCAACAGTTTGTTTCTGAGATGGTGTGGGAAGAAAGCGAGTTCTATACATGACCGCTGATTACGGTTACTCGGCGAGTCAGACTGGGAGCCATTACTATCGCTATTGTCTGCGACGATGAAATCTTTGACGGGATAGAGAATTGCGGTGGAGAAGAAAAAGAAAAAAATCGTAGTGTGGAGAATTATGGTGAAAAAAATAGGGAGAGAAGAAAAAGAATGATAATTGCTATCGAGAAGAAGAAGAAGTGTTTAGCAACCAAGCTACTAGTGGTAAATGAGGTACAGCTGTACTGCTCGCCATCCGGGTTCGAGCCTTGGCCACAACGGATCCTTTCTGTTGGGGTGCTGGACCCCTTTCGGGGGATAGTTGGGAATGTGGCTGCCCAGATACTAGAGTTATATAAAAAAAAAAAAGTGTTTAGCTCAAATTTTGATTTTTCGATCTGTTTAGTTAAAACGATTTTTTTGGTAAATCACATCAAAATATCTCACACCAGGGTATGTAAAAGCGTAAATAGAGAAAATAAAAGTACGTCACAACATAGTTTTTTTTCAACTTTTGGTGTCGGCAATTCATTTTAGAAAACTGTTTAGCTAAATAACTCTCTTATTAAACACAAGACTGAAAATTAACTAACTGTGTAAGTCATTTTGGTCCGGTGATTTTACCAAAAGTTCACTAATACTTCTATAATAAGTATAATAAGAATTATGAGTTTTAATTCTCAAAGAAAGCATAATTATGCGAATTAAGAGAGAAAAAAAACTTACAAGAAATCTACAGCATGGTCAAGGAGTACCGTCAAACGTGGATTCCATAGAACGGTTCGGTGATGCAGTCAGACATGAATCCTCGTACGGCAGATAAAATTGTCAGCCGTAAAATTGTCCGTAATATTTTTCATAGTTGTAATAGCATAATTATCCAACATTAAAAAATAAAAAATTTAACTAACAGATACGAAAACATTAACTCCTTGGTTCCAAATTTAGAACGTCAATCATTGCCTTCGGTTCCTCCGCTCGCTCTCAGATTCCTCTTTAAACGCATAAAAAAAACAAGAACGCGTCTCCCAAACGCATCTTCCGAATCTCTCCGACAATGGCTCTCCAAGCCACTACTACTACGTTCTCCTTCTCCGCTCCTACTTTCCGATCAACTCCTCCTCACGCATTGACCTCAAAGCGTCGTATCTCCATCAAAGCTTCTTCTTCAGGACTCTCTTCTCCTCCCCTCCTCTCCCTTTCACGATCTAATCTCAAAGGTTAACCTTTTCTTCACTTGAATTTTTTGAAATGATTAAAAAAAATAAACTTTCGTTGATCCCAAGATTGTTCAGGATTGTCCCTCATGAAATCTTCTGGATCTAACTGTATAATGCTACTAAATAGTAAAGTCTTATAAATTGTATATAGCATAGTATAATCATTAATAAGCCGAGGGACCATGCTAATCTTCTCTGTATAGTTCCAATAAGCATGAAAACCATTAGACAAAAAATAATAATCATTAATAAGCGTTACATAAACAAAGTTCACATTTTTAATGTTAAAAAGGAAGAGCCTTTGCTAGTGATGGCTCAACGCAAGAGTCTCCCTCTGTGGTCTGTTTCGGAGAAATGCTTATCGACTTCGTACCAACAACAAGTGGGCTTTCCTTGGCCCAAGCACCAGCTTTCAAAAAGGCTCCAGGTGGCGCCCCTGCCAATGTAGCTGTTGGTATCGCTCGTCTCGGTGGCTCTTCAGCTTTCATTGGCAAGGTGAGACAACTTGTGAATTTAAGACGTCCTATTTTTAATTATTCTTGAACAATTTGTGAATTTGTTGTTGTTTTGTGCTAACAGGTTGGTGAAGATGAGTTTGGTTACATGCTTGCAAACATTCTCAAGGACAACAACGTGAACAACGAAGGCATGCGTTTTGATCCTGGAGCCAGGACTGCTTTAGCTTTCGTCACTCTGACAAATGAAGGCGAACGTGAGTTCATGTTCTATCGAAACCCCAGCGCCGACATGCTGTTGGAAGAGTCTGAGCTTGATTTGGATTTGATTAAAAAGGTAAACTAACTTATAAACATTTTTTTAGTTGTTACTTTGAAACATTCTACTTTTTTATGAAAATCAATCATTTTGAGTCTTGTGTGTGGCCAGGCGAAGATATTCCATTACGGTTCGATAAGTCTGATCACGGAACCGTGCAAGTCAGCTCACATAGCAGCAGCGAAGGCAGCTAAGGATGCTGGTGTGATTCTTTCGTATGACCCTAACCTCAGGCTCCCCTTGTGGCCTTCTGCGGACAACGCTAGGGATGAAATCCTCAGCGTTTGGGATACTGCTGATATCATTAAGATCAGCGAAGAGGAGATTGAGTTTCTAACGAAAGGAGAAGATCCTTATGATGATTCTGTCGTCAGGAAGCTGTTCCATCCTAAGCTGAAACTACTCCTTGTTACCGAAGGTCCTGAAGGTTGTCGGTACTACACAAAGGTGTGAAGAGTCCCTCTCCCTCTCCTTTTGATTTTGATCCAAACTAAACTATGTAGCCTTAGTCTTGATACTCAAAGGTTATTTTCGAATTTTACAGGATTTTAGCGGGAGAGTGCATGGATTGAAGGTGGAAGTAGTGGACACGACAGGTGCTGGGGATGCGTTTGTTGCCGGAATACTATCCCAGCTAGCATGTGATCTCTCATTGCTTCAGGTAAACTTTGATTCTTGTCTTTTGGGTTTTGAGCGTTGATAAGCTAAGATGAAGTTTAAGCTATAGTAATCAGCCTAGGAGTTAATGTAGTAGATTGTAGTGGTGTTGAGTTGGTTAGAGCCTAGAGTTATGAGAATAGAATTTTCAAAGCTTATCAGAGTTATGGTCATTGTTTGACGCAGGACGAAGAAAGACTGAGAGAGGCTCTAATGTTTGCGAATGCGTGTGGTGCCTTAACCGTAAAGGAGAGAGGTGCAATACCGGCACTTCCTACGAAAGAAGCTGTACTTGACGCCCTACTCAAAGCCGTCGTCTAACATCAAAAACAAGAACAAAGTGAGAAAGCAGATTCAGATTTTTGTTCATCAAAACTGTATTGGTTGTTTGTTGTAACATAGCTGTATGTCATTAGTGTATCCTCACATTGTTATTATGCTAGCAGATAACTAAACTAGCCTGTTTTGTCAAGTCACGAGGTATTCAAATAAAGAAAAAAACTATTTCTTTGCATTTTATAAAGAAGTAATTAAGTTTAAAACATTTACACAGACGGAAAAAAAATCAGTTTTTATCATCTTCTTTAGTTCTTGGACTATCTATTACCTTCACTACAAAAGAATATCATCATCACCATCTTCAGACTCTGTTACTCCAAGCATGGCAAGAGCAAGATGACTCTTCATCTCAGATTTTGTCCGTTGCAACTGCGGATAACAGTCCATTAAACTCGAAAGATTTGACTTCGTCCTGCTTGGAAACGTCCTTAGCTCTACTTTCCTGCTTTCACCTCCTTTCAAAATCGAAACAATCTCTTTCACTCCAGGTCTACGTGACTCCTCATCGTTCACACATGCTCTTGCTGCTTGGATCATACGCTCCATTGCAACCGAGTTCTTTCTAGTACGTGTCAGCCTTGGATCTAGCAACTCCTCTATAGCCTCCATCCCTCTACGTAACAACGGTTTCGCCTGCCAAAAATACGGTTATTACACAAGTTTAACTACACTTGAACGTTCATGTATTTGACAAGTACTTTGGTCGTAGACCCGGTTCGAGTGACTACTTGGACGAAACTAATATTACACGATGGGGTCTCGAACCCCATGATATTAAAAAAATATATATATACAGATTCTGGTGAACCATGAACAGTTGAACCATAATTTGTAGTTCAACCAAGCTTGACCGAAACCTGAATTTAGCAGGCTAACATCACAAATTAAATGGCATTTGGTTGGAAATTAGTATTTAATTTACCATATTTAGAAATAAGTTAGTGGGGAAGCTTGTGGAATTTAAGTTGCTACAAGTCAATAGTTTTGGTTTACTAGTAATTATCTGAAAATAAAAGATAAGAAGACAACTTACCCAAACTACCAAATTTTCTTCACCAGATGGTCTTCTTACTTCAATTGGCTTTCGACCCGTTATTAGCTCAAGCAACACGACTCCAAACGCGTACACATCTGTCTTGTCTGATATCTTGCCGTGTTGAAAATACTCTGGAGCTAGATAACTACAACAAGTTTCCCAAAATGTTTGCATTACTTTTTATTTCTATATATAGTATAATGACTTTATGGGATCTTAAAGGTTTTCAAGCTAGATACCCGAATGTTCCTTTCACGGTCTTACACAGGAAAGGAACCGAAGGTGCAGCTGTCCAAGTCGCCAACCCAAAATCACACAACTGAAATAAATATGGAAATTGTGATTAAACAGTACACTGATCAATGACCCCACAAAGAGTGGTTAAGTCTCTTTACCTTTGGCTTTTTGTTTGAGGAAAGAAGAATGTTAGAGGGTTTGATGTCTCTATGCACAACGCATTGTTCAGTGCCGTTATGTAAATAGGCTATGGCATCTGCAATCCCTAAGGCGATCTTGTACCTTGTTGACCAAGGCAAACAAAAGGGAACCTTCACACCTCTCTTCTTCTTTTTCTTATCTAAATTCCGAAAGCCAGCAAAAAACCCATCAATCTCTAACACAGGTTGTAATCAATGGTCGTGGAAAGAGAGAAGATCAGCTGAATATATACCGTGTAAATAGTGTTCGAGGCTGCCACCAGAGACATACTTGTACACCAAGAAAAGCCCTTGTTCAGGATCGATACAGAACCCTAGAAGAGGCACAATGTTAGGGCACTGAAGAGAGCTTGCAATCATCAACTCTCTGCAAAACGACTTTGGAGATTCTGTATCTTCTTTGTCAAGTCTTTTGATAGCCAAGGCTTTTCTCCAAATCCCCATTCTGCCCCTATATACACAGCTACAAGCTCCTCTTCCCAACACTCTTCCTAACCAAAATTACATCAGAGAATCACATAACTCATCAACTTTCAAGTAGGTGTGTTTTCATATGTTTTGGGGTTTAGGGTTTACCTTTTGAGAAATTGCGAGTGGCGGTGACAATTTCACTGTAGCTAAACCGGATCAAGGTACTGGTCACTGGAGAAATGCTCTTCTCAAGCGAAAGAGCCGTCGACCAATTCATCTCAACCGTCGGTTTATCTGTCTCCCTAACCTCATTCACCAGAAGAACCGTCGTCGATCCTTCAGACACCTGAAAAGACTGACAAGAAGATGATGGTTCCTCCCTTCTCATCTTCTCCAGCTCCACCTGTGAGCAAAGACTAAACCTAAATGACGACTGTCCTGAATATGGGTCTGACTCAATAAACGCTGGTCTTGTTTCCTCCAAAAGCCAAGCTTTGTTATGCTCATGAGAGCTCTCTCTGGTTCGACCAGAGAGGAAACAAGCGAAACCCAAATCAAGAATCATTTCTTTTTTTCTTTTTTTTTTTATCAAAATGGGTTTTGATTACTGAAGAGATCTGAAGAAGATCACAAATCCAATACCCCAGAAAACAAGAACAAAAAGAAAAGGGAGGCAGAAAGAAAGTGACAAGGTTTCTCTTTAAATTTTTGAAAAGTGAAAAGTTGATTCTTTAATGCTTTTGCTTATAGCACTCTTTGCATTTATAAAATGAAAGAAAAGTTTCAAGAAGAAGAAAGATGAATTAAATCGTCAGTGTATTGTTTGATGTTGGTGTGATGTTGGAGCAAAGAAAAAGAGTGGAGGGGGAAGATAATTGTGAATATATTAATTATTTTGAATAATTGTTAGGCTTACAGTTGGAAGACGATAATTGGGTATTAAATAATTGTTTGAATAATTGTTAGATGGTAATACAGAAAGATTAGTTGGTAAAGACTAAAGAGGTTGTTAAATGCTAAAAGAGGGACAAGACCAGAGCCCACGACCACGAGATGATGAGGGTCATAATCAATTATGGAAAACTAGACTAATTAGTTCTGACTCAATTTTTTTTTCTTTCTCAAATACACATTTACATTTGCAAAGAGTTACAGTCAATCAAATGGTTAAAATGATTTAATATGTTTATTTGCTGAGAAACAATGTTTTTGATATGTTCATCATCCTATATCTTTATGTTTTCTTCTCTCTTTCTTGGTGGGATCAGAATTTTAAAGTTACTATAACAAATCAAAATGTTTTTTTTGAAACGCCTCGATCTAAAATTTTCAAAAAAATCCATTGAAAATTCTAAGTAAAAGCTTAGGGGGTGGTATTCAATCCAAGAATTTAATAGAATTTGAAAAAATTCATAAATAATAATTTTTGTAGTAGTTTAAAAGATTTGACGAGGGTTTAATGCATTTACATAATTCTCATGTTTACTTTTCTTATAGATTTTAAAAGAATGCACTTAAATTTGATAGAATATCAATTTCTCTAAAATCAATGAAAATTTTGAATCTTTATTATATTGAAAAGATAACAAACATTATTTTAGTTATAAAACTGAAAGAAATATAACAGTTACTACTACTACAAAAGTTCACTGATTGTAGCAATTTTATTGCATAAAACAAAATAAGGGTATATTCGTTGTGCTGCATTTTGACGATGAAAAATATTTGTGTTATTTCAATTTTGTCACTTTTTGTTTTCATTACTTAAGAAATAAAAAGAAAATATTTTATCAAAAAAAAGAAAAGAAAAAAGAAATAAAAAGAAGCTTGACTAATATCATTACGTCGGTATTTCTCGATACAAGAAACATGAAACGTGACTAATACCATCTCGTCGATAGAAATCATGTTAAGGTGGTCGTTGAATTATCCAGTCCCGTTGAATATCCATCTCGTCAATTATAATACCATACTTGTAATAAGAGTGGAGATGAGGACGACTGCAAGAAAATATATGACGAACATCACATAATTTCAGATTTACGATGCCAAATCTCATCATAAGAGAAAGGAATTGGTTCTTCACATTTTTACATTACATTTTCCGTTAAATTCTTTTCAAATAACATTACTACAAAATCTACCAAATATTGAATAACACTAGAATTTAAAGGAATTAGAAAATTGATTACAAATTTTTAAACCAATAACACAAGATTTTGAAAGAATTGATGAAATCCTTAATTGAATAACAATAGAATTTAATGGAAACTATAATTCTTTCAAATTCCATCAAACTAGATCCAATACCCCCACCTTAGAAGATTTTACTAAATAACATAACGCCAAATACTGGAAGCATATATAGTACAATTATATTAAATGTGTACATCCAAGTTCATAGCACTCGATCGATTCTCAATGATTTCAATAATTAATCTCTTGCTCGAGACCAAACAATTGATCTTCACTTGCATCACAAAAAAAGAAAGCATGAATATACAATTACTTAGTGATAGCGCTCATTATCACTCGCATGCAACACAATATAACGGACAGCTTTGTCAAGCTCTAAGATTCATTTTATTCATCTGTTAATCTGTTTTCATTTTCATATTTAGTCATTTTTCATCCACTCAGCTATTTTTGAATACTTAGTTATTTCTATACATTTCTGACCCTGAATACCACTTATGTTCCAGATCATATGGCATGAAGCCAACATACGGCTTAAAACCACTACAGCCGAAGGTCAGTCATGGACTCATGGTCATCAACAAAGCTCGACCGGAAGCTCCCTCATGTTCCTTATGGTCTTCGACCAAGCTTGACCTGTATGTCCCTCCTGGTCCTCGACCAAGATCGACTCAAGGGCTTCTCATTGTGCCCGACCAAACTATTGTTTATTCAGATAAATAACATACCTAACATCTTTTAGCATCATATCATCATAGACTGATACACATAACAAATCGTCAAAAGTATTGGCTCTAAGTTGAGCTAAATTGATGAAGTTTAGATTGTCGGCAAGTTTTATACTAACTGCACAGCTTGAAGCATGGATTCAAGATTTTCTCTCAAGCTCCACATACGGAGACATGCAAAAACAAAAACACATAGAATTACAAGTTTGGTGCCAAATACTGATACCTATGTTCGGACAAAGGCATTCTATATGAGTCTACCCTTCTCGCCACACACAAAACAGAATAACGAACAGTCTCACTTAAACTTTTTTTACTATGCAGTCTCTCTTTTTGGTACAAAGTTAAATTTACTATGCAGTCTTTCAAACACTCTATGACAATGACACCTAAGTTTTGGCCCATCTTGAAGTAAATAAATTCTACAAATTAATACTCCGTAAATTAATAAATTTTTCTGATCCCAAATTGTCCGGCTCAAAATATGACACAAATCGATAAAACAATAAGATAAAAACTTTTTAGAAAATTCTATGTAAATATATGGTCTCATTAAAATTATAAATTAATAATTTATATGCATAGATATTTTATATAAGCACAACCTAATCATTATATTATTTGTTTTATATTCACAATGAAATTATCTTTATATTTTTTTAAAAAAATTAATATAATTTGATGAGATTTTGTAAAATTATATCAAAAATCCCATTTAAATTCTGTGAAACATTTTTTATACACACCAAATAATATAATAAAACTAATATAAATTTCGAATTTCAAAAGTTAATTAATGTATATACGATAAAATCAATTTTTTTTTTATTTTATAAAAATATATCTTAAAATTAAAAAAGAACTAAATTTTTTAATAAATTAATAACTCTATAAATTAATAAAATATTAAAGTCCCAACAATACTAATTTATAGAGTTCTTACAGTATACATGAATATTCCTCTGAGAAGAAAGTCGGTTCTCAAAAAAAAATCTCTCTGGAAAAAGTTTTATCTCTCGTGTTATTTTTCCGTTCTGAAGCACATTTAATATCCTTAGATTCTTCCGTTCTGAAGCACATTTAATATCCTTAGATTCTTCCGTTCTGAAGCCCATTTAATATCCTTAGATTCTTCCGTAACCATATATAGTAAAAACTCTATAAATTAATAAAATATTAAAGTCCCAACAATACTAATTTATAGAGTTCTTACGATATACATGAATATTCCTCTGAGAAGAAAGTCGGTTCTCAAAAAAAAAATCTCTGGAAAAAGTTTTATCTCGTGTTATTTTTCCGTTCTGAAGCACATTTAATATCCTTAGATTCTTAGTAACCATATATAGTAAAAACTCTATAAATTAATAATTTATATGCATAGATATTTTATATAAGCACAACCTAATCATTATATTATTTGTTTTATATTCACAATGAAATTATCTTTATATTTTTTTAAAAAAATTAATATAATTTGATGAGATTTTGTAAAATTATATCAAAAATCCCATTTAAATTCTGTGAAACATTTTTTATACACACCAAATAATATAATAAAACTAATATAAATTTCGAATTTCAAAAGTTAATTAATGTATATACGATAAAATCAATTTTTTTTTTATTTTATAAAAATATATCTTAAAATTAAAAAAGAACTAAATTTTTTAATAAATTAATAACTCTATAAATTAATAAAATATTAAAGTCCCAACAATACTAATTTATAGAGTTCTTACAGTATACATGAATATTCCTCTGAGAAGAAAGTCGGTTCTCAAAAAAAAAAAAATCTCTCTGGAAAAAAGTTTTATCTCTCGTGTTATTTTTCCGTTACGAAGCCCATTTAATATCCTTAGATTTTTCCGTTACAAAACACATTTAATATCCTTAGATTCTTCCGTTACGAAGCACATTTAATATCCTTAGATTCTTCCGTAACCATATATAGTAAAAACTCTATAAATTAATAATATTGAAACTATAATATTTTATTACTTTATAGAGTTATTAATTTATAGAAAAAAAAATTTCTGGATTTTTTTTATATTTTATAATATCTTTTAAAGATAAAAAAATAATTGAATTTACCGTATATACATTAATTAAATTTTTGGAAATTTGATTTTCACGTTATTTTTATTCTATTTTTAGTGTATATAAAATATGTTTTATAAAATTTAAATATGGTTTAGATTTAATTTTACTAAATATTAGCAAAATATATTGAAATATTAAGAAAATAAAGAGATAACTCTATTGCGGAATAAATCAAATAATGCAACATTTTTGTTTGTATTTATATAAAATGTATATATACAAAAATTATTAATTTATGATTTTAACCGGACCATATATTTACATAAGATTTTAAAAAATATTATTATCTTATTATTTTATCGATTTATATCATATTTTGAGCCGACCTAATTTGGAATTGGAGAAATTTATTAATTTGTAATGTTTTTTAATTTATATACAGATGTCTCCTCCATAGGAAAATTACATTTCTTAGATTACATAAATACATTAAGATCTAATCTCAATATTGTGAAAAGTTATAGTGCAGATGAACAAGGTCCACATAATACTAGTGTACAATTTCCTAGCTTTTAAAATTATTACTTTCCTTTTTAACCTTTTCTCCTTAGTCGTCGTATAATATTTGTCGGTTTGCTGAGATATTTGTTTCACAGCGTCCGAGAAAAGAAAAAGAGCATTTCGTCGTCTCTGAAGCGAAAACCCAAAATCAAAAGAAATGGCGGATCAGCTAACGGACGAACAGATCTCCGAGTTCAAGGAAGCGTTTAGCCTCTTCGACAAGGATGGCGATGGTTCGTCTCTTCTCATCCTCCTCTCTCTCTCTCTCGCTGTTCCGATCGATGCTTTATCGTCCTCAGATTCATATCTTATATACTCTGATTCGTGTGGTTTGCCTTCATTGCTTATTGTGATTGAATCGATTGATTTTAAGTCTCGTTTGATATCGTGTTTGGGTCTAGATTTGGTTGATGTTGTTCACTTGTTATTGCTTCATGTTTTATCTTTCTTGATTGTTCTATCAATGATGTTTCTTTAGAAGCTGCGGTTGTGTTGAATGCGGATCCTATTGGCTTAGTGAATATATGATCTCTCTTTGGTTTCTCACTTCCCACTTGGAAGAATAATTACTGCGATTCGATTCATTCAACAGTTTGCTTGTAACCAGATTCAGGTGGTCTTTGTGTGTATTCTGCATTGTTTGCTTAAATCATGTTTTCATCTGTATATCAATCTGATTCTTTCATACTTGCTTGTATTATTTGGGAACAGGTTGCATCACCACCAAGGAGCTGGGGACAGTGATGCGGTCTTTAGGACAGAACCCAACAGAAGCTGAGCTCCAGGACATGATCAACGAGGTGGACGCGGACGGCAACGGCACCATTGACTTCCCTGAGTTCCTAAACCTCATGGCTAAAAAGATGAAAGACACAGACTCGGAGGAAGAGCTCAAAGAAGCTTTCAGGGTGTTCGACAAAGACCAGAACGGGTTCATATCCGCTGCAGAGCTCCGCCATGTCATGACGAATCTAGGTGAGAAGCTTACTGATGAAGAAGTTGATGAGATGGTCCGTGAAGCTGATGTTGATGGAGATGGCCAGATAAACTACGAGGAGTTTGTCAAGATTATGATGGCTAAGTGACATATATAAGGTAAGGTAAGAAGAAACTAAGAAGAAAGGTGGTGGTGATATAACCTTTTACTATTCTGGAAAAAAAATTGATCTGTTGATTGAGCTTAGTAGTTTTCAAGGTTTTAACCTTTAACAGACTTTGTTGGTTAACGAATATCTTTTTTATTTTGTGGGTTTTTTCTTTGCTGACATGTTTTTTAGATATTGGTAGCTAGAGTGTATGAGTGTATCGCCAAAAAACTTTCTGCGGGAAGAGGGCCCAATTACACGAACTACGTACGAGTACGACATATGAACTAATTCACCATACCAATAACCACGCAAACTGATTTGCTGATTTTGCGATGTCACATGATAATATACAATATACTCGAATGGTGGCTCATAGCACTTTTTTAGAAAGTTGGGGCTTTAGAGAAGGATGGCGTAAATTGACTGTGTGGTGTGAAACAAGTCCATGACATAGTGATTCTTTATCATCATCATATTTTATTCAAAACGAGCATATTAAATAATGTCAAACATATAGGTTTGTTTATAAAAGATCGCCTTGAAATCCTCCAAGCAATAAACTAATTATCTCAAGTTTTCCTATGATAATTTGCTCTTACGTAGATAATAAGAATCAGCGGATTTGAGATTATGGGATTTCTCAGGATTGATGTGGAGCCATAAGACAAAAGATCATCTCATTTACAAAGTTTTGTATTTGTGAATATTAAAACTAAAAATAATAATGAAAATTTTATGTTTTTTACATATGAATATCTCGCGTTAAAAATTCAAATACTATGATAAAATCTGGTATTTTTATTCATTAATTTTAACTAAAATTTGCCTTTTATATCTAATCAAATATTATTTGATAGATTTTATTGATGAAAATTTATAAATTAATAAGTTGATATATCAATTTTTTTAGAAATTTTAATGGAAGCGAGAATTTTTTAAGTTAAGGAGGGGGGGGAAGGGATTTGGGATTGAGGTTTAAAATTTTATAAAATAAAAAATAAATATTAAAAATTTGAAAATAAAAATAGTTTCAAAAAGTATTTTCGAATTACAAAAAGAAAATTTGAAAAAAATAAAAACAAATTTTCGAAAAAATATTTATAAAAAAGTTTAAATTTGAAAACATATAATCTAAAACTATAAAAAAAAAATATTATTTTTTATTTTTTTATATATCTAGGGTATTAAGGTTCTTTTACCTATTAAATGAAACATTTTGGTCATTTTACTCATTGTGTCTATTTTTGTGACCAAAACTTGAAAATTGTCTATTTAAGAAACTTACTCTTATAGATTGAGGATTTTTTTTGTTTGCATAAGCTGTGAGATATTTTATTTTATAATTACAAACTCATTTACACACGTAAATTCCAATTAGTATTTGTATTTATAATCATAGTGCATGATAAATTGTTATCAACTTTGTATTTAATGCTAGAGAAAACACTCATACCTAAAAATTTAAACCAAACTCAACCAAAGTAAAAATTAAAATGAAAAAAATTGAAAGCTAAATAAAGTCAATCTAGTTATTGACAATATTATACGGGAAATTACCAAAAATACCACATTCTTAATACCACTTTTAATCTCACTTTTAAAAAGAAAAAAAAACACTTATAATCCTAAGGTTAACTAATCTAGACTAAGAGTTTAGAATTGAGGGGTGTGGTAGGTTTTAGGAATATGAAATTTAGGATTCTAATAAGTATATAAATAAATACTTATTTTTTTTAATTTTCTTATGTTAACTAAATATAGTTAACTCATATAAGTTAACATAAATATATATATGTTAAATAATATTGAGCTTCATAAACTTCATTATTCATTTAATGATTTTCAATCATATGGCCAAGATTAACCAAGCAACCATCATCATAACTGAAACTAATAAAAATAATAAAAATTAGTATATTAAATTTTCTTCAACTAATTAGAGTTAAATAATAATAAACATCTAATTTTTTTATTAGAATTTAGTTGAGAAGATGCTAATAAAAAAATTACACCTTGATATCTCTTGATAAAAGACTTTTATGATAATAACAATATTATCACATTTCACAGCGCGATATATATCTTCAAATAGTTCTACTTGTCCAGCTCCTAATGTTGCTTGTATTTCATTTTCACTATATAGAATAGAGTTTTTGTAGAAAAAAAAACTGAAATTTCTTAATGGAATTGGACTAATAATTCATAGAGAAAAAGTGCTACAGTTACTTATAGAAAAATACCTCCTTAACAATCAAGTTAGAGTAACTCTTCAAAGGACGGGTGTAGTCTGACTATGAACATCGGTTTTTCATATTATTGATGTACCAATTACACATCTGTAACAAAAAAAGTTTATACATATATATATATAAATGCATGAATATTATCATCTAATTAATAGTTTCTTGTATCTTTAAATTGAAAAAAATCTTTGTAGTTGAAATCCATTTTTTTCACAGGGTATTTGAGGTAATAGTTGTTTCACATATATGCAGTTGTTGTTCTCTCAATCACTCTTATCTGAAATTTATGATCGGAGATTTTATAGTTCTTACTGCAATCTTGCACATTATAAATAGAAGATGTCAATAATAATTCCTTCACATAGTTCATCTCCAAGCTTTTCAAGAAGAGAATGATGCACACAACTTTGATTGTATTTTCCTATATAATAAAAAATCAATTTGAATAAAAGGTTATAGAAGATTTTTTTAAAAAAAATTACCTTTATTAAGTATGAGATATTCCTTCCTATAAGTTCATTATTCTTTTTTTTCTTTAAATTTCTTACCTTTTAATATTTTTAACTTATTTAGTGTTAAATAATCTTCTAAATTCATTGTTACCTTGATAATGCATGATAGCAAATTAAATAACAATTTCGGTTAGAAAATAGTAAATATCTTTTTTTTTTCAAACAGTCTTATTGTAAGAAGTGTCTAGTTAACCTTTTGACTAAACCCCGATGACAATCAAAATCATAACAATTGTTGTTGATTTTAAAATTATTATCTAACTCGCATAACCATAATAAACTATTTATACTGCATTGGTCAATCGTTGTTGACATAATATAATAAATTGATGTTGACATTGACTTACTATGACAGAATAACCAATTTTATATCGTCTGTAGAAATTAACACACATGATTGTGCCAATAACTTACGCACATCATCATATTTTATGATAATTATGACAGTCTTTACTTTCTAGTAAAGATAAAGGTAAAACAATTTAAAGTTATATAAAAAAAAACGTACCTAATGTTTTTCTTGCATGAGAGAGTTTCTGATTTTAATCAATTATGTTTGGTGAAAAAATATATGAGAGTTTAGTCTTATATATAGATGTGAATAATTATAATTCTTTCAGTTACAAAAAAGAATAATTGTAATCCTTTTTGGATTATGATTTCTTAAACATAAAATTTACTATTTAAATAAGAAATTTTATTATTATATGGAAATTTTTGAAATTTTTGTTTTACATTTTTTTGTTTAGATTTGAAGAAAAAAGAAAACTACAGTTAAACTGTCTTTAACAATTTTATTTTGTAGAAGATTTTATAAAAGGATAATTACTATCAAACAAATTTTTACAATTATATTTTCTTTAAAATTTTATAAAACGAAAATTAGTATTAAGTAAATTATCATACATATTTTTTGTCAACTAAAAACTATCAAATAATCTTTTGCTATTATCTTTGTTTAAGATTTTTTAAAAGGAAAATTGCTATTAAATAATTCTTGTGTTATTATCTTATTATACTTATATTATTAATTATGATATATTAAGCAATTATGTTTGGTGACAAAATATATGAGAGTTTAATCTAATGTATAGATGTGAATAATTGTAATCTTTTCAGTTACAAAAAAATGGTAATCCTTAAATTATAAAAAGAAATTATTGTCAAATAAAACTATCAAATAATCTTTTGCTATTATCTTTGTTTAAGATTTTAAAAAGGGAAAATTGCTATTAAATAATTCTTGTGTTATTATCTTATTATACTTATATTATTAATTATGATGTATTAAGCAATTATGTTTGTTGACAAAATATATGAGAATTATTCTTACATATAGATGTGAATAATTATAATCTTTTCAGTTACAAAAAAATTGTAATCCTTTTGAATTATGAATTACTATTTAAATAATAGAGTCTATATTATTATATGAAAATATTTGAACAACTTATTTTTCTTTTCTTTTTACATTTGAAGAAAAAAACTACAATTAAACACTCTTTAACAATTTTTTTGTTGAAGATTTTATAAAAGGATAATTACTATCAAACAAATTTTTACAATTATATTTTCTTTAAAATTTTATAAAACGAAAATTAGTATTAAGTAAATTATCATACATATTTTTGTCAACTAAAACTATCAAATAATCTTTTGCTATTATCTTTGTTTAAGATTTTTAAAAGGAAAATTGCTATTAAATAATTCTTGTGTTATTATCTTATTATACTTATATTATTAATTATGATATATTAAGCAATTATGTTTGGTGACAAAATATATGAGAGTTTAATCTTATATATAGATGTGAATAATTATAATTCTTTCAGTTACAAAAAGAATAATTGTAATCCTTTTGGATTATGATTTCTTAAACATAAAATTTACTATTTAAATAAGAAATTTTATTATTATATGGAAATTTTTGAAATTTTTGTTTTACATTTTTTTGTTTAGATTTGAAGAAAAAAGAAAACTACAGTTAAACTGTCTTTAACAATTTTATTTTGTAGAAGATTTTATAAAAGGATAATTACTATCAAACAAATTTTTACAATTATATTTTCTTTAAAATTTTATAAAACGAAAATTAGTATTAAGTAAATTATCATACATATTTTTTGTCAACTAAAAACTATCAAATAATCTTTTGCTATTATCTTTGTTTAAGATTTTTTAAAAGGAAAATTGCTATTAAATAATTCTTGTGTTATTATCTTATTATACTTATATTATTAATTATGATATATTAAGCAATTATGTTTGGTGACAAAATATATGAGAGTTTAATCTTACGTATAGATGTGAATAATTGTAATCTTTTCAGTTACAAAAAAAAATGGTAATCCTTAAATTATAAAAAAGAAATTATTGTCAAATAAAAACTATCAAATAATCTTTTGCTATTATCTTTGTTTAAGATTTTAAAAAGGGAAAATTGCTATTAAATAATTCTTGTGTTATTATCTTATTATACTTATATTATTAATTATGATGTATTAAGCAATTATGTTTGTTGACAAAATATATGAGAATTATTCTTACATATAGATGTGAATAATTATAATCTTTTCAGTTACAAAAAAAATTGTAATCCTTTTTGAATTATGATTTCTTAAACAAAAAAATTACTATTTAAATAATAGAGTCTATATTATTATATGAAAATATTTGAACAACTTATTTTTCTTTTCTTTTTTACATTTGAAGAAAAAAAAACTACAATTAAACACTCTTTAACAATTTTTTTTGTTGAAGATTTTATAAACGGATAATTACTATCAAACAAATTTTCACAATTATATTTTTTATTTATTTTAGAAAACGAAAAATTAGTATTAAGTAAATTTTTATACATATGTTTTTTTTAGGAATTGTAGGAAGGAAAAAAAATATAAAAATGAAATTATTGTCAACTAAAAAAAACTATCAAATAATCTTTTGCTATTATCTTTATTTAGTATTTAAAACAACGATTTTACAAAACGAAAATTAGTATTAACTATTAAGTAAATTATTATACATATTTTTTGTTTAGGAATTGTAAAAGGAAAAAAATTAGAAAAATAAAATTTTTATCAACTAAAACCATCAAATAATCTTTTGCTATTATTATCTCTGTTTAGTATTAAAAAAGGAAAATTACCTTTAAATAATTCTTTTGTGTTACTATCTTATTATATTTATATTATTAATTATGATGTATTAAGCAATTATGTTTGTTGACAAAATATATGAGAATTATTCTTACATATAGATGTGAATAATTATAATCTTTTCAGTTACAAAAAAAATTGTAATCCTTTTTGAATTATGATTTCTTAAACAAAAAAATTACTATTTAAATAATAGAGTCTATATTATTATATGAAAATATTTGAACAACTTATTTTTCTTTTCTTTTTTACATTTGAAGAAAAAAAAACTACAATTAAACACTCTTTAACAATTTTTTTTGTTGA
Source organism: Brassica carinata (assembly GCA_016771965.1). Classification (NCBI taxonomy): domain Eukaryota; kingdom Viridiplantae; phylum Streptophyta; class Magnoliopsida; order Brassicales; family Brassicaceae; genus Brassica; species Brassica carinata. The sequence continues at coordinate 40,337,648 of CM028702.1, forward strand.
AGATTTTATAAACGGATAATTACTATCAAACAAATTTTCACAATTATATTTTTTATTTATTTTAGAAAACGAAAAATTAGTATTAAGTAAATTTTTATACATATGTTTTTTTTAGGAATTGTAGGAAGGAAAAAAAATATAAAAATGAAATTATTGTCAACTAAAAAAAACTATCAAATAATCTTTTGCTATTATCTTTATTTAGTATTTAAAACAACGATTTTACAAAACGAAAATTAGTATTAACTATTAAGTAAATTATTATACATATTTTTTTGTTTAGGAATTGTAAAAAGGAAAAAAAATTAGAAAAATAAAATTTTTATCAACTAAAAACCATCAAATAATCTTTTGCTATTATTATCTCTGTTTAGTATTAAAAAAAGGAAAATTACCTTTAAATAATTCTTTTGTGTTACTATCTTATTATATTTATATTATTAATTATGATAGACTTTAACACATGTCAGCATCTTAAATTTTTAATTGCCATGTGTCATCGTCATGTTAATTAGCAACTTTGAAAAACCAAGCTTTATATAATAAAAAAAGGGAAAATTAACATTAAAATAATTCTTTTGTTTTATTATCTTATTATATTTATATTATTAATTATGATAGATTTTAACACATGTCATCATCTTAAATTTTTAATTGCCATGTGTCATCGTCATGTTAATTAGCAACTTTGAAAAACCAAGGTTTATATAATAAAATTATATTATTAATTATGATAGATTTTAACACATGTCATCATCTTAAATTTTTAATTGTCATGTGTCATCGTCGTGTTAATTAGCAACTTTTAAAAACCAAGCTTTATATAATAAGATTATATTATTAATTGTGATAGATTTTAACACATGTCATCGTCTTAAATTTTTAATTGTCATGTGTAATCGTCATGTTAATTAGCAACTTTGAAAAACCAAGCTTTATATAATAAGATTTTAAATTAAAAGATATCCCATTGACATAAAAATCTAATCTCTTTCTTATTATTTGAGGAGCATTAGATAAAACTAACCTTTACTTCATGTGTTTATTACATGTGTGTCATTTCCTACGTGGCATCACCACAAGCTCTCTCACACCTTATATTCAAGCACCCTTTATTAACTAGACAAATTACAAAATTTGCCATTGTTAATTACATTAAAACTTCCGTATATACTATAAGCTTATTGACTAACAAAATAATTTATCACATGCCCTACTACTCTTTGATTATAAACGTTTCCATTTTCAAATACGCAGAGATTTTATTACCATAACCAGAGATTTTTCATAATTATCGATTTCAATATGGAAATTCGTATAGCCTGACTTAAATATTAATGCCTTTCTATATAGTTAAACTATATAAAATCCATTGTGTACGTATATATCTACATATCTACTTATATATGTGTTGCTATATCACGAATTCGTTATATATGTGTTGTCAAACACAATATTCAACAATTCTTACATAATCGCAAAATCTTATAGATATATACATACACTCTTTCAAAAAAATTACATAAAACGATCTAATATATAGTATTTTTAAAAGCTAATAATAGTTTCAAACCTCCTCCATTGTATGTTAACCACGTTTATCGTTTCCATAATTATCAATGTAATTGTAATCGACGATCATTTTATGATAGTTTGGATTCAAGGCAACACAATTTAATATATTACCATTTCGAGTGTTCGATAATATATGAATCAAAATTGATTTGTCAGTCACGGGATCAAATACATTATTGTCAATGGCAATGTTAAGCGTGAAATGGCAACACAATTGGCGTGAAAAGAGGAGTTTTCTATAAAATTTATGATACAATATTTCAAATGTAAATGTAGATTTTGTTTTCAAACAAAGACTTTCTTTTTGGGATAAGTAATTACTAAGTATTTTTTTTTTACTCTCAATAAGTCATATATAATAACATTGCTATGCATTTTAAAGATATAGTGTACATGAAATCCTTGCTATGCATTATAAATATCTTTGCTATGCATTTTAAAGATTTTCTTAATACATATTACAATATTTTTCTACTTTCTTAATAATATAAGTTTTCACCTAAACGAAGGGATTGTCAATCATAACACTTAATGGGACATACGATAATCTCCATGATATTTCAAATCAGGAATGTATAAAGATAAATATGACGCTATTGGAATAAATGTATGTTATAGGAGTTGAACTCAATAATTTCTATACAAAATTGCGGCGAAAAATGAAAAGTTTCAAAATCAGAATTGATTATTGATTTGAGATCGATTGATTTTTTCAATAAAGTTGCAATCTTTGTTTCCTTATATTAAAAATAAGAATAAAATGGTTCGTTGAAAGATCAAAAAGAGCAAGGCATCAGTTAATTATGAAATGTCATGTGTAATCGTCATGTTAATTAGCAACTTTGAAAAACCAAGCTTTATATAATAAGATTTTAAATTAAAAGATATCCCATTGACATAAAAATCTAATCTCTTTCTTATTATTTGAGGAGCATTAGATAAAACTAACCTTTACTTCATGTGTTTATTACATGTGTGTCATTTCCTACGTGGCATCACCACAAGCTCTCTCACACCTTATATTCAAGCACCCTTTATTAACTAGACAAATTACAAAATTTGCCATTGTTAATTACATTAAAACTTCATTATATACTATAAGCTTATTGACTAACAAAATAATTTATCACATGCCCTACTACTCTTTGATTATAAGCGTTTCCATTTTCAAATACGCAGAGATTTTATTACCATAACCAGAGATTTTTCATAATTATCGATTTCAATATGGAAATTCGTATAGCCTGACTTAAATATTAATGCCTTTCTATATAGTTAAACTATATAAAATCCATTGTGTACGTATATATCTACATATCTACTTATATATGTGTTGCTATATCACGAATTCGTTATATATGTGTTGTCAAACACAATATTCAACAATTCTTACATAATCGCAAAATCTTATAGATATATACATACACTCTTTCAAAAAAATTACATAAAACGATCTAATATATAGTATTTTTAAAAGCTAATAATAGTTTCAAACCTCCTCCATTGTATGTTAACCACGTTTATCGTTTCCATAATTATCAATGTAATTGTAATCGACGATCATTTTATGATAGTTTGGATTCAAGGCAACACAATTTAATATATTACCATTTCGAGTGTTCCGATAATATATGAATCAAAATTGATTTGTCAGTCACGGGATCAAATACATTATTGTCAATGGCAATGTTAGCGTAGGAAATGGCAACACAATTGACGTGAAAAGAGGAGTTTTCTATAAAATTTATGATACAATATTTCAAATGTAAATGTAGATTTTGTTTTCAAACAAAGACTTTCTTTTTGGGATAAGTAATTACTAAGTATTTTTTTTTTACTCTCAATAAGTCATATATAATAACATTGCTATGCATTTTAAAGATATAGTGTACATGAAATCCTTGCTATGCATTATAAATATCTTTGCTATGCATTTTAAAGATTTTCTTAATACATATTACAATATTTTTCTACTTTCTTAATAATATAAGTTTTCACCTAAACGAAGGGATTGTCAATCACGCAACACTTAATGGGACATACGATAATCTCCATGATATTTCAAATCAGGAATGTATAAAGATAAATATGACGCTATTGGAATAAATGTATGTTATAGGAGTTGAACTCAATAATTTCTATACAAAAATTGCGACGAAAAATGAAAAGTTTCAAAATCAGAATTGATTATTGATTTGAGATCGATTGATTTTTTCAATAAAGTTGCAATCTTTGTTTCCTTATATTAAAAATAAGAATAAAATGTTTTCTGATTTTGAAAGATCAATTCGCAAATGGAGTAATAAGGCGAGTTTCAAAATAAAATTGTAGCGCAAGTTATTCAGTATTAATTATTGAATATTACATATATTAAAAGCGATTTCGAATAAAGATAGCAAACCTTAGACCCAAAACTTTTTGTATATAAATATGTAGCCGATGTTAACATCTCCTCACCACAGTCTATATCTCAAAACATTGTTACCAAAACATTAGGTTTTTCTGATTTTACCTAGGTGGTAACATTGTCATTTTACCTAGGTGATAACATCGTAATTTCACTTTTATTATGTTATTCTATCACATATGCTGCAATATCATGTTTTATGATTACAGTGACGTCATCATTAAGTGTGTTTCTTATGGTGTCCTTGCTCATGTTTTTCAAGAATTTTATTAGTTTATTACTTATATTTCGTTTTATCTTATATGTATATTTTATTTTATGAAAACAATAATTCTATTGTATGTGTTTTTTTTTTCCTTCATAATTTAGTTTATATAAGTTTTTGATTACTCTTATAGATTAGCTTCATCCGAATCACATACGATTTCATCATTTGAAATCTAATCCTTCCTCATCGTATATATAAATAGGTTATTTTGAGCACATCTACTCATCACATTCTTCATCCCAAACCTTCATTACAAATTCGATCTTGCAAGCAAAACACTTATGGTGGGTCTCAACTCATTATATAATATGTAATCTTGTGACTATAAGTTTTGCATTTCTAATATCTATAGATTAAAAGTTATAATCTCTTTTAATCTATTCACTCCGCGCAGGGCGCGGGTATCACCTAGTATATTATTATCTTACGATTATTTACTATATCTGAATTATAAATGATGAATTATCAAGAGTTTAATAGGAAAATGCTCTTAGAATCTAAACAGAATTATGTATACTAGAATTTAAACTAAAAAGATTATATTGGCAATAAATCATAATCAAAACCATTTCAAAGATTTAATACCAAAAATTTCGTAGAATCTAAACAAATCTTCTATACTAACTAAAATATATTCAACTTAACATAAAAGATCTAATATACCATTATCTTTACCTAAGATATATTTACTATAATCAGAACCTTAAAGATATAAAAATAGAATGTGCTATCAAGAGAAAATGTCAAAGAATCTAAAGAGAATCTTGTAGACATAAAATCACAACCGTAACAGAAAATAAATAAGTAAATATATATATATAGTATAGTTAAAGTCATATTAAAAAAATCAGAATTAATACTCTGTACTCTATCCCACGCAATCTTTAACGCGATTTCAAAACCGCGTTATCATTCGTCATTCCCCTATATATAACAAACTACCTTCTCCTCCTCTCTCAGTTTATCTCTCTCTCTGTTGCAATGTCGAAGAGCGGAAGATATTGCTTAGGATCAATGGAAGACATCCGAGCTGTATTCCAGCGCTTCGACAAAAACGGAGACGGGAAAATCTCCATCGACGAGCTCAAAGACGTGATCGGAGCTCTCAGTCCCACGGCGTCGCCGGAAGAAACAACGTTGATGATGAAAGAGTTCGATCTCGACGGTAACGGATACATCGACATGGACGAGTTCGTCGCTCTGTTCCAAACCGAAGACGGTGGCGATATTCGAGATCTGAAGGAAGCATTTGATCTGTACGATTTGGATGGTAACGGACGGATCTCTGTGAACGAGCTTCACTCGGTGATGAAGAATCTCGGCGAGAAGTGCTCGGTTGAGGATTGCAAGAGGATCATTAGCAAAGTTGATGCTGACGGTGACGGTTGTGTTAACTTTGAAGAGTTTAAGAAGATGATGATGAACGGCAGAGCTACTGCTTGACTTAACGGCGAGAAATCGTTTCCTTTTTTTTTTGTATATATTCAATTTTTAGCTTTTAGGTTTTATCGATTAAACTGGATTGATCTTTTTTCTTTCCTTTGGTTTTTTAATCTTATGGATTAATTAGGGATTTTAAGTTCTTAATTGTAAGGTTTAATCGATTTTTTTATTTTAATAATTATTTATTAGTATGGTTTAATTATAAAGATGGTTTGATCATGTGCATCTTGTGTTGTGTGGATCGGTTAAAGATACAGTTATACTTCACGATCCCATGTGATCCTGTTAACTGTTTCTCCGGTATCTCGCTGGCGCATTTATAACACGTTACTCATGATACGATCTTTTATTTTATTAATTAAAAAAAAACAAAAAAATCATCAATAATAAATTGTTATTATAAAATAAATATAAATTAAACATATAAAATACCATCACTCAATTAATCACCGCATATAAAAGCTCTGTTTCTTAAACTAAAGACGGTGGAACATATGGTGAAACCACAATGCATGATAATTGAAAACATCTTTTTATAGAGAAGAAACAAAGTAGACTCTATATAAATAGTACATAATATATGTTCTATTCTATTTACATATAGATTAATATACTTGAACATCATATAAAAATAATATAGAATCTATTGTGATTTGATAGATACATTGTATAAAAACTCTATAAATCTTAACTCTCATCTCCCTTCAATACTAAATCCTAAATCATAATTAATAAACCATAACCTAATTATAAAATACAATATATACTTATAATATTTTAAATAAAATTAAAATTTAAAATACTTATAATAAAAATTGAATAGAACATATCAAATGGTATACTACATTTTAATTTAAATAGAATGTTTTATTCGAAAATAGATTTTGTTTATTTGTGGACATTTAAAAGTTGCTTCCAAAAATCAGATGTATCCAATAAAATATTAGACAAGATGAAACAAAATTATAAGTTATGCATGTGAATACTCTTCCATCATACAAGATTATGCAAATGAAAATATAAATAAAATGGAATAGACATCAAATGAACGCCAAGTAATTGATATTATCCCTCGAGGCCTAGAACTTCTTGTTTTAGAGGGCGAATAACGAAATAGTATAGTACATATTGATTTAATTATCAGATGGTCTAAAACTACTACACTATGTATATGTTAAATTAGCAAATAGGATAAAAATCAAATTTACAGTCGCTATATTAAGATGTGATGGTGGTTTTGAAGAATAGGTGGGTAGATTGGAAAGATGTAGCAGAGGTTACAAAGTTAGTGATGGTCGTGGTGGCTATGATGATAGTGGATGTGTGATGGATGTGTTCATAAAGGATTTGATGGTTATTACCGGAAGAGTTGATGGTTGTTACAGAGGAAGAGATGGTGGTTTAATTGACGGTAAGGAAACATGCGGTGGTGATGATTACAGCAGTGACAATGGTTACCGGAGTGGCGACGATTACCGGATCGGCGACGGTGGTTATAAAGCAATTGGTGGTTGTGGTTTTGGAAGAAACCGTGATCATGTATATAGAGAGGCACTATGGTGGTGGCCATGGTAATGATATGGTGGTGAAAGATGAAGTGATATATGTGAGTACGGAGGAAGCAATAATGGTAAGGAGAAGTAGTTACCGAAAAAATTAAAACAAAAAATGAAAGAGATAAATAGTGAGGGCAATAGATTCCTAATTATAATTTGTATGAATGCTAGTGCAATTTTTTTTTTAATTTTCTAGAGATATTTCTGCTTGAATGGTTAACAAGTTTTAGACTAAATTTTGGTTGTTTAGAGAATCTACAGCTACAATCAATCACCTATATAGTGTTGGGTAGAACATTATATGGATATATCATGGATTTTTAACGTTAAAACCCCTCAACTATGTTTGTTTTAGGTAAAAACTCTCAAACTAAGTATTTAACGTAAAAACCTTCAAACTAACTTTATTTAATGAAGTAAACTCTAACAGGTCATAAGTACCAATACTATCGATAAATATTTAGTTTAGGGGTTTCTACATTAATTAAACATAGTTGAGGGGTTTTACCATTAAAAATAAAATAAAAATCAATTTTATAATATTATCTAAAAATTAGTATCTTAAATTTTCAAAATTAGCATTTTTAATTTTTTTTTGTAAATATATGAGTTTGATGTGTTTTAACATCAACATTATATATGTATAAATTAAAAATGTAAAAACCGAGAAAATATAACAAAAATTATATAAAGAATTTAGGCCTTGATAAGACTTTCTTCCTAACTTCGGATCAGACATATTCCAAGAGCACAAAATAATATGGCGGACAAGCTTGCAAGTGGTGCGAGGAGTTCTCCTTCAGCTATGTTATATGTCGATTCAATACCTTCGGTTTGGCTTTCTGAATCGCGCGGTCCAATTACTTAGTTCTTGCTTATGTTTTCAAAAAAGTTACTAATTTTTAAATAATATTATAAAATTTTGATTTTTTTTTTAAAAAAATTTTAATGGTAAAACCCCTCAACTATGTTTACTTAATGTAGAAACCCCTAAATTAAAGATTTACTGGCAGAAATGGTAATTATGACATGCTAGGGTTTAATTCATTAAATAACGTTAGTTTGAGGGTTTTTTCATTAAATACTTATTTTGAGAGTTTTTACCCAAAACAAACTTAGTCGAAGGGTTTTAACGTTAAAAATCCATATATCATCTATTTTTTGTATATTAATTTGAAATTTTATTTATTATAAAATATTTTACATTTTAACCGTAATTCATATATCAGATATACATCATCCAAAGAAAAGTATATAAGAATGCTAGTCCATATAATTGATATTTATTTACAAAAAAAAAATTTTAATGGAGGTAATTGAGTGATTGGTTGATATGTAAGACATATCTTTACTTTTAAAATTTTATATATGGACTTAATTTATCAATCATCCATTATATTTAATTTAAATATACATTAGAAAAAAAATAAAACTGGTTAGAGGATTTTTTTTTTTTTAGCAAAAAAACGGATGTAGACATACCTTTCATTTAAAAAATTTAATTTAATTTTTACATTTACAAAAGATTTATATAAAGAAATAAAAACTTACATTCTAAAATTTATTGCAACTGTTTTACCGTTATAACCCAACCAACCATTCACAACTAGGTGGTTGAGTTGTTTGGTAGCTGATGTAAGTTTGTTTATGGCTATTTTGCCATTGATTTTGATTTTATAACATATTTATATATATTTTTAACGTAAACTGATATAAAAAGTTTCAGTTATAGAAATTTGAATATTTTTGTTCGCAATAATCTTAGTCATTTCTTGAAAAACAAATTAAGATATATTTGTATCCGATTTGAATTTCATCCGATTGATTTTCTATAATCAGAAATATTCAAACATATTAAACCTTTTATATTTTTTTTAAAAATGATATAATATGGCTCTAAGTTTTGAATGTTCAAAAAATGCAAAGTATTTGAACAATTCCTTTTAAATTGAATATTTCAAATTAATTTTTTCAGTATTGAATAAATTTGACAACAAATATGTCATAAATTTAAAGATATCTTTTTATTTATAAAATTGTTTCGATTGTTTGTCAACTGATGTAAATTGGTATATAGTTATTTTTCTTTTAAATAATATTTTTTGATTGTTTGGCAACTGATGTAAATTATTAGTTACTTTAAATGGTTCAAGAATTGTCTTTCTAAACATGATTAAAATAATAAAAATTTAAAATTATCAACCAATCAAATTATAACAATTTTTCTTAAACTTCATATATGATTGACACCTAAGCAAAATTTAATTAAGTGAATTCTCAATTATAAGAAGATTTACATATATAGAGTATATAAATAAATGAAAACAGTAATAATTCAACCAAATAAGAAAATTTATAAAATTGGCAAAAATATAACTTGAGAACTAGGTTTTGGTAAATTACCATATGAAGACTGGAATAAGGAGAATTAATATCATCGGAAATTAATGTCATTTATATGGGAATTAACATTTGACAAAAGTAAGGGGCTATTAATTTTTGGGTTCAAATTCCATTTCAATTTTTTATATATAAAAAATTGGTTATGGGTGCAGAAATAGAATTATGAGTGGAGACACTAATTTGATGTCTTTATAATTTGCACTAATCTTACAAATTGACCGATGCCAGCTGCCTCATGTTGGACTAAGTTGATCCGTATCTGGAGTAGAAGAATTTCAGTGTTAATAAAATGGCTAAAAAACATAAGCTTTCCACCAAATTAAGCACATGTTTTTTTTTTTGATAAAGTTGGGTTAGGTTTTGGTGTTAGGTGACGTGGGCTCGGTGGTGTTCATTACGAGGACTCCACTCCTGAATATGTTCTTTTCTCTCTGGAGTGCAATCTGGATATGGAGATGCGCCTTACAGGCTTGGAAAACACAATTGATGGAAGTCAAGACCGATACTCTTACATTGAAGGCTGACTTCAAAGAAGAGATGTTTGCAACAAAGTCCACATTCAACATGATTCTACAACCTTTTCAGTCTCAAGAATCTCATCACATTTTTATAAAAATTTCACATTTTTCCGATACAAAAACTTTAATCTTTTATATATATAATGAAAATAACAATTTTATTTTAATGTATTTGTTATATTATTTTCTAAATATTTGTTTTGAAATCTTTGTTTAATTATGTAGTAATTCCTTGTTGTGGTTTTCCTCAATATTTTTGTTAGCTTTCCTTAACTTGAGCTTAATGATAAAAAGGGAAAAAAAAAAATTAGATTCACTCTTTTTAAAATTTCGTTAACCTTATTTTGTTGAAACATATGAAATAAACAATACTGTTGATGAATTCTCCCAATTTTTATCCTTCTGAATTTTATTATATTTTTTTTTTGAAATTTCAATTTTTTTGTTATATTATGTATCTTTTTGTTATATTATGTATTTAGCAAAATTCAAACCCTAGATCTTTTTTTGTCAAATAGAGAGGAACAAAAGACAAAGTTTCCTATATTTTCCTTCAAAGCATGCAAAACCTCTACAATTTATTATTTGTATGAACGGCCAAATTTTTCTTCCTCCTTCTAAACGTGCCTCATGAATTCTTTTATATCTGCAGTGCCAGATCAAAATCAATTGTACTCGCGACTATAAAAAATACATCATATATTCTTGCCTTGGGTCCTGTAGGATGGTCCAAACCGCCTAGTGGTTGGATTAAGTGTGATGTTGCAGCATCGTGGACAAATGGTATAAGTAATAGTGGAGGTGCTTGGGTTGCAAGAGATTCTGCAGGTGTTGTGAATTTTCATAGCAGACGGTCCTTCTTCAGGGTTGAACACTCTCTCCTACCTGATCTTTCTTGTCTCCTCTGGTCTGTGGAAGCTTAAGCTATGACTAGTTTACGAGTGGTAAAGGTGTTTTCCGAAACCTCATCTCCTTCTTACATCCATCGACGCATCAGTCCATCTGTCTTCTGGTCTCAGAGATTTTCCATCGTCTTAAAGGCTTCAGGGAATGGAGATTGGAACATGTGGGACAGGACAGAAACAGAGTAGCTTCCTTGATTGCTATTACTAGAGATCACCGTTATCAGTCCTATGTAGCCACCGGAGGTCCTTCTTGGCTGCAGGGTCTCTTGGATCAGGAGCTTTTAACTCCAATCACTAACTTCCCTTCGTCTTCGTGTCCTCCATGGAAGGGAGCGACGCTCTGTAATGCCGTCTACTGACGGTTTTCTTTGTTCCTCTGAGAACCATTTCTTGAGTCGTCAGAATTTTAGATCCTCCTACCAACTTAGAAATTGAATCGCAAGTTACCGGGACTCAAATGATGCTTTCGCCTCTACATCCAATTCTTCCTTATCAACGACATGATTCAGGAAGCAATCTATGTGAGATTCGATAAGTATCACCCGCTCTAATTCCTTTCCTTGCGTGTTTCTTTTGGGCTTGATTGGATAAACTGGGCTAAAACTCATAAAAATATGTATAGACTAGACTGTATTGTAACATTTTTTAACATTAAAATGATAATTATTATCACATGATCGTTATATATTGTTTGTGTTGGAAATTTCATTAAATTATTTGTACTTTCTCTATTAGAAATCTGATAAGAGTTTAGGTACATATTCTCTCACAATCACTTCTCTAAACTCAATCGCAAGCTCGTAACTGATCTATAGAATGAAGAAGAAACGTATTACACTTTGGATCACGAACCGTTGAGATGTGTCGGCTTAACCCGAGCACAATCTCCTCAAGAACATTGGCCTAACCCAGCTGCTCTCTTCAAGTCTCTCGACTCAGTCCAAATCCAAAGCTATCTTACCGGAAAGCCGATCATGTGCTTTTATACTTGATTCTTGTTCAACTGCAAAGTCTCTGAAGCAAGTAGAGTATCTCCTCAAATGCCAGCTCAACGAATGAAGACTTCACTAAGCTTATCAAAATCTCAACGTCGAAGTTTCACAGTGGTATAATATTAGATGATTTTTAGTAGAAACTGTATAATTTATGTATTGAGAAACTGTATAATTTATATTCATTTTGTTAAGAGTTTGTACAATATTAGTTCCAGCGGCCACCAGATTAACACATCCCAGCTCAAAAGAGAGGAGGGCGTTGCGTACCTCGATGGACCATGGAGATTGATCCAGTATCCCACTTGGATGGAAGAGGAGGTTATGTATCATGGGGGAGGAGGTTTCCATTATCACTCGTTGTTTCCTTTAGATCCTGCATCGTAGCTAATGCCCATGAGAAAGTAACTTGTTCCGCTTGAAGACAAGAGCTTATCCCACCAAACATTCGTCTACTGTGACAAAGGGCTTTGCCGTCAGATTCTCTAACAATCCATGCCCCTCCGCAACTATTAGACACCTCTGTCCACGAGCATCCCACGCTGCATTTCACCATTCCTGCCAATGGTTTCCTCCAAGCCTGAGGAGATGGATCAATCACTGGAGCTGGGGGAGCTGTCCATTGGTCCAAATTATGTAGATTTAGCCAAATTGCAGTTCCTCTAAGGCCTTTGATAAGATTTCTGCTGCTGACATCCTTACATGTTCAAATAAAAAAAGGTTCCTTGCTTTCCACACATGCCAAAGAATCCAAGGGAATGAGAGACGTAGGTTGAGGTCTAGGCCTCTGTTCTTGCTATATGCAAACAGGTAGTGCATATTCAAGAATACAGAGTTCAGAGAGAAGCCTGCAGGTGGTAGTGGTTATTGTATTATGGAATTAGATGATACATTCACAAGAGCAATGCTCTAGTTATATACAGAGAGACCTGTACAGACTAGGTAAGAGTAGATATAGTAGTAATGAAAGAATATATGTGGCGTAATGATAGGAGTGTGTATCAAGACTTTCCATAGTCCCATATGCCCCCTCAAGACGGACGGGGAGTAGCAAGTCCGATCTTGACACACAGAGTTTCAAACCGTGGTCGTGGAAGTGGCTTCGTTAAGGCATCAGCTAGTTGATCACGTGAGTGGATATGTGAGACACGAAGATTGCCAGCTTGGACATGATTGCGTACGAAGTGATAATCTAACGCCAAGTGTTTCATGCGAGAGTGAAACATTGGATTTGCACAGAGATATGTAGCTCCCTTGTTGTCGCAGTAGATGACCGGTGATGTGGTTGGTTTGATCCCAAGTTCAACCAGAAGTGATTGAATCCATATGACTTCTGCAGTGGTGTTGGCAACGGACCTGTATTCTGCTTCTGTTAATGAACGTGCGACGCCAGACTGCTTCTTGGAGGACCATGCGATCGGGTGGCGACCATAGTAAACAATATATGCTCCAGTCGACATGTAATCATCTTTGTCACCTGCCCAGTCTGCGTCGGTGAAAGCATGCAGAGAGGGAGTGTTCTGTTTGGAGAGAAACAGTCCATTCTTTGGTAAGCCGACTAGGTAGCAAAGGATACGTTTTACCGCTGTCCAGTGGTCCGTCGTTGGTTGATGCATGTACTGGGAGAGCTTGTTGACGGCATAGGAAATGTCAGGGCGAGTCAGCGATAGATACTGAAGACTACCCACCGTAGCTCTGTATTCAGTCAGATCAGCAAGAGGAGTTCCAGAGTGTAGCGTGAGAGGTGTGGTGGCACACATCGGTGTGGACGTCGGTGTTGCTGTAGCCATATTTGTCCTGTGTAGAATATCTGCAATATAACGATGTTGATTTAGTAACAAGCCATGTTCTGTTCTTAAGACTTCAATACCTAAGAAATAAGAGAGAAATCCCAAATCCTTTAAAGAAAATCGGTTGGAGAGTGATTCAATGAAGCTGGTGATGACGGTATCATTGTTTCCAGTGATAATTATATCGTCGACGTAGACCAACAAGTAGAGGAGTGTTCCGTTCTTGTTGTAGATGAAAAGACTCGCATCAGCAAGAGAGTTTGTGAATCCCGACTGGAGAAAAAACGTCCTCAGCTCGTTGTACCAAGCTCGGGGAACTTGTTTGAGACCATAAATCGCCTTGTGGAGTTTGCATACTGCCTGTGGATGTGTTGTCGTTAAAACCCGGTGGTTGTGCCATGAACACTTCGTCTTCAAGTTGACCTTAGAGAAAAGCGTTATTGACATCTAGTTGGCGCAGCTGCCAGTTTTGAGAAACAGCTACACTGAGTACCAATTGAATGGTTGCAGGCTTGATGACCGGGCTGAACGTCTCTTGGAAGTCGACCCCAGGTCGTTGATTGAAGCCTTTAGCAACTAGTCGCGCTTTAAATCTGTCTATTGAGCCATCAGGATGCCGCTTGATGGTGAACACTCATTTGCATCCAACAATATTTGCTGCAGCAGCGGCATAAGTGAGATCCCATGTTCGGTTACGGGCCATGGCATCCAGTTCATCGTACATTGCCTGACGCCATCGAGGATCCTTGAGAGCTTCAGCGACACTAGTGGGAATTTTCTCAGATAGAGGGACCACAGTTGCAGTAAGGTTGAGTTTCTGAACTGGTTTGCGTGTGCGATTACTGGTCCGCGTGGGTGGTGCTGGTGGAGCTTCAGGTGGAGGTGCAGGAGGTTGTTGTTCTGTGATTGTTACTGACGGAACAGTGGGAATGACCGCTGTGGGTGGTGCTGGTATTGTTGTAGACGATGTATTGTCTGACGCTGATGGCAATGGACCAGTGGGAGCTTGCGCGTGGGAATGCTGATTAGGAGCCGGTGGTGATGGTGCTGAGACAGACGGCACCGGCGTGACAGTGACTGAATCTGCAGGGGTTTCAAAAACTTCATAGACAGAAGAAGCATTAGTCGTTAGTGGTACTGGAACAGAGAATGGAAATACATATTCGTGAAACACAACATGACGTGATGTATAAATCCGAGAAGTAGTACGATCTAAGCAGAAATAAGCACTTTGTGTTGGCGAGTAACCTAGAAATACCCAAGGCATGGACCTTGGATCTAGTTTGTGTTGAGCATAAGGCCTGAGCCACGGAAAACACAAGCAACCAAACACTTTAAGTTTTTGAAAATTTGGTGAACTGCCAAAGAGACATTCATATGGTGATCTAAGAGATAAAATCGAAGTTGGCATACGGTTAATCAAATACACAGCTGTAGCTAGAGCATATGTCCAATAGGACTTAGGCATGGAAGCATGGCTCAAGAGAGCAAGGCCAGTTTCGACAATTTGCCGATGGCGACGTTCTGCTATTCCACTATGCTCAGGCGTGTGTGGTGGAGTGGTGAAATGAGAGATACCGTGACTAGATAGGTAGTGTGCTAGTGCGATATACTCTCCACCATTATCCGTATATAGTGTTCTCAGCTTTGATTGAAATTGATTTTCAACCAACGCCTTAAACTTAACAAAGACATCATGAACATGAGACTTTTGTTTAAGCGGATATAACCATGTATACCTAGTAAAGTGATCTACAAATAAAACGTAGTATTTAAAACCATCGATTGAAAGAATCAGAGAAGTCCAAACATCCGAGAAAACAATATGAAGAGGATGAGTGGAGACTAAAGTTGAGTTTTGAAAGGGTAACTTATGCATTTTATTGATTGAACAAGCAGTACATGGCTTGTCAGAAATAACTTTTGACGACAGAGGTAAATCAAACTTAGAAATAATAGTTTTTAAAATAGGTAAAGCAGGATGGCCCAAACGGGAATGCCAATCCGAAAACGAATTCTTAATATCCGAAGCAAAAGCAAGAGAAGGTGGTGTAGATGTGCGCAATTGTGGCCACTCATAGGTTCCATTCTTAGGCTTGCCTTCCAGCCGAAGAACCCCCGTGTTCAGATCGCGCACCTGGAAATCGAACAACAACAACAACAACTCACGGAACAACTACTCTGCGTCACCTCAGTACAACAACAATCGCAACAACAACAACAGCACACGTCCATACCTTGGTCGTTGTCAAGCTTGTGGAATCCAAGGACACAGTGCGAAGAACTGTCCGGAGTTTCGTATTGTTCGTGGCTCAGCCTCTGCCTCTGCTCCGCCTTGGCCACCGTCAAACAACAACCGACAATGGCAATCAGCGCTTTCACCGCAATCATGGAGACCTCAAGCGAATCAGGCAATGATGGCTGGCTCTGACTCCTCTACTTGGCTTCTCGACTCAGGCGCTTCCCATCACATGACATCAGACCTTGCGAATCTCTCTCTCCATTCACCATACACTGGTGGCGATGATGTCTTGCTTGGTGATGGCTCCGGTTTACAAATCACTCATACTGGTTTCTTATCTACACCTTCCTTTACTAGTCAAGAGTAGTCGCAGCAGAGGATTGAGGGTTTTCCGACATGATTATCAGAAAGAGGATAGAAGAGAAGAGAAGAGGCGAGAAGAAGATGGAGCTTAGGGGAGAGAAAAAAAAATTGATCTTTAATGCTCTGATACCATATTGTATTATGGAATTAGATGATACATTCAGAAGAACAATGCTCTAGTTATATACATAGAGACTTGTATAGACTAGGTAAGAGTAGATATAGTAGTAATGAAAGAATATATGTGGCGTAATGATAGGAGTGTGTATCAAGACTTTCCATAGTCCCATAGTGGTAACATGGAGAGTTCCCAGACTTCTTTTGATCTAGGGCAGTGGAACAGCAAATGGTTAATACTTTCTGGACCAAGACCGCAGATGGAGCAAGTTGTATCCACCTGGATACCTCGTGATCGGAGTTGTTGCTTGACTGCTAAGGCACCAGAAAGTGATCTCCATAGAAAATGTCGTAGCTTGGGAGAAGTTTCTGTCTTCCATAAAATGCGCCAGAGTTTTTTTTCCAGAGGGGAAAGTGTACTTGTAGCCGGATCCTGGCTCTCTTTAATTTTTTGCAGGAGTTTGTACCCAGACTTGGAGTCATAATTTCCATTCTTTGTAAAGCCCCACTTTATCTTATCTGACCTTCGTCCATTAGGATTGATAGCGAGTACTTTCCCCACGTCCTCTACTGCAATGAGTTGATCAATCATTGGCACATCCAAAATACCTGAGCGCTGATCTATCAAGTCGCTGACTGACAGAGTAAAGTCCACCATTGCTTGAGGATTGTAAGTAGGAGGCCTAGGAATGGGATCCAAGATCCAATTATCCAACCAAACTTTAGTTTTTTCTCCATTGCCAATTTCCTTCAGCAACCCCTGACCCAAAAGGTCACGCCCGTGCATGATACTATGCTAAGCGTATGATGGTCTTCTCCCATATTTCCATCCATAAAAGATGAGCGTGGGAAATAACGAGTTTTAAGATTCTATTTACCAACGAGGTAGGTCGCTCCCATATTCTCCATGCATGTTTGGCAAGTAAGGACTGATTGAACTTCTCAATGTCATGAAAGCCTAATCCTCCCATCTCTTTATCTTTACAGAGTTTTTGCCAAGCTACCCAAGGAGTCTTCTTCTTGTTACTACTACTGCTCGACCAAAACTCTATCATAACACTTGTGGTCTTGGCACAAACCTCTTGTTGCAATTTGAAACATGACATCGCATAGACAGGGAGAGCTAGCGCTATCGATTTTAACAATACTTCTTTGCCTCCTTCCCACATAGCTTTTGAGAACCATCATTTCAGATACCTTTGAATTTTATCCCTGATGAAGCTCATGAGTTTACGTTTCGACCCACTAAAACATTATGGGAGTCCCAAATATGTGCCTTCCCCACCTTCTTTTTGAATTCCCAATACTTCTTTTACCTCCTCTTTAACGGCCTCCGAAATTGGATCCGAAAATAACAGAGGACTTATTCGGATTCACTCTCTGGCCTGATGCCTCACCGTAAAGACGCAAGCAAGCCATTATCTCCTCCGCTTCGGCTCGATTTGTTTTGCATAGCAATATACTATCGTCAGCAAACAACAAATGATGGATTGCTGGACAGGAGGTTGCGAGTTTGATGCCATGCAATCTACCATCTTCCTCCGCACGGTTCAAACAACTAACTAGAGCTTCATCACATAAAATGAAAAGAAAAGGGGATAGTGGATCTCCTTGGCGAATCCCCCGCTCCGGTCTAATGAAACCATGTGAGTTGCCATTCAGTAATACCGAGAAAGACATTGTGCTCACACAAGCCATAATCCAACGTATCCAAACCCGATCAAAGCCCATCTTTTCCATGAGGATCTCAAGAAAGTTCCACTCGACTCTGTCATACGCTTTAGACATGTCAGTCTTAATCGCCATCCACTCCTCAACAATTTTGTCACCAGTTCGGAGACCATGGATCATTTCATGGGCAATGATCACATTATCTGATATCAAACGGCCTGAGACAAATGCTCCTTGTGTGTCTGAAATAATCTCAGGAAGAAAGACCTTCAACCGATTGCATAAGATTTTGGAAATAATCTTATATTGTACTGACCAAAGACTGATAGGTCTCATGTCATGCACCCGCTGAGGATGCACAATTTTCAGCAGTAGACTAAGCTGAGTATGGTTCCACCCATCTGGAATTATAGTGCTCCTGAAGAAATCTTGAATCTTCTGCAATAGACTTGGACTTACTATATGCCAGAATTTCTGGTAGAAGATTCCTGTGAGACCGTCTTCCTGGCGCGCTACTTCCTTTGATGTTAAAAGCTGTGTACTTAATCTCGTCTGCAGTGATGGGTTTCGTGAGAAAGGCATTCATTGGTTCCGTGACTCTGGTTTGGAAACCATTAAACAGCGATTCCAGATCAGGGGCAAATGCAGAACACTTTTAGACTGGGTGTCCATTTAATTTAAAATATAAAAACACTATGTTAAGGATCAAACCTGGGTTAATCGTGGGTGCACTAGATGATTCTAACCACATTATCTAATAGAATTATACAAATTTAACCTATAAAATTTTAATAATCCATATTTTTATGGGTGCACGAGCACACCTAACTCTAAGAGTGGCTTCGCCCCTGTTCCAGATCATGGGGATTTAAGCTCGTGAAAAGCTCTCAAAAGAACTCAACAGCTAGGTTACCTTTTTCTCCTTCTGAGAAATGTTCGTTCCCCATCTCATCTAGCAACATAAGGATGCGGTTTTGCATTCGCCTCTCTTTGACGCAATTGTGAAAATATTTAGTGTTTCGGTCCCTGCTTTGAGCCACTCTTCTCTGCATTTTTGCCTCCAGAAAAGCTCTTCTTCCTTGAGAGCTTCTGCTAGTTCCTGTCTCAGGCTTTGCATTCTACTGAACGACAGCCTCTGCATGGAGACCTTTGTCTCGAGAGCAGCTTTTAGACGAGTTATTTTATCTCTGGAGTTCATATCCGAACGTTTCTTCCACTCCATAATTTTCCGACGACAGTGACTTATACGATCCATGGTTTTGGTATTATCACCATAACGATCTTCCCAGCTCAGTCGCACCATATCCTCAAACCCTTCTCTCGAAATCATGCGTTTATCAAATAAAAATATCCTCTTGCTAGGATCATCCTTTTCAAGAGAAAAACATAATCTGATGGCACGATGATCTGAAGCCAAAAGCTCCAAATATTCGACATTAGCACACTGGAATAAAGAGAACCACTCGCTATTCCCAAAACCTCGATCCAGTTTGCATTGCACCCACCCAGTTTCGCTCTTTCATGTCCACGATAAGCAGTTCCCAGTGTATCTGATCTCCTTCAGCTTACAGTTTTGGATCAAGTTACGGAAATTCCAAAACGTTGATTCCTCACGAACCACCCCTCCACACTTCTCATCATTGGATAGTATCTCATTAAAATCACCTGCAAGCACACATGCCTCATCCCTTCTTAGTCCAATATTCACTAAGCGATCTCACACTTCCTGCCTTCTTGCAACCACCGGATCTCCGTAAATACAAGTCAAGAAGAAACTAGATGAGCCAAACTTCACTTTTAAATCGATTATTCTTTTGTCACTCGACAAAACCTCCACCAGAAAACTGTCCTTCCACATAACCGCAAGACCACCACTTAGGCCAACCGGTTCCACAGTCACTAAATGATCGTAACCCAAGCTTTTCTTCAAACCCAAAACTTACTCATACTTTTGTTTAGTTTCCATCAAACACACAAAGTCCGGAAAGTACTTTCTATGTAGTCCCCGGAGATGACGAACTGTCTCGACACTACCAGCACCTTGACAGTTCCAGCTCAGAATGCTCATTGGGGAGGTAGCGGCTTCAATACGGAAACAAATTTTACTTATCATAAGTTTCCCGGCATGAGGAGATTATTTAGGCATAAGGCTCAAACACCTCTTAGTTAACAAAAAAGTTGTATTCTCAGTTAGCTTTGCTATAGGAAAAACATTACAACATTTGAGTCAAGACACATGTCGTCATGAGAATGATTCTCAGAGTCCTTAGATTAATAAGTTGGTCCATCAAAATAAAAATTATAGTTTTATTAAATTAACGATAAAATTAATTATTAATGTAAATATTTATTCTCTATTCTTTCCTAAATAAACACTACGGAATTACCTAATGTGATTACAATATATATGACAATTAATGATTCTGAATAATAAATATTTGCTAACAATTTGTATACTCTCTATCATTTTTTCTTTAATTCGTTATTATTAAAATAAATAACATAATTACATTAACCATATAATAAAATTTTAGTTTTTTCCTATATGTTGTATTTTGAATTTTTAAAAACGAGTAAAATTGTTGAAAGTCACAAAAACTTTTGTGATCAATTGTTAATTATTTTTGCTATAATAAGATACAAATGATTATAAAAAATATGAATAAGAAGTAGTATTTATACGTGTTTATATTAATACATATATATATATATATTTCATATCGTTTAAATTAAAATATCTACTATATAAAAATACATACTTATATTTTGAGATTCTCCCTGAATATATTGAGAACTTAATATTTTAATTTTAAAATTTGCATTGAATTTTTTAAAATGATTATAAACTCCTATAACTATTAAACATCTCACATTCAAAAAGTTTATCAATTGTTTTAATATTTTGTTATAAAAGATGCAAATAATCATAAAATCATATGACTAGGAACCTCATTTAATAAATAGCAAAATTAAAATATACTACATATTTATGTTAATATCATTGAAATTTAATTATATAGCATATACAATTATATAAAATGATCGTAAATAAACAAGAGTGGTTGATTGATTTATATGTGCGCACTAATTTAATTATAGTTATTGATTTCTCAATTATTCAATTTTTTTTTTGTTATTTTGTTATTTCATAATATCCAGAAACATAAAATAAGTAATAACACATAAATATAATTTGTATATAAAATATTTATCCCCACAAGACGTGTGTATTAACCTAGTTTTTTTTTTTTTTAACTTAATTTCATATTAAATGCATAAGAAACAAAACATAATACAAGCCAAAAGACTAGAGTTTTCCGAGCTCAGCCGAACCCAATTAAGTTTACCCAAATCAAATATCATAATAGCCCATTAGTTAGAAATAGCCCAAAATCCCGTAGAAAAAAAAAACGCAAAAGGTCATTTTTTTCAGTCGATGGTTTCGAAGTCGATGAGTACGAAGGTAAAGGTGGAGCCTTAAGCAAGCCAAAGTTGCATCATTCTGGAGGAGAGTTGTGGGTTGTTGTTTCTGTAGCTCAAGATCCGATCGCGAATCTGTCGATCAATCATCCTCAGAAGAGCATCAACGGAACGGAAAGCGTTGCGGTGGAGTCTTCCGTTGCGTTCTTGCCAAATCCAGTATATGCAGCACTGCCAGGTGAGTAGTATAAGTCGTCCTTTCCAGTTCCTGCTGTTTAAGGCTTGTAGTTGGGTTGTAACACAAGTCCATTGTTGTTCAGGGTTCAGACCAGCGCGGATGGCGAGGAGAGACCACAAGTTCCACGAGAAGGGACAACTGAAGAAAAGGTGATCGCGCGACTCAGGACTGGTGTTACAGAGCAAACAATTCGGTGAAGTTTGTAGTCCCCATCTAAGTAGACGGTCTCGAGTGGGACAGCGGTTAAGGATGAAGAGCCAGCAGAGGAAAGAGTGGTTTGGAATACCCCCAGTGATCCAGATAATATTCTCCCAAGGAACAACAGCACCATGAGTAGTTAAGCAATTGTAAACCTGACCCGTGGAGTAGAGTGATGAGGTTTTTCCCTCCACCTCCCATTCATAGTGATCTTCCTCTGGTAACAGTGCAACGGTCGTGAGAAAGACGTGTAGCTGTAGTTGCTTTTCAGATCGTGGGTGAGGGAGGAGCCAGTGATCATGCCTGAAAAGCGAAGAAACAGTTGCTTCATCTGGTACTCCAAGTGAGAAGTTTGAGTCATTGGCAAGGAACCTCTGCAACGAGCCAAAAGGTGACCAATTATCTGTCCAGAACCTTGCTTTATCGCCATTCCCGATCCGCAGCTTGATCCAATTATAGACCTCTCCCCTCAACTTTAGTAGTTTGTTGACTAACCATGAGTTACGTGTATTAACCTAGTTGAATTATTGTTGGGTAAAAATGAAATTAATTAACCAATCATTGTTGTTTTAAGACAAAGTTATAAACACATTAATGACGAAGTTGACGTGTTGCTTGGAAAATGCTTGTGAGAGATGATATGTCACTCTCTTAAAATCAATACAAACTTTATTTTATACTTTTTTTTTTGAGAAAAAGTGAGACATGCCTCATCGCCCCTCCTCATCGCTGAAGCATTAGCACTCCGATGGACAATCACCATCGCCCTGTCCCAGGGTTATCATAGCATCTGTTTCAACACATACTGCAAATTGCTCTTAGCAGAAATTTCTTCGAAGTTTCCTCCGACTGACCTCTTCGGAATCATCCACGACATCGAACACCTATCACTTAGTTTCACTTCTGTTTCTTTTAAGTTTATTGCGAGATTGTTAAACACTCTAGCAGATCATCTCGCTAAAGCCATTCTTTGTACTGCTACTTCTATCCCACCCTAGATTTCGAAGGTGGTTTCAAGTTTAATATATGTTGTGTTCAAAAAAAAAAATTGAAATCTTTAACAATTTTGTTATTTCCAAAATGACAGAATAAATATTTTCAACTAAAATGTAACAATGACAATTAGAAGTTAATTGTTTGCAGTTTTTAAAATAGTTTTTGATTTTCTAAAAACTATTTTTTTTACCAATCAAGAATTTTTCAAAATAGATTCTTTAAACTTTAGGAAAACCAGATTTTGAAATAACTATCTACTTCTTCACAAAGAATCACCTATAAATAAAAATATGTGATTGATGTTGAAAACATATATTTTTAATTCAAAGATGATCATAAATAATGCCGTAAAGTTATTTCTCAGTTATAGTAGTTCTTTGCTAACGTTTTTTTATTTTTTTTGAAACCTGCTTTGCTAACGTTGCATGAAACATATGGATGATACTTACATATTGGCTCTGTTGAAATTTTTTTCTTCTTAATAATGGCTTTTTCTGGTGATATATTCCGAATATCTATTTCAAAAAATAGTGAAAAATGGATTACCTATACTGTGAAATTAATAACTATAATTTTTTGGACCAAATTAACTTTAATTTTACGTGAAAATAGTACAAAAGAAAAGAATTTGACGGTAACAATTTAACATAACAGAAAAAACAGAGTTTAATGGTCACTTACAAAAAAAGGCCACAGAAAAAGAAAATTTTTATGAACAAGATCGTGGATGGCTCATAACCAAGAGATTATGATTTGTAATTTTCCATTTATCTATGACGGTGTAATCTCCTATATAATGAACCTCTATGTTATGAATAAAGATAGACTTTTCCATTACTTTTATAACACGTTATCAGCACGAAACTCTAAATCTCTAAGCTAATATTCAAATCGAATAACCCTAAAACCCTAACCCTAGCCGGCGATCCGACGAACCCTAAACCCGATCGCGTCTCTTGTTCCCGATCTGTTCCAGCTCGCGTCCCCGATCAGCTTCAGCCCAAGGCGTTCCTGATCCTAGCTCAGATGTTCGCGACCCGAGAGCAGCTCCAGCACGCGACCTCTTCCTCGTTCGCGACAGCATCAGACAGCTCGCGTCCTACGATCAAGGCGTTCCCGATCAAGCAACAAAGGACGTCTGCGACCCGATAGAAGCGACTCGATCCATTCCAGCTCGCGTCCCGTTCATGTCCAGCTCGAGGCTCAACTCCTTTGGTGGTCCGATTCAACAATCATCTAAGGTTAAAAGGTAATTCAAAACCTAAGAACCCATAATCGAACATGGATTGATTGATAAAGAATGAAACCCTAAACCCTAATCTTTATGAATCAAAACCATAGGGTAATAGATCAAAAATCCTAATAGAGTAAATCGAAGCTCTAAAAGTTCGATACCCCAAACCCTAAATCATGTTCCTACATGATTAAAACCCCAAATCGGTTTTTACAAGTTAAAATCCGATAAACCCTAACCATATATCTATAAACCCTAAATAATATAAGTATCAGAATTAATTATACTATAATTATCAAATCACATATTAAAACCCTAATCGAATATTTTGAAATCAAAACTGTTTTCGGTTTTGATCATTGAGGTTTTAAATCTGATTGAATCTGATGCTATGTTGCTAGAATTGTTTGACCGTTAAATTGATAGATTAATTTTCTCATCCTGCTTGGTTAATTGTTCATCTGATTTAAAATTGTTTAAACCGACCAGCCTATTAAAACATTGATTGAATCTGATAGGTTGCTAACTTGCTTTGCTTATATAATCCAATAGGTTGATAGATTGATTGAGGTTTACTTGTTTAAAATCCGAATGATCTTATTGCATGATTCTTGAGGTTTAATATCATCTGCTAGGATTGATAGTTTTGTAATGCAGTGCATTTTAAATAGAAACCCTAAATAATCCGTATGATAGGTTATATTGATCTGATTTGGATGTCTTTGAGAATTGAGAATCCGTATGCTAGGTTGATAGATTCATGATAAAATCTAATGTCTTGAGGTTTAAGATTGTATGCTAAGTTCGATTAAATTGATTGATCTGATTATATGTTTTTGAGGTTTGATAAATTCGGATACTAGATAAATTATTTACACATGGCTTATGCTAAATACCAATCAGCCTTGAAACTGATTCATTGAAATTCATGCTTGAAATCTATATTCTAGTATTGCTAAAATCAGCCTTGAAACTGATTCATTGAAATTCATGCTTGAAATATATATTCTAGTATTGCTAAAATCAGCCTTGAAACTGATTGAGTGATTAATAAATCTTTTTACTAGTCTTGCTAAAATCCATTGATTGTTAAACCCTAATTGCATGATTAATTGAATCCGTTTTTGCTAGTCTTGATAAACCATAATATTATGAGTACATAGAAATAGTATTGCTGAGACTTGCTAGAAATTGACTGATTGATTAAATGCCTTTAAGATTGATAGTCTCATTGTCCTCACAAGATTGAAATCTGAATTGATTGTTTTTAAGAGTAAGGCCGCATGAAAATTATACCTAAATATTGAGTGATATATGATTTGAGATGTCGAAAATCAACCTGGATTTTGCTACCTTAAATCTCTCTGGAGATAATTATTTACGGTGGACATTTGATACAAAGATTATCCTAAAGTCAAAAAGACTTGGTGAATATATCATAGAAGGCAATAATGCCAATGAGAGAGATTGATACATGGCAATATTAATTATTAGCCATCATCTTATTAAGAGTCTCAAATATCAGTATCTGACTATAGAGAATCTTCTAGACCTTTGGACAGAGTTAAAAATTGAGATATGATCACCAAAGAACGATGTTATTACCAAAGGCCGTATTTGATTGGAGGAATCCCAGAATCCAAGACTATAAGTCCGTGGATGAGTCTATTGGTAGTTGGGCAAAATAATGGATTACTGATGATAAACAGTGAATTGAGACCTCCTGGATTAACCCCATTATCTGATACCAATAAGGCCGCAGAAAAAAAAAGAGGTAACCACGTCCAGAATGATAGACCACACGGTCATGGCCATAGAGGGTGGAAAGGACGTGGCCATGGCCACTATAACACATTTGGCGGTGGAAATCACTATGGCAGAGGCTGTGGGTATCAACCCAATTTGAGCCATGGTCAAGGTAGTGGCCGTGGTATATCCTTTAAACCACAAAGCTCGACCAAGTCAGTGTGCAATAGATGTGGAGTGGGGAACCATTGGGCTAAGATATGAAGGACTCCCAAAGAGAGTCTGAAAGGGAAGAATCCTGAAACCCACTTGGTCTATAAAGATGGTGAAAATAATTTCGAACATGATCAAGATGATCTTATGGAATATGAGACTTATGATTGCCTAAAAGAATCAAGTTGATAATCTGATTTCGACGTCAAACTTGTGTGATTGTTTTGCTTGTATGTTTTCTCTGATTTTTATCTCCTTAAATTTATTTCTATTACATTGTCTGCTTATATTAAATGAATGAATGATTTTTCTATATGAGTACACTGAAAAATGCCAATATAAGTACTAAAGCAGGTATCGCCAGTCTGAAAGAAGACTATGGCTAGGCTAATATATTATTGCCTAAGGGTATGCATCTAGAAATCAGTGATGCCTTATATTCATCCAGCTCTAAGAGCAAGAGCAGCCTATTGAGTTTTAAAGATATAAGAATGAATGGTTTCCATATTGAAACAATGGGCGAAGGAAACAATGAGTTCCTTCAGATATATGTATAAAATCGCCCAAGGCTATAATAAGTCCTAAAGACTATACATGCATTCTCTACTGACCTAGACTATGCATAGATCAGTATGATAGAGGTTAAAATCCTGCGAAAATATACACTTTATGGCACGACCGGATTAGCCATCCTGTTCCAAACATGATGCGAAAATTGATATTCAAAAGACACACATTAAAAGATAATAAGAGTTATCCCAAAGAATTTCACGTGTGAAGCATGTACACAAGAAAAACTCATTAGGCCATCACCAGTAAAACGGCTACGAGCCCCTTTTTCATAATAAAGACTATATGTCTAGATAATACTGGTGAATACATGTCCCAAGCGTTTAAATGATTATGGTATGTCCATGGGGGTAAGTGTGGACAATTCTGTGATACATGTCCATACCAAGAACGGCTTGGTTGAAATCTTTTAAAACGCAAATAGCTGATTGATAGACCATAACTTATGAGGTCAGAACTCCCATTCACAGCTTGGGCCACACGAAATTTACATGCACCTAAGTTAAGACGCATCAGGCCATTTAGTGAGCATAGATATCTCCTATCACAATTATTAACGGGTCAAGAGCCAGACATACCCCATCATAAGACATTTGGATGTGTTGTATATGTACTAATTGCTCCACCACAGAGAACTAAGATGGGACCTTAAAAGGAGGATGAGGATATATGTTGGATATGATTCTCCCACAATAATAAAGTACTTTGAGCCAACTATGGGTGATTATATTTGAGGCCAGGTACACGGATTATTTTAAGACCAGGAAGAGAAAAATAATAAAGCTGGTAAAAGAATGGTAAAAGAAATAGAATGGAATCAACCATCAATGTCTTGGCAAGATCCTTGGACTAAAGAATGTGAAATAGACGTCCAAAGATTATACATTTACAAAGCTAGCTAATCAAATGCCGCACATATTTGCTGACCGAAAAGAATGATTAAGTCATATATAAACCAGCTTGTAAAGTACCAACGATGTCCAAGAAGAGACACAGTCAAGTTGTTACAGAGTCTAGACAGCGTATGAAGCGTGGTCGACCAATAGGTTCCAAAAGATAAGAATCCTCGGAAACAAAAGAAAGGTGCAGAGAATGATAATCAAAATCCAAATCCGAGGTTACTAAGGAAACCATCCTAGACATGGAGATAAGGCCGGCCGACTCTAAGGTACAGGTACCAAACAATGTAACTTGGGGCCTTGGCTGCAAAGTATTAAATGTCCGATAATAATGAATTTCAATCGATTATATCATGTCCGGAACATAATGGAACCAATAAGGCATGTCGACATAAGATGATTTATTTGCATACAAGGTAGCACTTGAATTTATGAATATAGCGAGGATCATGAACCTACGTCAATATAAGGCCTTTTCGTAGAACAGATTGGATTGAATGAAAACGTGAGGTTAAATAGTTTAAGGAAGAAAGGCGTATTTGGACATAGGATTAAGACGTCATATGATGTTAAAACCAGTGGATATAAATGGGTCTTGTGAGGAATAGAAATCGTGAGATATAAAGTTGATGTTGCACAAGGATTCTCACAAAGACCAGCAATAGATTATGAGGAGACATACTCCCATGTGGTGGATGCAACTACTTTTAGATTTCTCATAAGTCTGGCTATATAAGAGAGAAAATTAGACTTGCAGCAAGTTGATGTAGTGACTGCATATTTATATGGTCCACTGGATAATAAAAGTACTAGAGGGTATTGAGCTGAAAGTACAGCAAGTTCTCGAGAACAATATTGATAATCATCAAAGTATATGATCTGAATATCCTAGGAACCTCTGGATACAATTTCCCAAACAGTTGAATATCTCAAGAAAGAGTTTGAGATGAAAGATCTTGGAAAACAAAGTTTTGTTTGAGATTACAGCTTGAGTACATTAACAATGAAATTCTTGTGCATCAAATAATATATACAGAAAAGGGTACTCAAGAGATTTAATATGGACCAGTCTCACCCATTATCTAGTACATGGTGAGATCACTTGATCCATTCAGTCCAAAGGTGGGCGATAAAGAAGTCCATTTAGTCACGAGATGGATGATGCGTAAGTCTTGTTTTAGACACTGATCTGATTGGTCCATAAGAAGGACGATGAAGAAGCCTTTGATTTTGGTTTATTTTATACTAACCAGCCCAAAGAGGGGTTATTTGGTTTTGTTGATTTGTTTTCAGACAGGTTATGTTTTACACATGGTGGTACACGCATATCACAGCAACATCATCCAAGATTTCGTGTGTGTGTATTTAAGGTCAATGACTCAATATATTCGATCAGATTGTGGCATGGCCGATGGTAAAGAAGAACCAACTATCATGTTCGAGGACGAAGCATATTCTGCCCAAGATCTTTATCACCCACGGATTGCAGAAAATTGGAGAGGTCCAAGGGACCTTCAGTAATGTCCAAATCAGGAGGAGTAATGTGTGTTGTACTCTTTTTTCTTCACCATGGTTTTGTCCTAATTGGATTTTCCTGGTAAGGTTTTACTGAGGCAATATTAAATCACGTTACAAGCTCTAAATGGTTATGACATCCAATGGAGAGTGTTATGAACCAGATTGTGGATGGTTCATAACCAAAAGATTATGATTTGTAATCTTTCCATTTATCTATAACGGTGTAATCTCCTATATAAAGAACCTATATGTTACTTAATAAAGATAGATTTTTCTATTATTTTTATAACAGAAATAGCATTGTCATATTAAAAATATCGTGTTACCAACAAAAAAAGGGCCACAACAGACCAAAACCACTCCGCTTATGGTCGAGAGAGACTGTTACCAACAAAAATCCAAGAAGACGTGTTCTGTGTCAATGAGAATGGACTGTGAACGGAGATTGCAATAATACGAAGACAGTTCATTAAGAGCACATGCAACACAGGGTCCATAGAAGAAATTTTTAAATAAAATTATTAAAAAATTGATTTTTTTTGGTTTTCGTGTCGGATCGGAGCCGAAAACTCCCAAGCTAAGGAGTGATCTCAGTTGAGTTTTCTTACTGTGTCGCGGGCCCCACGGCACGTGGCGTCCTACAATTAGTTTTTTTTTTTTTTTTTTTAATTAAACGGAAAAAGAAAAAAAATTCATACAAAAATAAAAAAAACATTGGAAATCGAGCCTGGTGAGACTCAGCGTTGCGTGTGCTCTAATTATTATTTTGTCTCGACATCGTACGTCGACTTCTTCAGACGTCAATCGGTGTTACGTTTTTGTCACTCTCAACTAGAAGTTAAATAAAATCAAAACTTCTATGTAAAACTACTATGTAAATAATTATAGAGGTAGATCAATTACAAAATACGTTCAAATGGTTAAAGGTTTAACACGCTATACTTGTTTTTTTTTTTTTGAAAGCAAACACGCTATACTTGTTCCTTAAATACAAAATATATCTGGTATATTTCTCTTCTTTTTTTAAACATTATATATATATATATATATATCTCTTTTTACCTAATATATTTCTCATAACATGATATTTTTAATATGACAATGCTATTTCCATATATATCTCAAAGTTATGCGAGGTCTAACACTAAAACAAGTGAGGTTTTAACAAACTATTTATGTATTATTGTGAAATAATATACAGTTCACGAAAATGATACCTTAGCATTTTTTTAAGGAAATACTAAGAGTTAATTACTTGTTTCTTTTTTCTTGTAGACAAAGGGAAAGGAACGTGCATGCTCATCGTCCACGAACAATGTTCCAAATGAGACATTTCTCATAAAAGCTATAAGGTGTCACGTCGACATCATATAAAAGTCTCCATTTTTGTGTCATTGTTGATTTCTTTCAAGATTTCATTTTGGCTTCATCCCACGAAGGTAATCTTACCCAAGAAATGTTTTTTTCGTTCAAAAAGTTAAAGTAATAGTTATTAGATTTTGAAAAGAAAAATATCTCACGCAATATATCATCAATTAAAAATAACATATTAATTCGTATTGAAATTTTCTCACTTCTGATATTAGTTGAATCCCTAGATACAATCTTACAAGATCTTCATTTTTGAAATTATATTTAAATATTTTAACTAATTTCAAAATTAGTTTGAAATATTATTATACATTAATATATTCAGTTATCGTTTATAAAATGAAAAATAAAAAATTCTATAATATTTTATCTATTATATAATTATAATCAATCATATTAAAAAAAATTATTATGTTGAGCTAAATATAATAAAATTGAATTAAATTTATATATTTTATTTTTCGTAAGTATAAAATATTTATGTTCAAAAATAAAATCTAATATGTTGTAAGATGAGCTAACATTAGCAAATTATATAATACATGTAGAAACATTAACATGTATTTCTGTAAAGCTAATAATATAAAATCTTTGTAACTAATTTAATCATAATATATTTTCATTTTTAATACAATATATATTTATATATTAAATTTTAAAAATTCTAATAAATCTGTGTAAAAATATTTTAACAATAACTTAATGTATTTTAAGTTATCGTTTATAAACTAAAAAATAAATAAATTATATCATATGTTATCTACTTTATAGTCATGATCATGTTAAAATACAATTATTATACTTAAATAAATATGATAAAAGTATATTCAATTGATAAATTTATAAATTTTTATTTTCATAAATATAAACTATTTATTTTAAAAATATAATATGATGATAGAATGGCTTAAAATTAGCAAACTATATAATACATATCTAAAAATTAACATATCTTAGACTTTTGTATATACAATAATATATTATCTAAAATGAATAAGCATAAAAAAATATTAGTAAAAAGAAATCTAGCTTTGAAAGACGGGTCAGAATTTAGCATAAATTAAATACAAAATAATTTTCAAATATGTTTTCTCATGAATATATTAATTTGTTTAATAACTAAATGCAAATACAATAAGATAAATATATAATTTGAAGTGACAAATATATACGGTTTTACACAATTGATTAATTATAACATATAAATTATAAAATTATTGTATTTTAAATAGTTATATAAACATTTAAGTATATGATTTACTTTAAAAATACTACGTAAGAAACCCGTGCGATGTCACACGGAAACTCATTTTATAAAAATAAATATCCACATATTTTAATATATATGTTGAATACAAAGATATTCATAACAACTAAATTTCATTTCCAAAAATAATGTAATATACGAATTTGATATAAACATATATATACTCAAGTGAAAAAGAAAAAGGAATCATTTGTATACTTTTTTATTATTAAAAACTAAAAGATTTTCCGCTGCTTACCTCATTACGGGGGGTTATTGGGACTAAAATTTATGTGGAGTTTGATAATTCTTAAAGTTGATAGATTTTTAAAATTCAAGTAGATTTAACAAATATTGTATGAATTTTATCAAATATTCTGCATTCATTCTCATTGATTGAAATTAACAAATTTATTAATATATAAATCTTTCTCAAAAAAAAACTTCTAAGATAATATATACAAGTTCTTCTTGAAATTTTCCAAATTTTATTGATGTAAAACATATACAATATATAGCACATTGCTACGTATCACACAATACAAGAACCTCACCAGCATCATCTTCTTTCATTTTGCTCTATAACACATTCAAAAACTAACGAAGATAGAAGAATAAAAATAACTTCATAATGTACAAAATAATTATTATAATTGATTTTGCCCAATGGGTTAATAAATTGAAAAGTTGACAAAAAAAAATATCATCATTCATAATTTTGTGAAAGAAGAAACGAGTGAGAGATGTTTGTATGTGGGTAATTTTTTTATTACACAGATTTTTCAAATCTTGTGAGTAAACATGATATTTCCAAAATCTAGTCTTATGAATAAAAATAGAGAATTTACCTCCTAATAACAAAAGATTTCAATAGAATTACAAAATCAATAAAAACTAGACTTTTTGAATAACAAAAGATTTGAATAGAATTTAAAAATTCTCAAACCAATAACAATAAATTTACTAAGATTTAAAAAATCCATAAACCAATAACCTTAGAATTTCAAAATTCTATAATTCATCTAGAATTTGTCTACCAATAACCCCCTTATAGTATAACAAGCAACATTATTAACGATGGGTCCCTGGGAATGAGAATTCTTCTATTCTTATATCTTTTGCAAGTAAGAGCTTTAACGCTGGACAGATAACATCAAAATTGAAAAGATTTAAAGGTAGAGACTATTTATATATTTTAAAAATCTATTTAAATAGTGACAATCCCTGAATAGTCACATTCTTCTAATTTAAAAGTAGTTATTTTGAAAAGATACTTATAAGAATAGTCACAACTTTTCACTTTTTAAAAGATACTTATATGAATAGTCACAACTTTTAGACAATTTTTAGAAAATATAGAACCTTCCAACATAAAACGTTTAGAAAAAACACAACCTTTTACACATATTTTACAAAAGACACAACATTTCAACATAAGTGAATTCACAACCTTTGGAATTAATTGGAATTGCTATTATTAGTAGATATACCACTTATGTTCTAAAACAATAATTTATGTATAGAAAAATGAAAACAAACATATTAAGATAGGAAATATAAGAACACAAACATATTTGTAAAAACTGTTATTAAAAAGGAAAATTTGATTCTATGACAAAAAAAAAAATTATAATTAAGTAAATGCACATAAGGAATGTGATGGTTAGAGTATAGGCTATACAATATATATTAATTGCTATAATACCCTTACATATGTATAAGTATGTGTAATGTCTTTTTTGTTTTCTTTTTGTTTTCTTGTATTTCCCCTTCAAAACTATTATATTTCTACACAAAGATAGAATAGTATTACACATCCACTTGCTGAAGGGAAAGAACGTCTATTCATGTTCATACCTGTCAAATTCAAGCCTAACGGATATTTCCTTAATTTTTGTTCTCATAATGGTTCGTAGGCAAATTCACCCTAAAATTTAAAAGTAAAAAATAATACAATATTTCAAAACCAAATGAAAATAATAGAAATATAAAAGTTGGGGTCCAAAATTAAATATACTAAGTGGAGGCTTGAGGCATTTTTACACATGAGCATGGCTAGGCCTACGATTATTACCTGAACCGAACCGACCAGAAATGTTCAGTTTTCGGTTAGTTCGGCAACTAAAAAAAATTTAGTTTTCGGTTTTGTTGGTAATAGGTTAGTTCAGTTTAAAAAAAAATATTCGAAGCAGTACCAATCTTAACCGGAATTCCTAATTGAACTAACGAAACTAATCGATTCAAATCAGAACAACCGAACTAGCCAAAATAACCAAAATTAATTGAAATTTTCTGCATTTTATTCAATTTAAACCTAAAATTTAAGCGAGCTAACCGCAAACCAAAATTTCAGTAAAAAAATTGGAACCCAAACTAACCAAAAACCGAACCGAACTGAATTTTGTTGGGTTCACTTCGACGAGATTTTGACTAACCCGAACTAAACGAGTTCCAAACTAACCAACCCGAATTAACCGAAAAAACCGAACTTACGGGCTAATGGCCCTGGAGTTTGAACATATTGGAATTATTTGGTAGATCTGGACTTCCAGTTGCGAGACACGTGTAATCTTTTAAGTCAATAAACCACTATTCAATCACAAGCTCATATTAGCAAAACTCATGAAACGTGCCAATTCACTTCTTATAGTATTGTATTATTATACGTGCACTATGCACATGCGTTTAAATCTAATTAAATATCCGTCATTGCTAATAAATACTCCCTGAAGTCGTTCTACGTCATTTTACACCAATTAAAAAACTAGGGTGTGACTGAAAAGCACTTGTAGCGTAACAAATATGGGATAACAAAAATTAACGCTGACTTACTCTGTTTTCACACCAATCAGATAGAAAAGATAAAATAATAAAAGCATAAAAATTCTCAAGTTAGCTACTTTTTAGAAAGAGTTTCACTCCACGTACATGTACTCCACGTACATGTAGTAAAACGTGGCGCAACCGATATTTTAACATTTCTCTTCCCTTTATTATTTCCCTTTCATTTACTCTGAGTTCAGCTGTTGTCCACCAATCACACTCCTAATGTAATACATATCTTAACCTTTTCATTAGTGTTTATTGTTTAATTTGTCATATCATTGTAACTAGAGATAATTATTTAGCAAAAGATGTTGATCCCAACTCGTTTTATAAAGGTACAAAAAGACTTTTCTTATTTTTTTTTGTAGAAGAAAAAAAAAAGACTTTTCTTATTATTAGTTTCTTTTGAGAAAGTCATAAATTTTGACACAAAAGAAAAGTTGCAGAACGTCAATTATGATAGAACGACTAGAACAAGTTGGCATGTCCTGTCAAAATGATATACACGTTTTTTTTTTTTTTTTTTAAAGGGTTTAAACCCGGATCTATTAAAGACACAGACCTAACCCTCGGGTGGAAGGTGCAGCCCACGGATAGACCCTCTCCCGGGTATTCAAATGGGCCGAAATGCAATAGTCCATATCCGTGTAGGTGACCAGGAAAATGTGATTTAATTTCGCATGGTAAGTGGATCGAACTTGAAATGTGGTGACATCCCAAACTCTTTCCCTTGCCACTTGACCACAAGCTCCCGGTCAAAAAAATGATAAACACGTTTCCGGATGTTATACCCCTGCTGCTTCATTATGCGCGATACAAATACACGTATGGTATATAATTAATTTCATACAAGACAACTTCAATAACTTACATGGTCCATAACCGGTGTTGACCTAAGCTTGAGATAACTTAGAGTATAAGATATCCTAATGAGATTAGGATTAATATAGATTGAGAGTTATCTATAAGATATGTTTCCTAATGAGATTAGGAAATTAGATGTGTTATATAAGGAGATACTAATGTTGTAGCATAAAGTGTGAGTTTGAGTTTTGAGAAAGCTAATAATAAAGTGAGTACTTTATATTGAATTGTGTCCTTGGATAATATTTCATACGATTCAATAAGTGGTATCAGAGCTGATAAGATCTAAGAAAGAAGTTCGTAAGAGAAACAAAAAAAAAACATGGGAGATAAGGATAAAGATATTGTTGTGGCGACAAGCAAACCAAGAGAGAGTAGTCATACGACTATTCAATGTCCTATGCTCAACACCACAAACTATACAGTTTGAAGCATGAGAATGAAGGTTGCCCTTAAGGTACATAAAGTCTGGGAGGCGATCGAGCCAGGTAAAGAAGATGGAGAAAAAAACGACTTGGCTCGAGCTCTTCTTTTCCAGTCCATACCAGAGACGTTGATCCTACAAAAAGGGAATCTTGAGACAGCTAATATATTATTGCCTAAGGGTATGCATCTAGAAATCAGTGATGCCTTATATTCATCCAGCTCTAAGAGCAAGAGCAGCCTATTGAGTTTTAAAGATATAAGAATGAATGGTTTCCATATTGAAACAATGGGCGAAGGAAACAATGAGTTCCTTCAGATATATGTATAAAATCGCCCAAGGCTATAATAAGTCCTAAAGACTATACATGCATTCTCTACTGACCTAGACTATGCATAGATCAGTATGATAGAGGTTAAAATCCTGCGAAAATATACACTTTATGGCACGACCGGATTAGCCATCCTGTTCCAAACATGATGCGAAAATTGATATTCAAAAGACACACATTAAAAGATAATAAGAGTTATCCCAAAGAATTTCACGTGTGAAGCATGTACACAAGAAAAACTCATTAGGCCATCACCGATAAAAGCGACTCTGAGCCTTTTTCATAATAAAGACTATATGTCTAGATAATACTGGTGAATACATGTCCCAAGCGTTTAAATGATTATGGTATGTCCATGGGGGTAAGTGTGGACAATTCTGTGATACATGTCCATACCAAGAACGGCTTGGTTGAAATCTTTTAAAACGCAAATAGCTGATTGATAGACCATAACTTATGAGGTCAGAACTCCCATTCACAGCTTGGGCCACACGAAATTTACATGCACCTAAGTTAAGACGCATCAGGCCATTTAGTGAGCATAGATATCTCCTATCACAATTATTAACGGGTCAAGAGCCAGACATACCCCATCATAAGACATTTGGATGTGTTGTATATGTACTAATTGCTCCACCACAGAGAACTAAGATGGGACCTTAAAAGGAGGATGAGGATATATGTTGGATATGATTCTCCCACAATAATAAAGTACTTTGAGCCAACTATGGGTGATTATATTTGAGGCCAGGTACACGGATTATTTTAAGACCAGGAAGAGAAAAATAATAAAGCTGGTAAAAGAATGGTAAAAGAAATAGAATGGAATCAACCATCAATGTCTTGGCAAGATCCTTGGACTAAAGAATGTGAAATAGACGTCCAAAGATTATACATTTACAAAGCTAGCTAATCAAATGCCAGACATATTTGCTGACCCGAAAAAGAATGATTAAGTCATATATAAACCAGCTTGTAAAGTACCAACGATGTCCAAGAAGAGACACAGTCAAGTTGCTACAGAGTCTAGACAACGTATGAAACGTGGTCGACCAATAGGTTCCAAAAGATAAGAATCCTCGGAAACAAAAGAAAGGTGCAGAGAATGATAATCAAAATCCAAATCCGAGGTTACTAAGGAAACCATCCTAGACATGGAGATAAGGCCGGCCGACTCTAAGGTACAGGTACCAAACAATGTAACTTGGGACGCCAAGCTGCAAAGTATTAAATGTCCTGATAATAATGAATTTCAATCGATTATATCATGTCTGGAACATAATGGAACCAATAAGGCATGTCGACATAAGATGATTTATTTGCATACAAGGTAGCACTTGAATTTATGAATATAAGCGAGGATCATGAACCTACGTCAATATAAGAGCGCGCACTCGTAGAACAGATTGGATTGAATGAAAACGTGAGGTTAAATAGTTTAAGGAAGAAAGGCGTATTTGGACATAGGATTAAGACGTCATATGATGTTAAAACCAGTGGATATAAATGGGTCTTGTGAGGAATAGAAATCGTGAGATATAAAGTTGATGTTGCACAAGGATTCTCACAAAGACCAGCAATAGATTATGAGGAGACATACTCCCATGTGGTGGATGCAACTACTTTTAGATTTCTCATAAGTCTGGCTATATAAGAGAGAAAATTAGACTTGCAGCAAGTTGATGTAGTGACTGCATATTTATATGGTCCACTGGATAATAAAAGTACTAGAGGGTATTGAGCTGAAAGTACAGCAAGTTCTCGAGAACAATATTGATAATCATCAAAGTATATGATCTGAATATCCTAGGAACCTCTGGATACAATTTCCCAAACAGTTGAATATCTCAAGAAAGAGTTTGAGATGAAAGATCTTGGAAAACAAAGTTTTGTTTGAGATTACAGCTTGAGTACATTAACAATGAAATTCTTGTGCATCAAATAATATATACAGAAAAGGGTACTCAAGAGATTTAATATGGACCAGTCTCACCCATTATCTAGTACATGGGCGTGAGATCACTTGATCCATTCAGTCCAAAGGTGGACGATAAAGAAGTCCATTTAGTCCTGAGATGGATGATGCAGAAGTCTTGTTTTAGACACTGATCTGATTGGTCCATAAGAAGGACGATGAAGAAGCCTTTGATTTTGGTTTATTTTATACTAACCAGCCCAAAGAGGGGTTATTTGGTTTTGTTGATTTGTTTTCAGACAGGTTATGTTTTACACATGGTGGTACACGCATATCACAGCAACATCATCCAAGATTTCGTGTGTGTGTATTTAAGGTCAATGACTCAATATATTCGATCAGATTGTGGCATGGCCGATGGTAAAGAAGAACCAACTATCATGTTCGAGGACGAAGCATATTCTGCCCAAGATCTTTATCACCCACGGATTGCAGAAAATTGGAGAGGTCCAAGGGACCTTCAGTAATGTCCAAATCAGGAGGAGTAATGTGTGTTGTACTCTTTTTTCTTCACCATGGTTTTGTCCTAATTGGATTTTCCTGGTAAGGTTTTACTGAGGCAATATTAAATCACGTTACAAGCTCTAAATGGTTATGACATCCAATGGAGAGTGTTATGAACCAGATTGTGGATGGTTCATAACCAAAAGATTATGATTTGTAATCTTTCCATTTATCTATAACGGTGTAATCTCCTATATAAAGAACCTATATGTTACGAATAAAGATAGATTTTTCTATTATTTTTATAACAGAAATAGCATTGTCATATTAAAAATATCGTGTTACCAACAAAAAAAGGGCCACAACAGACCAAAACCACTCCGCTTATGGTCGAGAGAGACTGTTACCAACAAAAATCCAAGAAGACGTGTTCTGTGTCAATGAGAATGGACTGTGAACGGAGATTGCAATAATACGAAGACAGTTCATTAAGAGCACATGCAACACAGGGTCCATAGAAGAAATTTTTAAATAAAATTATTAAAAAATTGATTTTTTTTGGTTTTCGTGTCGGATCGGAGCCGAAAACTCCCAAGCTAAGGAGTGATCTCAGTTGAGTTTTCTTACTGTGTCGCGGGCCCCACGGCACGTGGCGTCCTACAATTAGTTTTTTTTTTTTTTTTTTTAATTAAACGGAAAAAGAAAAAAAATTCATACAAAAATAAAAAAAACATTGGAAATCGAGCCTGGTGAGACTCAGCGTTGCGTGTGCTCTAATTATTATTTTGTCTCGACATCGTACGTCGACTTCTTCAGACGTCAATCGGTGTTACGTTTTTGTCACTCTCAACTAGAAGTTAAATAAAATCAAAACTTCTATGTAAAACTACTATGTAAATAATTATAGAGGTAGATCAATTACAAAATACGTTCAAATGGTTAAAGGTTTAACACGCTATACTTGTTTTTTTTTTTGAAAGCAAACCGCTATACTTGTTCCTTAAATACAAAATATATCTGGTATATTTCTCTTCTTTTTTTAAACATTATATATATATATATATATATCTCTTTTTACCTAATATATTTCTCATAACATGATATTTTTAATATGACAATGCTATTTCCATATATATCTCAAAGTTATGCGAGGTCTAACACTAAAACAAGTGAGGTTTTAACAAACTATTTATGTATTATTGTGAAATAATATACAGTTCACGAAAATGATACCTTAGCATTTTTTTAAGGAAATACTAAGAGTTAATTACTTGTTTCTTTTTTCTTGTAGACAAAGGGAAAGGAACGTGCATGCTCATCGTCCACGAACAATGTT
Organism: Brassica carinata; assembly: GCA_016771965.1. Lineage (NCBI taxonomy): Eukaryota > Viridiplantae > Streptophyta > Magnoliopsida > Brassicales > Brassicaceae > Brassica > Brassica carinata. The sequence goes on from CM028702.1 coordinate 40,377,747, forward strand.
CCAAATGAGACATTTCTCATAAAAGCTATAAGGTGTCACGTCGACATCATATAAAAGTCTCCATTTTTGTGTCATTGTTGATTTCTTTCAAGATTTCATTTTGGCTTCATCCCACGAAGGTAATCTTACCCAAGAAATGTTTTTTTCGTTCAAAAAGTTAAAGTAATAGTTATTAGATTTTGAAAAGAAAAATATCTCACGCAATATATCATCAATTAAAAATAACATATTAATTCGTATTGAAATTTTCTCACTTCTGATATTCGTTGAATCCCTAGATACAATCTTACAAGATCTTCATTTTTGAAATTATATTTAAATATTTTAACTAATTTCAAAATTAGTTTGAAATATTATTATACATTAATATATTCAGTTATCGTTTATAAAATGAAAAATAAAAAATTCTATAATATTTTATCTATTATATAATTATAATCAATCATATTAAAAAAAATTATTATGTTGAGCTAAATATAATAAAATTGAATTAAATTTATATATTTTATTTTTCGTAAGTATAAAATATTTATGTTCAAAAATAAAATCTAATATGTTGTAAGATGAGCTAACATTAGCAAATTATATAATACATGTAGAAACATTAACATGTATTTCTGTAAAGCTAATAATATAAAATCTTTGTAACTAATTTAATCATAATATATTTTCATTTTTAATACAATATATATTTATATATTAAATTTTAAAAATTCTAATAAATCTGTGTAAAAATATTTTAACAATAACTTAATGTATTTTAAGTTATCGTTTATAAACTAAAAAATAAATAAATTATATCATATGTTATCTACTTTATAGTCATGATCATGTTAAAATACAATTATTATACTTAAATAAATATGATAAAAGTATATTCAATTGATAAATTTATAAATTTTTATTTTCATAAATATAAACTATTTATTTTAAAAATATAATATGATGATAGAATGGCTTAAAATTAGCAAACTATATAATACATATCTAAAAATTAACATATCTTAGACTTTTGTATATACAATAATATATTATCTAAAATGAATAAGCATAAAAAAATATTAGTAAAAAGAAATCTAGCTTTGAAAGACGGGTCAGAATTTAGCATAAATTAAATACAAAATAATTTTCAAATATGTTTTCTCATGAATATATTAATTTGTTTAATAACTAAATGCAAATACAATAAGATAAATATATAATTTGAAGTGACAAATATATACGGTTTTACACAATTGATTAATTATAACATATAAATTATAAAATTATTGTATTTTAAATAGTTATATAAACATTTAAGTATATGATTTACTTTAAAAATACTACGTAAGAAACCCGTGCGATGTCACACGGAAACTCATTTTATAAAAATAAATATCCACATATTTTAATATATATGTTGAATACAAAGATATTCATAACAACTAAATTTCATTTCCAAAAATAATGTAATATACGAATTTGATATAAACATATATATACTCAAGTGAAAAAGAAAAAGGAATCATTTGTATACTTTTTTATTATTAAAAACTAAAAGATTTTCCGCTGCTTACCTCATTACGGGGTTATTGGGACTAAAATTTATGTGGAGTTTGATAATTCTTAAAGTTGATAGATTTTAAAATTCAAGTAGATTTAACAAATATTGTATGAATTTTATCAAATATTCTGCATTCATTCTCATTGATTGAAATTAACAAATTTATTAATATATAAATCTTTCTCAAAAAACTTCTAAGATAATATATACAAGTTCTTCTTGAAATTTTCCAAATTTTATTGATGTAAAACATATACAATATATAGCACATTGCTACGTATCACACAATACAAGAACCTCACCAGCATCATCTTCTTTCATTTTGCTCTATAACACATTCAAAACTAACGAAGATAGAAGAATAAAAATAACTTCATAATGTACAAAATAATTATTATAATTGATTTTGCCCAATGGGTTAATAAATTGAAAAGTTGACAAAAAAAAATATCATCATTCATAATTTTGTGAAAGAAGAAACGAGTGAGAGATGTTTGTATGTGGGTAATTTTTTTATTACACAGATTTTTCAAATCTTGTGAGTAAACATGATATTTCCAAAATCTAGTCTTATGAATAAAAATAGAGAATTTACCTCCTAATAACAAAAGATTTCAATAGAATTACAAAATCAATAAAAACTAGACTTTTTGAATAACAAAAGATTTGAATAGAATTTAAAAATTCTCAAACCAATAACAATAAATTTACTAAGATTTAAAAAATCCATAAACCAATAACCTTAGAATTTCAAAATTCTATAATTCATCTAGAATTTGTCTACCAATAACCCCCTTATAGTATAACAAGCAACATTATTAACGATGGGTCCCTGGGAATGAGAATTCTTCTATTCTTATATCTTTTGCAAGTAAGAGCTTTAACGCTGGACAGATAACATCAAAATTGAAAAGATTTAAAGGTAGAGACTATTTATATATTTTAAAAATCTATTTAAATAGTGACAATCCCTGAATAGTCACATTCTTCTAATTTAAAAGTAGTTATTTTGAAAAGATACTTATAAGAATAGTCACAACTTTTCACTTTTTAAAAGATACTTATATGAATAGTCACAACTTTTAGACAATTTTTAGAAAATATAGAACCTTCCAACATAAAACGTTTAGAAAAAACACAACCTTTTACACATATTTTACAAAAGACACAACATTTCAACATAAGTGAATTCACAACCTTTGGAATTAATTGGAATTGCTATTATTAGTAGATATACCACTTATGTTCTAAAACAATAATTTATGTATAGAAAAATGAAAACAAACATATTAAGATAGGAAATATAAGAACACAAACATATTTGTAAAAACTGTTATTAAAAAGGAAAATTTGATTCTATGACAAAAAAAAAAATTATAATTAAGTAAATGCACATAAGGAATGTGATGGTTAGAGTATAGGCTATACAATATATATTAATTGCTATAATACCCTTACATATGTATAAGTATGTGTAATGTCTTTTTTGTTTTCTTTTTGTTTTCTTGTATTTCCCCTTCAAAACTATTATATTTCTACACAAAGATAGAATAGTATTACACATCCACTTGCTGAAGGGAAAGAACGTCTATTCATGTTCATACCTGTCAAATTCAAGCCTAACGGATATTTCCTTAATTTTTGTTCTCATAATGGTTCGTAGGCAAATTCACCCTAAAATTTAAAAGTAAAAAATAATACAATATTTCAAAACCAAATGAAAATAATAGAAATATAAAAGTTGGGGTCCAAAATTAAATATACTAAGTGGAGGCTTGAGGCATTTTTACACATGAGCATGGCTAGGCCTACGATTATTACCTGAACCGAACCGACCAGAAATGTTCAGTTTTCGGTTAGTTCGGCAACTAAAAAAAATTTAGTTTTCGGTTTTGTTCGGTAATAGGTTAGTTCAGTTTAAAAAAAAATATTCGAAGCAGTACCAATCTTAACCGGAATTCCTAATTGAACTAACGAAACTAATCGATTCAAATCAGAACAACCGAACTAGCCAAAATAACCAAAATTAATTGAAATTTTCTGCATTTTATTCAATTTAAACCTAAAATTTAACTGAGCTAACCGCAAACCAAAATTTCAGTAAAAAAATTGGAACCCAAACTAACCAAAAACCGAACCGAACTGAATTTTGTTGGGTTCACTTCGACGAGATTTTGACTAACCCGAACTAAACGAGTTCCAAACTAACCAACCCGAATTAACCGAAAAAACCGAACTTACGGGCTAATGGCCCTGGAGTTTGAACATATTGGAATTATTTGGTAGATCTGGACTTCCAGTTGCGAGACACGTGTAATCTTTTAAGTCAATAAACCACTATTCAATCACAAGCTCATATTAGCAAAACTCATGAAACGTGCCAATTCACTTCTTATAGTATTGTATTATTATACGTGCACTATGCACATGCGTTTAAATCTAATTAAATATCCGTCATTGCTAATAAATACTCCCTGAAGTCGTTCTACGTCATTTTACACCAATTAAAAAACTAGGGTGTGACTGAAAAGCACTTGTAGCGTAACAAATATGGGATAACAAAAATTAACGCTGACTTACTCTGTTTTCACACCAATCAGATAGAAAAGATAAAATAATAAAAGCATAAAAATTCTCAAGTTAGCTACTTTTTAGAAAGAGTTTCACTCCACGTACATGTACTCCACGTACATGTAGTAAAACGTGGCGCAACCGATATTTTAACATTTCTCTTCCCTTTATTATTTCCCTTTCATTTACTCTGAGTTCAGCTGTTGTCCACCAATCACACTCCTAATGTAATACATATCTTAACCTTTTCATTAGTGTTTATTGTTTAATTTGTCATATCATTGTAACTAGAGATAATTATTTAGCAAAAGATGTTGATCCCAACTCGTTTTATAAAGGTACAAAAAGACTTTTCTTATTTTTTTTTGTAGAAGAAAAAAAAAAGACTTTTCTTATTATTAGTTTCTTTTGAGAAAGTCATAAATTTTGACACAAAAGAAAAGTTGCAGAACGTCAATTATGATAGAACGACTAGAACAAGTTGGCATGTCCTGTCAAAATGATATACACGTTTTTTTAAAGGGTTTAAACCCGGATCTATTAAAGACAGACCTAACCCTCGGGTGGAAGGTGCAGCCACGGATAGACCCTCTCCCGGGTATTCAAATGGGCCGAAATGCAATAGTCCATATCCGTGTAGGTGACCAGGAAAATGTGATTTAATTTCGCATGGTAAGTGGATCGAACTTGAAATGTGGTGACATCCCAAACTCTTTCCCTTGCCACTTGACCACAAGCTCCCGGTCAAAAAAATGATAAACACGTTTCCGGATGTTATACCCCTGCTGCTTCATTATGCGCGATACAAATACACGTATGGTATATAATTAATTTCATACAAGACAACTTCAATAACTTACATGGTCCATAACCGGTGTTGACCTAAGCTTGAGATAACTTAGAGTATAAGATATCCTAATGAGATTAGGATTAATATAGATTGAGAGTTATCTATAAGATATGTTTCCTAATGAGATTAGGAAATTAGATGTGTTATATAAGGAGATACTAATGTTGTAGCATAAAGTGTGAGTTTGAGTTTTGAGAAAGCTAATAATAAAGTGAGTACTTTATATTGAATTGTGTCCTTGGATAATATTTCATACGATTCAATAAGTGGTATCAGAGCTGATAAGATCTAAGAAAGAAGTTCGTAAGAGAAACAAAAAAAAAACATGGGAGATAAGGATAAAGATATTGTTGTGGCGACAAGCAAACCAAGAGAGAGTAGTCATACGACTATTCAATGTCCTATGCTCAACACCACAAACTATACAGTTTGAAGCATGAGAATGAAGGTTGCCCTTAAGGTACATAAAGTCTGGGAGGCGATCGAGCCAGGTAAAGAAGATGGAGAAAAAAACGACTTGGCTCGAGCTCTTCTTTTCCAGTCCATACCAGAGACGTTGATCCTACAAAAAGGGAATCTTGAGACAGCAAAAGAAATATGGGAAGCAATAAAATCAAGGAATGTAGGAGCCGAAAGAGTTCGAGAGGCTAGACTACAAACTTTGATGGATGACTTTAACCGGCTTAAGATGAAGGAGACAGAAACAATTGATGAGTTTTCCGGAAAACTTGCGGAGATGACAGCAAGATCGGCTTCCTTAGGAGAGAACATAGAAGAACCTAGAATGGTAAAGAAATTCTTGGGTAGTCTCCCGAGGAAGAAATACATACATGTCATAGCAGCTCTAGAGCAAGTTCTCAACCTCAATACCACAAGCTTTGAGGATATCGTTGGACGTCTGAAAGCGTATGAAGAGAGAATTAAAGAAGACGATCAACCAGAGGATCAAGGTAACAAACTGATGTACACTAATCTTGATTTTTCTGAGGCTCAAGAAACCTATGGGAGAGGAAGAGGACGCAGTGGACGCTTCAACAGAGGTAGAGGACGTGGTCGATGGAATAACCAACGAGACTGGAAAGATGGAAGAGATACGACGAGAGTGGTATGTTTCCGTTGTGACAAAACAGGTCACTATGCTTACAATTGTCCTGATAGACTTCTTAAGCTGCAAGAAGTTCATGAGAATGATAATGAGAGTACGCGTGAAGCAGAGGAGTTAATGGTACATGAGATTGTGTACTTAAATGAGGGGAATGTGATACCAAGAAGGTTCGAGACACACACTGATGGAGATACCATGTGGTATCTAGATAACGGGGCAAGTAACCTCATGTCTGGAAACAGAGAATTCTTCTCTGTGCTTGATGAACACGTCACTGGAAAAGTGAGATTTGGCGATGATTCTCGCATAGACATCAAAGGAAAGGGCTCAATAATCTTCATTGGTAAGGAGGGTAAGAAGAAAATATTAGCAAACGTCTATTATATTCCGGACCTTAGAAGTAATATTATCAGCTTGGGGCAAGCTACTGAAGCCGGATGTGATGTAAGAATGAGACAACTACCTTACGTTGTTTGACCGTGACGAAATCTATTGGTAAGAGCAGTTAGATCAAGAAACCGCTATATAAGGTAACTATGGAGGTCGAGAAAATCAAACTGAAGTGTCTCCAGCTCTCTAAAGATGGTGTATCTGCGACTTGGCATGCAAGACTAGGTCATGTTAGCCTAGAAACCATGAAGAAGATGATCAGTAAAGAGATAGTCACAAGCATCCCCAACATAACAGTTGATAAGGAGACATGTGCATCATGCTTAATGGGAAAGCAAACACGCCAATCGTTCCCAAAGGCAACATTTTATCGAGCTAAACAAGCTCTTGAGCTTGTACACGGAGATCTCTGTGGACCGATATCTCCACCAACAGCAGCCAAGAAAAGATATGTGTTTGTACTGATTGATGATCATACGATACATGTGGGCGATCTTGTTAACCGAAAAGAGTGAGGCATTTGAGAGCTTTAAGAGATTTAAGAAGCTTGTGGAGCAAGAGACAGGTAATAAAATCAAGACGTTTCGAACAGATGGAGGTGGAGAGTTTTGTTCTGGAGAATTTCGGGTTTTTTGTGAAAGCCATGGAATACAACGACACCTCACGGCTCCGTACTCACCACAACAGAGCGGAGTCGTCGAGAGGCATGTCGAACTCTTATGGAGATGACACGGAGCATTATGAAGCACATGGGAGTGCCTAACTACCTGTGGGGAGAAGCAGTAAGACATTCGACCTATTTGATTAACAGGGTCGCAACACGAACACTACCTGGACTGACTCCATATGAATGCCTCAAGAACAAGAAGCCAAGTGTTCAACACCTCCGTGTGTTCGGATGCGTTTGTTATGCGAGGAACGAAGCACCGCATCTTAGAAAGTTGGAAGATAGAACAAGAGAATTGGTTCATCTAGGGATCGAGCCAGGATCAAAGGCTTATCGCCTATACAATCCAGTAGACAGGAAGGTTACAGTAAGCCGAGACGTAATCTTTGATGAGTTCAAACGTTGGAAGTGGAGAACAAATAAAGAAGAGTCACACGGGACAGATGTGATCACGTTTGATGTTTAAAGTAAGACAGATATTGGAGATCACAACAACAAAGCGTCACATGAGGATGATAGTGAGGAAGAAGAGAGAGAAAATGAAGTCTAGAGTAATGAGGATGATCATGAGGAAACAGAACCGATCTTGAGAAGATCGGAGAGACAAAGTACAACGCCAAGGTACTTAGATGATTATATACCGATGGAAGAACTTGAGACCGAAGATCTTACTTATGATCAACGAGGAGCCATGGGACTGGAATGAGGCAAAGAATGAGAGAGTTGGAGAGATGCTTGTGAAGATGAGATAGCATCGATAAAGAAAAACAAAACATGGACTCTAGTGGATCTACCGAGCGGATACAAAGCAATTGGGTTGAAATGGGTCTTCAAGTTGAAACGCAATGCTGATGGAAGCGTCAACAAACATAAAGCTAGACTTGTAGCAAAGGGCTACGTGCAGCGTGAGGGTATTGATTTTGAGGAAGTATTTGCCCCTGTAGCAAGGCTAGAAACCGTAAGAGCCATCATCGCCTTGGCTGCATCCAACAGTTGGGAAATACATCATTTAGATGTAAAAACGGCGTTTCTTCATGGGGAACTAGAAGAAGAAGTATTTGTGGCTCAACCAGAAGGCTTCAAAATCAAAGGCAAGGAGGAAAAGGTGTACAAACTACACAAAGCTCTTTATGGTTTGAAACAAGCTCCAAGAGCTTGGAACATTAAGCTTAACTCCATTCTCAAGGAGCTTGGTTTTCGAAAGTGTTCTAAGGAGCCGTCATTATTTAGAAAGGTATCGAAGGGATCCCTTGTGCTCGTAGCGGTATACGTTGATGACTTGCTAGTCACGGGTTCTAGAGTTAAGGATATACTTGAGTTCAAACATGAGATGGCAACCAAGTTTGAGATGAGTGATCTCGGTCTTCTACATTACTATCTTGGTATCAAGGTAATTCAAAGGAAAGATGGAGTGGTCTTAAGGCAAGAGAGATACGCAAATAAGATTCTGGAAGAAGCTGGAATGGGAGATTGCAATGCCGTTCATATACCAATGGACGCAGGAGTAAAGTTAACAAAAGCACCGAAAGAAGAACCGGTCAATGAGAAAGAGTTCAGAAGGTGTATTGGCTGCCTGAGGTACTTGATTCATACAAGACCTGATCTTTCGCATTGTATTGGTGTCTTGAGTAGATACATGCATAGTCCAAAAGCGTCTCATGGAGCTGCATTGAGACAAGTTTTGCGTTATTTGAGAGGGACACAGTCACTTGGTCTTTACTACAAAAGCAATGAAAGGAGAGGTCTCGAGCTTATAGGATATAGTGACAGTAGTTATAACTCCGATCCAGATGATGGTAAGAGTACGACAGGGCACATATTCTATTTAAATGAATGTCCAATCACCTGGTGTTAACAGAAGCAAGAGATTGTCGCGTTGTCTTCATGTGAGGCAGAGTTCATGGCAGCTACAGAGACAGCAAAGCAAGCCATCTGGCTGCAAGATTTACTTGGAGAGATCACGGAAGGGGAGGCAACAAAGGCGATCATTCACATTGATAATAAATCGGCTATAGCATTGACTAAGAACCCGGTGTTTCACGGCCGCAGCAAGCACATACACTCAAGGTTCCATTTCATAAGGGAGTGTGTTGAAGATGGGCTAGTAACCGTTGAACATGTTGCAGGAGTAAGGCAAAAGGCGGATATACTAACAAAGCCTCTTGGAAGATTGAAGTTCAAGGAGATGAGAGACCTTGTTGGAAGTCAAGATGTGTCAAAAGATGTTCTCAAGTTTAAGGGGGAAAATGTTGACCTAAGCTTGAGATAATTTAGAGTATAAGATATCCTAATGAGATTAGGATTAATATAGATTGAGAGTTATCTATAAGATATGTTTCCTAATGAGATTAGGAAATTAGATGTGTTATATAAGGAGATACTAATGTTGTAGCATAAAGTGTGAGTTTGAGTTTTGAGAAAGCTAATAATAAAGTGAATACTTTATAATGAATTGTGTCCTTAATATTTCATACGATTCAATAACCGGTTCCCGTCCATAACCTATAGTAGTAACGACAAAGGGTTAGCAACGAACAAAGATACAAAAAAGATGGCGAAAGTTTCAATGCATTTTTGTTTTTGTCCCATGCATTTATGGTCACTCCGAAGAAAATGGATCTTGGGGAAAAGTTTAATTACTATAAGATACCCATAAACTAAACTTCTTATACTATTTCTGTAATTAACCAAATTTTTTTTTGTTATTGTTCGAGGTAATATTCTGAAGGAATTGAATTAAAAATAAGTTTCTTTTTTCAGTTGAAGGTTCATAAATTTCAGTTGAATTGTATTAAAATATTTTTTACTATTGTTTGGAGATAATTTTCTGTAGGAACTGTATTAAAATTAAGTTTATTCTTATACGTATCATAAGCGATACTAGGATGATTATAAGTCACAACGAAATTAAAGAATAAAAAATATTGTATCACATGTAGAGCAGAAACAAAATCCACTAATTATTTCTGGATATTTATCAGTGACAAATTTGGAAAATAATTCAGATTTCTAAGATACGGAGAATATACTTTTGGGAGATTTCAGAAAGAGAGTAAAATGTATTTTTCTGAATTATTTTGTAAATATATATTAAAAAAAGAATTGAGAATGTGAAATTTAGTGAGCGTGAAGTTTTATGGGAAAATTTTATGTTTACCACTTTTATGGTACCATTTTTTATCTTTACCAACACTAAAAAGACATTTTCAAAAATATTTTATTCATTAAGTGGCAAAAAACACTTATATTCTTGTTATCTATATATGTAATAAATTATTATTTAAATAATAAAAATAAATAATAAAAAATAAATAATAAATAATTTTTTTATGTATTCGAATTATACTTTTTCAAATTCGATTTTTTTTATAAAATTTTTTTATTGAATTTTTTATTTTTTTCAATTTTTTTTTGAAAATCAAAAACTATGTTTGAAACTATATTTTTTTTTAAAAAAAAAAAATTTAAGTATTTATTTATATATTTATTAGAATTCTAAATTTTACATTCCAAAAACCCTATCTCACCTCTGAACTCTAAACACTAAGGAGGTGTTATTGGTTTATATATTTTGATTGATTTAGAAATCCATATAGTATTTGTAAATCCAAGTAAAATATGCAAATCCAGAGGTTTTCCCTCGGATTTGAGTCTTTGTATTTTTAACTAAAAAATCCAAACAAATTCATTATAAAATCAAATATATTAGTAAATCCGTACGATTGAATAACACTTGATTTGATACAGAATTTATGAATCATTAAACTAATAACACATGATTTTAATACAGATTTGAAAACCATAGAACCAATAACACTAGATTTAGTTCGGATTTTCAAATCCATTAAAATACAACAACCAATAACCCCTAGTAAGTCTAGATTAGTTAACCCTAGGGGTATAAGTGTCTTTTACCTTTCATTAAAAGTTAAGATAAAAGTGATTAGTGTAAACATGAAAAGTGATACCGAGGTATTTGAAGCAATTTCCCAAGTTTTAAGTGAATTTTTTTGAATTATTTCAATATTTCATAGATTGATATTAAATATATATGTTAAGTTAACAAAAATATGGATAGAATTTTACTATCTTATATATTAAAATAGAAATCATCACTTCTTTCATGTGTGATAATACATAGAATCATTAAAACACTTTAATTATAATATCTTTTAATATCTTTTCATTTTAAATATAAATATATTTATTTTAAAATTCTAACAAATCTGTTTTAAAAGATTTTTACAAGATCTTTATTTTCGAAATTATATTTAAATATTCTCACTAATTTTGAAATTAGTTTGAAATATTATTATACATTAATATATTCAATTATCGTTTATAAAATGAAAAAAAAAATTATATAATATTTTATCTATTATATAATCATAATCAATCATATTAAAAGAAATTATTATATTGAGCTAAATATAATAAAATTGTATTAAATTTATATATTTATATATTTTATTTTCGTAAGTGTAAAATATTTATGTTCAAAAATAAAATCTAATACGTTGGTGAGATGTGCTAACATTAGCAAATTATATAATACATGTATAAAAATTAACATGTATTTCTTTAAATCAAATAATATAAAATCTTTGTAACTAATTTAATCGTAATATATTTTCATTTTAAATATAATATAATATATATTTATATATTATATTTTAAAAATTCTAATAAATCTGTGTATAAATATTTTAACAATAACTTAAAGTATTTTAAGTTATCGTTTATAAAATGAAAAATAAATAAATTTTATCCTATTTTATCTACTTTATAGTCATGATCATGTTAAAATACAATTATTTACTTAAATAAATATGATAAAATTACATTCAATTGATAAATTTATAAATTTTATTTTCATAAATATTAACTATTTATTTTAAAAATATAATATGATGATAGAACGGGTTAAAATTAACAAACTATAAAATACATGTCTAAAAATTAATATATTATCTAAAATGAATAAGCTTAAAAATATTGGTAAAAGAAATCAAGCTTTGAAAGATTGGTCAAATTTAGCATAAATTAAATACAAAATAATTTTCAAATATGTTTTCTCATGAATATATTAATAAGAATTAACAAATACATACGGTTTTAAACAATTAATTAATTATAACATGTAAATTATAAAATTACTGTATTTGAAATAGTTATATAAACATTTAATTATATGATTAACGTTAAAAATATATACCACTTATGCTCTAAAACAATAACTTATGTGTAGAAAAATGAAAACAAATATCTGCGCGGTTGCGCGTATCAAAATCTAGTATTTTCTTAGAAACAGTAAAGTAAGGCTACTACAACAAGAAAGATGGTAAATACGGAACAACAGCATTTTGTTCTCTCGTGTATAATTTTGGGTTATATAGTATACTAAGTATTTGTCCGTATGTACGGGCATAATTTTTCTATGACTAATTAATAGACGATGTCTTATTAATCATAATTTTCTCAAACATTTTAGATCAAACTTCAAATTATTTATATATGACATAGTTTTTTCATCAAAATATACATTTACTATTGTGTTGAAATTTTAAAATTACTCACATTTTATAAATTTTAGAAAATATATTTATAAAATGTTTTTATTTGATTAATATTTAACTGTAAAATTTTTAATATCTTAATTTTAAATTTATAATAGAAAATATTATTTCTAGATAACAACACAATATAAAATTCTCATTTTCTTAGATATGCATTTTTGATAATTTTATTATACTAATTTATGGTCAGTTACCTAATATAACGTATAAAATTATTATTATTAATATAAAATTATTTTTTAATTACATAATAAATTATATATAGAAATTTATTAAGGGTAACATAGACTTTAATCAATCTAACTTTTAACGTGAGAGTTCAAATGCGAAAAAAATCACTTCTTAGTAATAATATAGATTCTTTATTTATTTTGATAAAAATATAGTATATCATTATTACATATATATATATATATATATATATATATATATATATATATATAGAAGTACATATATTTTTTGGTTTAGGCTGATGTTGATTTCAACATAATGTAAAATTGATCATAGGGTCTAGAAATTTACGCATAAATCTGTCTTGTATTTTTTTTGGTAAACAATATGTATATAAATTATTTCTTGTATGTTTCAAATTATACATCTAGGTCACCATATGATTTCACAGAAATAAAATGATTTTTACAATAAAGATTCCGAATAATAACACTCACAACTGCTTTGACCAAAAAAAAAAAAAAACTCATAACTGCTTTGTACTGTTATTGATCTCGATGCTACATGATAAATGAAATTGACACCACTGGATAATTTTATACCGGGAGCTACAAATTGTTAGGGAGCGTGAACTTTTGTTAATATTGAGGAAATATTTGCACTGCATCATTTTACACGATAATTCACATACTTAAAATATATATATATGGTACCAATATCAACAAATTATAATTTGACATTACATAAAAACGTCTATGGTCGAATAGTCAACAAATCTATTCATATGGACATATTTTCCAAAGAAGCTGAATCGGTACCGTCTTGACCAATATAATATCCACGGACGAAACACTGAATATAGATCTTTTTATAAATATTCTCTATATTTTTTTCATTACATTTCTTTTAACTTAATTTTTAAGACCTGAAACAAATAGAAAAAAGTATCCCAAAGCTAATAGTGAGAATAAAAATTTCTTATTGTTTTATTTTTTTGATAAATAAATTAAGTTTATTTAATTATAGATTTTTTTGATAATTTAATAGATTAAAATGAAATTTTAAAATAATACAAAATTTTTTATAGATCCATGGATCCATGGCAAATGCCCATATTACCATGGATACGATCATCTCCATCTCTATTTTATAATTTATTCAAAAAAAAAGTGGAAAATAGAGTATAAACAAAAACTAAAAAATCACTTCATTTATAAAGTAATCTTTTATTTTTTGTTCATGCTCCATTTCTCAATTCATTTATGGAGTAAATTATAGAGTCAGGGATCGAGACCCCTTAAGAGTCGCTATTTCACTGGAGTTGCTTGCATGGATAAAACACTTCACTAGTAATCAGAAGATGACACAGTTAGACGACAACAGTCAACAGCTTTAAGTTGTAAACGAAGATGTCAACACTTTTGCACAAACATGACATGATTGCATAAAGAAGGATTTGACAGTCAACACTTCCAACGCCAAGCTCTCAGTGCCGTGCCTAGAGTAGCTGGAGCCTAAGGCAAAAAATAATTTATTTTACATTAAATTATAACATACATAGTAATAATAGTGTAATAATAACTTTTAAAATGTAAAAAAATAAATCAAATAATTGTTATTTATTTATTTATTTGGATTTTAAATTATTATATGAAAGAAAAACTATACAAACTTCTAATGGCAAAGGTTATAATTTGTTTAGTGGGAATTTATATATACAGAGAAAAAGTTTTCAACATTAAAAGTTCTTTTATATATATATAAATTCTATACAGAGAAGAAGTTTTCAACATTAAAAATATGATTGGTGTCCACAATAATAAATAAAAAATAGAGATGAATGTTTGAAACAAAATTATTAAAAGAATACATTGTTTTTTGGTAACTATATTAGCATTTTACTTATGAGTATTAGTAAATCCGAGGCCTCAAAATTAACAAATATGAGAGGTCCCAGTCTCCCAGAGACCAATGCCTCAAAACTTATATCATAGGCAGGCTCTGCAAGCTCTCTCACCCGACACCTTCACCTACAAAATACAACAAAATAATAAAAAGTTAGAAAGAGGAGAGACGAATATTTTTTTTTTTTGATAAATGAGGAGAGAAGAAGTTTTTAATGGGGGAGAAACCCTAGTTACTCTAAACATATTATATGCTATTCGTCTAATTAAATTAAAAGAACTAAAACCATACTTGTCTAAATAAAATATTATACTTTTATTTTGTAAGAACTCTTACACAGGAATAATGGTGCTCATAAAATATTTTCCAAGAAGAAAATCTATATAATTATCAAAGCAACAACACATACTTATAGACCTTGGTTAAAGTTGGCAAACTACTTGCAAGAACATTATGCTAATTATTATCTAATCAATAGTTACAGAGAAAAAGCATTTAGAAAAGCAATTAGAAGATGTTTTCATATAAAAAAAGCATTCAATGCTTTAATTTAGAGATTTTAATTAAACATTTTCATTTATAAAATACAGAAAAAATTATAATATCAAAATATTATATTCATATTAAAAATTGTATTTAAAAATACAATTAAAGTAATAATATATCTAATTAAAAATATAAATTAGTATATATAATTAAATATGATATATTATTTTAAAATAAAATATGTAGAATTAATATATATATATATATATATATATATATATATATTATTTAGAAATGAACAAATTATATATGAATCATTTAATGTTATACCAATCATTTAAATAAATACATTAATGAAGGCATATAACTTCTGCAACATACTGTTTTTTGAGTATATTGCTAATGATTTCTCATCAGTTATACCAATTGAGGCCTTGTTTATCATGACACATTATCCTTTTCATTTGAAAATATATATATATATATATATATATATATATATATATATATATATATGTCACAAACATAAGTTAATTGGTTTATTTAGAAACAATACAACAGTAAATGCAAAAGTCACTATGTCACACACAAGCACAAACAAACAGTGGAAACACTAATCAAGTTCCAGTTTCTCCATCCAACAGGCTCCAAAGTTGCTCAACGTCAAACGCGGAGGTTGCGCCTTTTTTTGTTGCTGTAGCTTCTGGAAAGAGCGCAGCTGGATCTTGGCTCTCATCTAGCAAACTTTCCCACCACCTATTCTGACCATCCATTAAATTACTAACAAGCTCAAATTTATCATCATCTTTGTTACATGTGATTATATTTTCAGAAACATTATTAGTGTCGTTGAGTCCAAGGCATAGAGGAACAATGTCAGCTTCTGGCATGCCATTAATATGGCTGCAGCCGTTGTTAACGGTGAAGGATCGAGGTCGAGGTTTGAAAACGTCGATTTTTTGGGCTGGTGTGGTATAAGAGCAAGGAATGTTTCTCTTTTTCATCTGGGTCTTACAACCTGGTTCATGTTTCTTACTCAAATGGGTGTTCCAGTAATTTTTGACGTCATTGGCGGTCCGACCGGGTAATCTACCAGCAATTAAAGACCACCTAAGCATGCATTTGAAAAATTAGGGATATATATGACTTAGTAATGGATCATTACATATGAAAAGTACTTTTTATCAAAAAAAAAAACAAATCAAATGATTAGATTAGACCGAATGAGGATACGAAATAAAGTTGAATTTGTGTCTTGAATGTAAACCTGTTTCCTAAAAGCTTATGAAGGCGAATAAGAAGATCAACTTCATCAGAGTTGAGTTTTCCTCTCTTGATACTTGGCTTCAAATAGTTCAACCATCTTAGTCTACAACTCTTCCTGCACCGATTTAGACCTACAAAACCAATTGACATTTAATATTATTAAAAGAAGAATCAAAGTACACCAGTATAAACAACATATTCCACACAAACATACTGGTTCGTGCAGAAAATTCAACAAATAAAAAAAGCTATTTCTCAAAAAAAAACTACGAATCAATAAAGAGAATTGCCTTCTCGCTTTATACTTAAACATGAAGAACGCAAATATTTTTTTTTTCTCATGAAAAACAAACATTTGAATCTATGATTCCTTCATTAAAACGAAAAGAAAAACAATGATTGTGATTGTAAGCCTCAGTTACAAAAAAAAAAAACAATGATTGTGTACCCCGGTGTTAATTAATTTCCTAATAGTAGACAGAGAGAAAGAAAATAAATGTACTGAAAAATAAAAAGAATATACGTACTTATTAGTTATATGTATATATATATATATGTGTGTGTGTGTGAAAATTAATAAAAGTAGCATACCAGCTCTTATTTTATCAAAAAAAAAAAAGACATACCAGCTCTTAAAGGAACTTGGTGCCATTTCCCTTCTCCATACTTATCAATGCATTGCCTCAAGAGATTATCTTCTTCAGCAGTCCATGCACCTTTTTTCAACCCTTTGGACATACCCTCCATGGACCAGCGATATATAATATAAGTATCTAACCAAAGTTTATAAAAGTTATATATATATATATAGGCAAAGGCTCGAGGAAAAGGGTTTATATTGTGGCTTGACAAATCCTTCGAGGACTTTATTTATACAAGTGACGGGCAAAGGGGAATCACGTGCATGTCTAAGGCCATCATTATCGCCTTAGTTTTATTAACATTAAAAAAAAAAAGAAATTAGCTTAAATGCAAAAGAACGTTTCTTATTTAGGGACAATAAGAGACGGTTTTGTGAGACACGTGTTGCCCTTTGGGCCTTGTCTCTTTGAGAAGAGAGAGAGAGAGAGAGTTGAAGATCGATGGCTGAAGGCGCGATGATCCCCAGCAACTGAAGAAGAGAAGCCAGAGCTTCAGGCAGAGGCTACTTCTCTGGACCCTTTCTTCGACGCCTATCATCAGGCAGAAGCTGAATCCTGGCCTCCAACGTCACGAGATGTCTCTCCTCCGCCTCTTCGAGACTGTCTCCGATGACTGCGTCACACTTGCCCTCATCCAGGTTAAAACTTTTGATCCTTGCTCCTCACTTTTCTTGTAGTTTATCGATCTGGGCTTGCGACGTTACTTACGATTTGTGGGTTTCACTAACGCAACTCAGATTAAATTGACTGATGTTACTGATCCCATGGTCAATGAGAAGGTTGCTGATCGGGTGAGCATTGAACTTGAACTCATTTGCATTTTTTGGTTTTGTAAAGATGTGGCCAGACTTTGTAATTGGGGTTTCTCTGCGTTGTGGGATTTATCAGGTAGGAGAGGATTTAGAAAGAGTTACCCACAAAGTTTACTTTGATATTCAGATCAATGGTTCACTGAATGAGTTACCCACAAAGTTTACTTTGTTCCCTCTTCTTCATTGGGTTTGTAAGCTCTGTGTTTTTCCCAATTTGGTTTTAGCTTAATCAGTTCATATTTATTTTGCTATGTTACTGGGTGAGATGGTAGGAGAGTGAGCTCCCGAGAGAATCCGACAGACACTTGACAACTAGTTCCTGTTCTTGTCTGAACCAAGCTTTTGTTAAAAGATTCAAGCTTTCTTCTTTGTATTTTGCTGAAACTCGAACTTGAAAATATCCTTCCTTTTTCTTTGTACTTGAATCATGAACCCGAGCCGCTGATTCCTCAGTTTATAACTCATATGCAATGTGGGTTGTTTGGAGAGACAGTAAAGAATTAGGCTAATTCAATTTTTGATTTTGTATCTTCCTTGTTGCAGCGGGGGACTTCAGTGCTAGTTAACTTACTGAAACACTTAATGGGTTTATACAGGATGAGCTGCGTGATGTTGTTCTGCTCGTGTTTGCTAACAAACAGGATCTTCCAAATGCCATGAACGCAGCTGAGATCACCGATAAGCTTGGTCTCCACTCTCTCCGTCAGCGTCACTGGCTCAATCTTCGTTTTGATTTGTTCTCTTGCTTATAACGTTTCTCTGATCAATTTGTTTCTCTTGCTTATACCGTTTCTCTTGCCAAACCGCAATTTGTTTAATTTATTTTCTTCTTATATATGTGCAAGTTGTAATACTTTCTTATGTGTTCTTGTTGCTTGATTCTTGCAGGCGTAGAGGGAAAGATTGTGGTTGAGCTGATTTTGCTGGGCAAATCTGGATGCAGGGGCAAACATTATCTGTTTTTTTTCTTTATTGTTCTGTTCTTTTTTTTTGGTTTCGGGTATGTGGATTTGATTTTGTGATCGTTGTTCTGATTGTGCAAGGAGTAGTCTCTTGCACGTAGAACATAGAAACTACCTTTTTATATAGTTTGTAATCAAAGATTTACTCTACTTATTTCTGCTTCACGTTTCATTGTTGAGATGATCTTGTTCCCTGTCAAAACATGTTGAGCATAACAAGTTCACCTTCTCTCATTCTCTCCAAACAAAAGAAGCAAACACATTTTGATCAAACGTTTGTGTCATGTTCTATCCATCTCACCAAAAAAAACGACCAAACACATTCTGATCTAAACAAGTTCATGTTCTCTCCTTCTCTTGATCACAAATTTTAATCACAAAACCATCAAAAACAATTTTTATATGGCTTCTTCCTCGCAAAACACTTTAGATGGATCAATTGATGATATATTTGATCAATATTTTGATCAACACTTTGATCAAACTTTTGAAAATTTTACCATTCTACCGATATCCCTACTAATCTTTGTTTTTAAGTTTTATATTTAAATCTATATTTAAAATGTTATCTTTTATAATGTTTTATTTAATAAATAAATTTTATTTTTAATTAAATAATTTTTTTTAAGAACCCCTAAAAAAGAGACTTGCATTGAAAGCACTCATT
The DNA here is from genome assembly GCA_016771965.1 of Brassica carinata. Taxonomy (NCBI): domain Eukaryota; kingdom Viridiplantae; phylum Streptophyta; class Magnoliopsida; order Brassicales; family Brassicaceae; genus Brassica; species Brassica carinata. The sequence continues at coordinate 40,397,359 of CM028702.1, forward strand.
GTAGGAGTCTCTTAATTATGTCTCTTAACCTCACTTTAACTATTTAAAAGTATTAAAAAATAATTAAGAGACTCAAGAAGGGGCTTTGGGATAATGATGCTCTAACATCCACATTTAATGTTTTGTTGTCGTGTTTAATTTGCTAATTTCGTTATTTAGAGCATCATTATCGGAGTCTTTTAGTGGATTTCTTAAACTAATCTATATTATTAAAAGAGAAGTACCCATTTGAAAATATTCTTATTTCATTAATTAAACTTCCTTTTTTTTGCTTGTCTTTTTCAGTTGCATTTATGAAATATCCTAAAACGAATAAAACTGCCTAATTTATTACTTGTCTTTTCAGTTACATTAATGAAATATGCTTAAATGAATTTAAACTTCATATTTTATTGTTTGTCTTTTTCAGTTACCTTGATGAAATATCCTTAAATAAATTTGGACATAATGTCATTTAATCAACAAAAAAACTCATGAGTTATCCTTACGTGCATAATTTTAATAATGGAGATTTTTAAAAACGTGCATCATTAAAATGTTACCTAAAACATGCAGCACTAATATATAACATGCATCAATAAAACTAGAATTTGACTCACACAATTGTACGGATATTATTTTCAGTTGATTAAATTTAAAAATAATTATTTATTCAAAAAATATTTAAGAATGACTATGTTTTGAAAAATTATATGGTATTATTTGCTTATAACTCATTTGTCATTTGATAAATTGTTAGAAAGAAAATTTTAGCATAATACAACTCAGTTGTCATTTGCTAAATTTATGGTTTTTATTTATATTTTTTATTATTTAATTATAATATTTTCATTTTATATTTGAAAGATAAATGAATTTTCTTTCAAACAATATTTTTGTAAATGTATTTTTAAAAAAATAATCAATTAAAATTGTTATTATCATTGAATATCATTATTTTTAACATAATTTAAGTTTTCGTTTACATCAAAACTTATCATATTTTAGGATAGTTTTAGTTTAAAATGTTATTTTCATATTTTTCAAACAAATTCTAAAAATATTTTTTAAATATTTTGTTATAATTGTTAAAAAAATATTGAGTTGCATTTCAAATAAAACGGTAAAGATATTAAAAATATTCTAATTAAAATATGTAAAATTTAATATAGTTTTAAGGAAATGGTCAAAATAAAAAAAATTACACATAAAATAATCATAATTTTTGTTAACTGGGAGGATCATTATTTATATGATATCGCACACGAAAGAAAAATTTCTGTTTTTAAAATTATCTAATTAACTTTATACTCATTTTTTTTATATTTTTTATATGATATCACACATTCGTAAAAAAAATAGATAGTTTAAGATGCAAAAAAAAAATATTCACTTAACGAATATAATATGAACGAATATTACAAATACATCATTTAATCAAATAAATAATTAAAAACTGAAAATTCATATCTGCGCTGGCAGGGTCTAGTTTTCATTTAAAAAAAATCAAAAACACATATTAACCCAAGACACGTATCTTAACACATACTAGATTCTGATCCGCCCTTAAAAAGGGCGGATATATTTTTTGTTTTATATATTTTTAGGTTTTTTCAATTGGTAATTTAAATATAGGTCTAATGGCATAAAGCATAATAAATAATATTCTAAATAATAATAAAGATAAAAGAAATAATAGTTGGACTATACTTTTATCAATGGATCACACTGCTATTTTAATAGAATAGATTAATCAGGCAAAGCAAGAGAAGTTTTTACTGGAGACGTGTAGGCTTATTTGCTTCTCTCTCTCTCAACTCTCTCTGTGTGCGACGAAACTTTCAAATTCCAAGCTTCAAAATTTGCCATACCCATCGATTCATCTCTTTCCCCAGATGAGAAAAGCCCTAATTTGATTTTCTAGAAAGAAATAAAAATCAGCAGATGGGTGCGAGCGAATTTCGTTTCTTCCTCTCCTACGATCTCAATTCGCCCGTCACTTTCCGTATAGAGAAGCTCGATCGAATCCTCCCCGTCCAAAAATCTACACTTTATTACTGGTGGAAGTAGAGTTCAATCCCTTCTGACTTTGTTGGTTTGATTTATGTTTATAGAGGACAAAAGACCAGAGCTTTACGTTGAGTGTGCATTGTATATAGATGGAGCTCTTTTTGTTTATGTATAGCTCCAAGAAAAGTTTAGGCTTGATATGGACGACGAAGCATGCATCCATTTCTTTCAAGATCTGATTAATGAAAGCGTAAGCGCTCCGAAGCATGCATCCACTTGTTGGTCACGGTGGGTTTGGATTGGTTTATCGTGGTTTGCTTAACATCGGGAGAAAAGTTGCTATCAATTTTATTGATAATGCAGGAAAGCAAGGTGAAGAAGAGTTCAAGAGCTTTGTTTCATCATAGATAAGTAGACGTTATAGCTTGATCATAATGATATACTTACCAGCCAAGAGCTTTGTTTCATCAAAGATTTGAGGTGAGTAGGAGAACAAGCTCTCATGGAATCAACCCATGAATTTATTAATCCTCCTCCATTGTTGATGATAAGATCTTGAAGAACTTTCGTCTTCACCGTTGTTGCATCCGTTTTTGATTTGTCTCCTGTTTCATTTTTCACCGGTTTTGTGTTTTCTTCGATGCTCCTGCTGTTGTTGTTCCCCCCGTTGCTGAGCCCTCTGCGATTCCAGAGGACATGGATCTGTTAACTGCATTGGAGCTGACACTAAGGAAGGCTCGTGCTCACGGTGGTGTGGTTCGTGGTCTCCATGAATGCGCTAAGCTTATTGAGAAGCGGTCTACTCAGCTCTGTGCCTTGGCTGAAGACTGCAACCAGCCTGATTACGTCAAGCTTGTTAAAGCTCTATGTGCTGATCACAACATCAACTTGCTTACGGTTCCGAGTGCTAAAACCCTCGGTGAATGGGCTGGTGTAAATTTTTGTCTTTTTCTTTTACTTGATGATGTGTTTTGTTGGTCTGGTTTTGTAATAATGTTGAATTTGGTTTCGTAGCTTTTTAAGATTGATTCAGAGGGTAATGCGAGGAAGGTTGTTGGATGCTCGTGCCTTGTAGCCAAGGTAAAGAGTCTTCTTCTTTTTTTTTTTAAACGTCTCTCGATGTGATTGGCATGTTTTTGGTGATTTATTTGTTATGTTGTTTAATGTTACAGGACTATGGTGAAGATACGACTGCACTCAACATTGTCAAGAAGCATACAAGTCTTATTGCCATCCCTCCCTCTTAAATCAATTTTACCCCTCGATGGTACCTTTCTCAACTACGATGCCGTTGAATACAAGTTTCGACTGATACAATCATACAAGTCTTATTGTTGTATTTGACTTCTTAAGAACCTTTAAATAAGAAATTTGCAATAATCCACACAAATATACCTATCTCTTAATAAGTCTTTTCAACTCACTTTTCCAACTAAAAATTATTAAAAAAAGATTAAGAGCCCTTAAATGAGTATTTGGGATAAAGATGCTCTTATGTTCTGCTACTGATTTAGACTAAATAGCCGGCAAAAAAAAAAATTAGACTAAATAGAGAAAAGGTTCATAGCACCTAGTATCTTCATCTTTTTCAGGACTTTAAAGAAAAAACATGTCTCCTAACAATTAGGAGAGAAAGTACTATTAATGATTGGTGGAAGATGGTTTATATGACTAAAAGAGGGAACAACTTCACGCACCAGAGTTATAATAGAATTAGGAGAGGGGTGGATGTATGAGAACACAATTTGCAGTGTACTATTTTTTTTCTGTCAATAAATTTGTGTACACAAATATCAGCTACAATTATTATGAGTACACAAATCACTATTTTGCAAATTGTTGTAAGATATCAAAATTGTTCCGTATTTTAAAGTGTCTCACGTTGTTGAGTATGTACGTTTGGCAGAGAGTTCAAAATATAATACATCATTTGATATTAAAACAATAAGATTGGTGAAATTCATCATAATCATTTGATTAGAGATTTTCATATTTAACGTTAGCCTTTTTGTTAGGTGAAATGAAGCGAGCCCAAACCAGATCAGACTAGTTAACAAGTTACTTAAAGCAGTAAAGATTGGAAAGCAAAGTCAAATATGGAGTGATTCTGTTTCGAAATTTGTAAGTATATCTTGATATGTGCATGTATTTACCACAGAAGTAGCCTCCATTATGGTTCTTACTGGTTTACTAGATGATCATGGTTGATACTTTCTTCCTGTATCATAGCTAATCTCTTAAGTCTTAGTCCGAACAAACTCTGTTTTACTGTAGTTTTGCACCCCTTTGTAACCGAGTCCAAAGTTGGACTTGCCTACCCTTCTAACAGAGAGAATCTTCTCCAGATCATTGGTTCCACTATTCAGCATGTGAATCTGCTTTCTAGTTTCAGATTTCTTTAGACTGTTCTTCCTTGAAGTTCTCATTCATTTTAAATTGAAATAAGGCTTTCTCCTTTACGTCATTCAGCTTCCCCTTCAACAATTGATGTGAATGCCCACATAACCCAGTTTCTTCATTTGAACTGTCTTTTTTTTTTTTTTTTTGAATTCTCTCAAGATTTCGAGATTTTCCAAACTTCCTGGGAAAAGATTTCTTGTTGGCTTTCTCAAAACCTTCTCATGGTTCTGCTGAAATCCTTTGCCATCATTCCCATCTAATTTTCTTTCTCTTCGATTTCCTTACGTTCTTAAGATATAAAGGATATTCCCTTTGAGCTCTGCTTTTCTTAGATGACGTGATTTTTCATCTCATATGCTTGTAAATGGCCCGCGACTTCATCAAAATCCATTGCGTCAGTGCCCATTGTTGTTGAATTACTGTTTATTTTGAATTGTTAAAGTCCTTGAAGTTTGCTTGTTTCTTTTCCTAAAGTGTGGAGCTAGTTAAGCCTAGAGCTAGAGTGGTAGTTATTATGTCGCTCTATAACTTGTGAAAGGGTAGAGAAAAGTGAGTTTATTACTCTGATTTATTAGTATAATATGTAGTTGAAGATGTGTAAGATGAGAGAAAAATCAGTTTCTCCGTCTCATCTTTTGTTATGTTATCTTGCTAGAATAAGAACACAAAACCAGAGGGACACAACTTAGGTTCACCCCATAGGGTGAACCTTTAAATTCACCACACCCTTTTAGATCAATCAAATTGACACATAGATTATTAATTAAAAAACATTAAATTAAATAAAAATAGCTACAAAAAATAAAAACGTTAATTTTAACGACGCTAACGCTTCCGGCTAAACTCTAAACCCTAAATCTTAAATTCTAAATCTTATACCCTAAATTCTAAACCCAAATCCAAACCCCTAAACCCAAACCCTATACCCTAAACCCTAATCCTAGATCCTAAACCCAAATTATATACCCTAAACCCAAAAACTAGACTATAAACCTAAACTCCCAAAAACTAGACTATAAACCTAAACTCTATACCCTAAACCCAAGTCGTAGACCCTAAACCCAAACCATAAATCTTAAACCCAAATCTTAAACCCAAAACCTATACCCTAAACCCAAATCCTAGACCTAAAACCCAAACGGTAAACCCTAAACCCAAACCCCAAACTTAGATGCTATAGGGTTTGGGTTAAGGTTTACGGTTTGGGTTTATGGTCTAAGACTTGGGTTTAGGGTTTAATTTGGGTTTAGGGTTTAATTTGGGTTTAGAATTTAGGGTATAGGGTTTAGAATTTAGGGTATAGGGTTTAGAATTTAAGATTTAGGGTTTAGGGTTTAATTTGGGTTTAGGGTTTAATTTGGGTTTAGGGGTTTGAATTTGGGTTTAGAATTTAGGGTATAGGGTTTAGAATTTAAGATTTAGGGTTTAGGGTTTCGCTGGAAGCGTTAACGTCGTTAAAATTAGCGTTTTTATTTTTTGTAGCTATTTTTTATTTAATTCAATATTTTTTAATTAATAATCTATGTGTCACTTTAATTGGTCCTAAACGGTGGGGTGAATTTAAAGGTTCAACCTAGGGAGTGAACCTAAGTTTTGTTCAAACCAGAGAGAACAAATAGAGATCCTGATTTCTGGAGAGACTCCCTCTCCTTTGGATCTCATAAATAGTATTCTCTTCGTTTTTTTTATTAGATATCGTTTTAGAATTGTGCACATAGATTAAAAACATTCAAGTTTTTATATTTTCTAAACAAAAACATCACTAATTATTTATCTAAACACAGTTTCCCCAATGATAAAAATAGAATGAAGAATACATATTTTGGTAAATATAACATAAAAAGTTAATAAATTTTAAGTTGAAAATTGAAAATGTCATTTAATTTAGAACATAGTTTTCTCTAAAACGTCATGTATTGGAAACGAGGGAGTATATTTTTTAACAAACTTGATGTAATAAGATAATAGATCTAGTAAGCAACATCCTCAAGCTCATTTATACTCAGAAGACCTGAGACATCGATCCACTCAAGCTGAAGCTCGACCTCTCCACACTCAACGTTCTGGAGCTTAAGGAATATGTTCTGGACAATCTTTCCATTGTTCCACACAATCTTGCTCTCTTCTGATAGACAGTTCTGCCTGCTTGCCTGTACCTTCGTTATTACAGTTCCTTCGGGGAGTCCTCCGAGCTGGTTTTGGATCCTGATGACTTAAGGAACGAATCAATGTGAAAAAATGCATCTCCCATCTTATCATCCCTTGAGAACCAGTCCCTATCGTAAACCATCTGTATCATCACAAAAAAAAGTACCCACTTTCTTGCTATGTTCTGTTATGTATTCAAAACTTAGAGCAAGTTGTTGTAATGTTTGATCCACTTACGATTTTGATAGGAAGAACTGGATCAGAAATAGAGAGTGTCAAGTCTTCGTTCCATTCTGGATTCAAATTCTTTTTCACCACTCGAGTTCGTAATTTCTGTGTCAAAAGAAGAAAAACATAACACCATATATTCAAGTGTAAATTTGTACATGTAAAATTAAATTTGAGCTACTATTTTGAATGATAAAATCAAATCCTAGGAATTTCTCATTAGTAAAACTCAATTGCATTTGACATGTTGAATTTGACATGTTGAATAATTAAAACTCGCGTTGCATCAAACTATAATTGAAACACGTATGTATGTTCTGTCTCATTTTTTTGTCTCATTATAACACGATGAGTTGATAATATTTACTTTTTAACTGAAATTCTCTCATCAGATGCATCAGAAAATCTGAGCAGCACAACCAGATTGGTGACCAAAAAGATCCATATAAAAAAACGGGACAACCTTGAATATATACGGAACCTAAGAAACTGAATTACAAACTCGAAATTCGTGAAAAGTTAGGAGTTGGAATATACCTGTTGGCCCATACGAACAATGACGTAAGGATCGCTAATTCGTGAAAAGTTAGGAGTTGGAATATACCTGTCGGCCCATACGAACAATGACGTAAGGATCGCTACTTTTGGAATCTCTAATGGCGAGATTAACACCTCTAATCACATGAAGTCTTAGAAGGCCTAACATATTCTCCATTTTGGTTTTGTTTTTTCTCTCTCTTTCTTCAGAGTAAAAAAAGCTTTGGTGTTTCCTCGGATGCAGAAATTTAGATTATAAAGAAATTGGCTTGACCGAAAATTTTGTAATTGACTGACATCGTAACCTCTGAAGTGACTTGCTTCTCTTATAAGCACCTCAAATTCAGTCAAAACTCAAAAACCAAAGAATAGGTCTTCTGTTCTATTTTCTTCTTTTACGAAATTTCTGATATTTATGAATTCTTTAATTATAATTCTTTTCTAAACTGATTTATTTCCTTAAGACGCTATAATGTGTAATTAAAAGAAAATTACTTTACATATTTAGCTTTATATATATATCCACAAAAATATATGTATATAGATATGCCAAAAACAATAGCATTCCATATTGATCTATATGCCTTCCGGTCCTTGAAGCTTTTACCATGACACGGTTTCTACACATCAATCAGTTCAGATGGGGTTAAATTATGATATTCGTTCATTGAATGAATGATTAAACCCAGAAAAAAAGAGCTGTTTAATATGAGTATAGAAGATACATACTCGCATTAGTAGAAAATCGAAAATCTATAAACAAATCATAAATTAAAAAACCAATTCATTATAAAATACGTTACTGTAATTTGTAAGCAATAACAGCAATCAAAAAAATGGCTTTTAGTGATAAAACACTCGTCAAAGTAATTTTGAATTGGAAGGAAATCCCTTAGTTAACTTCATTTTCCTTTTACAATTTTGTGACAAAACGTGATAGACCTTAACAATTTGTTACTTAAAATTAAATAATTAATTGGAGGATTTTTCTTCTTATTCAAACATAGTTGAAAATTATTATTAATAAAAATAATTTTTGACAACATAAAGATCATTTTATAGAGTCGGTTTAAAAAAATAAAAAGTTGTTGTAATTAGATAGTTTAGAGACTGAATATTTCTGTATTATTATTAATGATCAATAGGGGTTCTTTTATATAAGTATTACAAGATAAAGATAAATGGAAAGAGTACATATCCTAATACATCTAGATTTAGGAAAACTACTAAAACATAAACTTATAAAGAAAAAGAAATAGCGTTTCCTTTTCTCCTAGTCTTGTGTGTGTGGCCGCCTCTCTCTCTCTCTCTAAAGTCGGCTCTCTCTTTCTCTTCTCTCTCTAGGGTTTCGGCCATCTCTCTATCTTCTATGTATTGGGCCGGACCTGGTTATGGACATTCACTATTGGATTTATAACACTCTCCCTTGGATGCCATAACCATACATGATTTGTAGTACGCTTCATGTTGCCTCATTAAAACCTTATCAGGAAAACCCAGTGGGACAAAACCATGATGAAGGAAAAAGAGTACAACACGCACTACTCCCCCTGATGTGAACCTCACTGTAGGTTTCTACATTCTACGCATCTGATGCATGATCTTTCCTGTATATATAGGATGGGAGTAATCAGTTAGTTTCATTACTAAGCCGTAACTAGACCACTTCGACCTCTTAGGTCGTTTCTAATGTCTCTTGACATCGAGTGTCCCGGTAAAGTATGTGGTTTAAACAATATGAACCATATTGTCCTCGGAGATCACTATTTGGTCTTTGCAAATCGTGTTTGCATGTGTCCATGGTCTAGACGTGTTTGTCTACTGTCAAACTCTTTACTTTGGCGATTTATGGTTACCATTCGACCATGTTTCAATCTGGCCGATCCATGTCCGGGTCATAGACCTCGTCTATACATGTCTACTACTTTTTTTCTGAGTGTTCAAGATCAATGATCATTGCTGTGAGTTTTATAATCTCTTTATTAAGTTATGGTTCTTTGGCCGAACACACTCATGGATCTCATATGTGGACATTGGTCTCTTTTGCCTTAGGTAATGTCGTACTCATTATTCTCTTGCATTCCTATCTTAATAATGATGATGGCGTCTCATGACCTCAGTTGCTGTGGATCATATCACACGCTAAGTATACATTTATTAGGTCATGAATCTCGGCTTTCACGAGCTTATGGACTACAATACTTTATATCTGACAGGGAAGGATAGATTAAACATCTCCTCTTATCCTCACGACAAAGCCTTGTGGGAGTAAGTCATACAGCAGCAGTAAACTATTCTTCTATGTTGGATCCTTAAGGGATCTGATGTCGGATTGCAACCTGATGGTTGATCTTTTCTACTAGCTCGTGATCAAGAAGAATAAGGGCCGGACGCCTACAGATTTGTTCTGTATCAGTCTTCTAACCTCTTTTAGGTTTAGTATAAGCACAAGGAATATCGAATCTTTATAAATATATGGACTGTTATTGGATTGTCTTTTATACAACTCCAAGATCATGTCGTGATCAATTTCTTTTACATACTATATGCAACTGCTTTTCAGTCCATGAATCAGCTTAGGAACGAAGCTGTTCTTTCATCTTATCTAGTGATCCATATGCTGCTTTACTACATCATTGTATCTATTTTCTTATGACCAGACCTTTTGTTAATTTCGAAATTTTATAGCAGCAACCACCACATAGGAGTTCATCTCCTTATAATATGTTCCTTTGATCTCTGTGAGTACCTTGTGTAACAAGCTATGATCTAATGCTGTTATTAGGAAACATGAACACTCTAGACCTCGTGATCATGTGCCTTTTCTCACGGTTTCTTTATCTCACAAGATCCATCTATTTCACTGGTTTTATCAGATGGCGTTTCTGTATATGTATATGGCCAATACGCCCATCTCTCCTTTAGATACTTTGAACCTCCACGTTTATCTTTCTGATTGTATGATCTTTATGATTGTATGATCTTTATGATTGTATGAGTACTCATTCGTGGGTTCATGATCCTCGCTTATCTCTTTATGTTCAAGTGCTATTCTCTTATGCATCTTTTATATAACATTCATGTGTGTGTCGACACCTTCATATGTGGTTCCATTACGTTCCAAACATGATCTAATCACTTTGAGATTTCGTTATCTAGGACCTTTGTTACCTAGTAGCTTTGGCGTCCCAAGACTACATGGTTTGGTACCTTAGATGTGTAGCTGCGCAGTTTTTTCTCAATGTATGGTATGGTTTCTCTTATAATCTCGGATCTGTATTATATGCACCATTCTTTTCTATCCGAGATTCCTTTATCTTATGGAACACTTGGTCTATCTTGTATAGACTCTATAGCAACTTGACTATGTCTCTTCTAGGACATTAGATTTCGTTTGGTGCTAAGCTGGTTAGTCATTCTTTTTCGGGTCAGTGTCTGGCATCTTGATTATCTAACTTTGTATAATCTTTCTTTGGACGTCTTAAATCATAATCTCTAGTCCGAGGATCTTTGCCATGACAATGATGGTTAAAACCATTCTTATCATTCTTTTACTTTTTAATCTTTCTTTATCCAGCTTATAATCTTTCTCCTTTAATATTGAATATACGGATTCATTTGTTTCATGCAATCCGTACCTGACCACTATTTTGATCACCCATATTTTGGCTCACGGTTCTTTTTAATTTGTGGAGAAAGTTCTTATTCTATGCCCAATCCTCTTCTGAGATTCCATCTTAGACGGCACACATATGCATGTGGTGGTTTATTCAAAATCTCTTAAGATGGTGTATGTCTGGTTTTATGACCCGTATATAATCTGAGATGGGAATATCTATGCTCACTTATATGGCCTGATGCATATTATCATTCTATACATGTAAATTCATAATGTCCCCAAGCTTATAGACTTTATAATCTCATCCTTATAGATAATGGCTTTACATGGCCGAACCTTTATAGGTAATAGCTTACTTGGCCGAACCTTTATAGGTAATGGATTGTGTGCGGTCAAACCTGCACTATACCGCCAAGTCACGACCAAGTCACGGCCAATTCACGGCCAAGTCACGGCCAAGTCACGGCCAATTCACGGCCAAGTCACGGCCAATTCACGGCCAAGTCGTTTATAACATGGTTCTATACCATGCTTCACGAATTTTAGTGTGATCATGGATTTAGGGTTTTATCCTCTCTCCCCCTCATGAACATACTATAATTTCGTGGTGCTTAGGACAATAAAGCCTTAATGAGTTTCCCTTTGTGTACATGTTTCACAACGTGAGATCTTTTATGGGATAACTCTTTGTGCCTTTTCAATATTAATCTTTGCATCAAGTTTTAGACTAGGATGGCTAATCCTATCATGCCATATAGTGTATAATTTTCATGGTGTATCTCAATATGATCACCACGGCTCTTGCCTCTCGTCATACTGATCTTTGGCATAGTTTAAATCAGTAGAGATCATAAGTATAGTCTCTACCACTTTCTTATAAGGTCTTAGGCGTTTTTTTTTCTTTCTTTAAATCTGAAGGAACTTGTTTCCTTCTTTGCCCATTGTTTCTATTTGGAAACCATTTATAACTCAATGGGTCACATATCATTGGGTGTGTATAATGCCTTATAGGCAATGCCTTAGCCATAGTTTCTTTACTAGGCTTTACTATACCCCTTTTACGATTTCTTACTTGATATTATGCCCTTTAGGCAACTCTTTATCAATAAAAACATTCATATGTTCAAGTAAGATCAGACAAGATATAATGAAATCAAAACAAACTCTTATATATATATATAAAAGCGTGAAACATCAAATAGGTTTAAAAGCAAATCACAAAATCATAGACTTTAAATAAAATTATCATGTCGAGATCTTTCTTTAGTCAATGTATAAGCCGGCCTCACAATCTATATTTTTCCACACGGCTTCCTTGGATTCCTCCTTATCATTCTTAGCCTCATTGACTTCAGGAGGTCTCATCTCACTGTTTCGTTGCTCAATGTATCTTTTCTGAAGTTTCTCAAATCTGTTAATGGTATCTTTAACTTTCTGCTTTCTTTGCTCAATTGCCAATAGGTATGACAATAGGTCATTATAGGTTGTGAAACCTTTAGCCTTATGTAATAGCAACTGATCCTTTGGATGGAATGTGGAATATGTTTTATACAGTAAATCATTATCTGTAACCACTTCATCACATAGTTCAAGACTATGGGCTATTTTCATTAGAGCAGAATTATATTCTTCCACGGATTTAAAATCTTGGAACCTGAGAATCTTCCAATCATTCACGGCTTTTCTCCATAATTCCATTGAGTATATGGATTTTAGCTTTATCCAAAAATCATAAGGATCCTCAATGTTTTCATACTGATTTTTCAGTTCCTCAGTGAGATGATAGCGCATAATTGTTATGGCTCTATGCTTTTCACTTTCAATTTCATCATTGCCTTCAATGATACATTTCCCGAGTCCTCTAGACTTCAGGGCAATTGAAGTGTTCATTTCCCATTCTGGATAATATCTTCCAGAGATATCTAGGGCAGCATAATCCGAAGGCTCAAATCTCGACATCTGAAATCATCAATCAATTCATGATTTAGAATTCTTGCAACCAATTTAAATAATCAGTGCATGTGATTTCATAAGTCTGTCTATGATGCTTAGGCCACACGGCTTTGCAATGTGATGCTTAGGCCATACGGCCATATTAGTGTGATACAACAAGCCTAGAGATTGGATCATAATACAATCCGGGTCATATGACCATCCGGATACTAGGCCACGCGGCCACTTAGATATGCACTAAGCCACACGGCTCTCAATCAAGCAAGGCCACACGGCCATATAATGCAAGCAAGATAATCAATTTAAATGCATTCAATCATACTAAATGAGATTATCAATCTAGATGCATTTAGTTGCATATCTCTTAGGTTTTACCAATTTCAAGGTTGGTAATATTAGATTTTAGAATCAAGCAATCTAGCAACCTAACTCTCATTCAATATGTAAATATTCGTAAACTTTAAATCAATCTTTCAAGTAATGTGAGATTAAAGGTTTCAAGGCCTTTAGGAATATAAATCGAGATTAAGGGTTTCAAGGCCTTAAGATTTTAATTAGATCTATCAATCAATCTATCAATCCTAAAATCTCAGATTATCAATCAATATTCATTCAATTTCAAAATCAATTTTCAATTTAGGGTTTTAGGGTTTTGATTTTATTAATCAAACAATTTTGATTTCAAGGTGATCAATTTTAATCTCAATTAATCAATAAGTTTTTAATAGTTTTCGAATTAGGGTTTTAGGGATTTCGAAAAACTTTGATCTTTGATCAAAGGGATTTGATTTGAGATTCAAAAACCTTTAAGGTTCTGATTTTAATTAATCAATGGATCAATCTCGTTTTTAGGGTTTATATCAAACTTATAGAGCTTCGATTTACTCATAGGAGATTGATCTATTAACTTATGGCTTTTAGTTTTAGAGATTATATTTTAGGGTTTCAATCTTTACAAAACAACCAGATTCGATTCTTGTTTTCAGATTTCGAATTACCTTTATTTTGTAGGGTTGAACCGGACCACCAAGTGAGCTGAACCTCTATCTGCACGTGGACGGACGCTGGCTCCTTATCGGGTCGCGAGTTGGGAACGGTCGCGAGCTGTCTCGGACGGTTTGGCGTCTGGTCGCAGATGTGTGCTGAGGTAGTCGGATTAGGGTTCCAAAAGTAAAACGGCGACGCGTATTGTAGCTGAGTGTGAGGGCGCGTCTGAGATCGGATCGACAAACCGTTTGCGCTGATGGATTTGTCTCGTCAAGGGCTTCAAGATGATATGTGGATCGTCGTCTGGCTCCTCAGGGTTTGAGAAATCGATCGATTTTAAGTTGCGCCGGATTTAGGGTTTATGTGTGACGGATTTTAGGTTAGGGTTAGGGGTTGGCGATTTTCTTTCTCAGGGTTTTGGGAGTCTATCGTGCTGATAACGTGTTGTAATTAGAGAGTTTAGAGACTGAATATTTCTGTGTTATTATTAATGATCAATTGGGGTTCCTTTATATAAGGATTACAAGATAAAGATAAATGGAAAGAGTACATATCCTAATCCATCTAGATTTAGGAAAACTACTAAAACATAAACTTATAAGGAAAAGAAAATAGAGTCTCCTTTTCTCCTAGTCTTGTGTGTGTGGCCGCCTCTCTCTCTCTCTCTAAAGTCGGCTCTCTCTTTCTCTCCTCTCTCTAGGGTTTCAGTCATCTCTCTATCTTCTATGTATTGGGCCGGACCTGGTTATGGACATTCACCATTAGATTTATAACAAAAGTTAACTTTTCTCCGAGTACGATTTTTTTTGTTAACTAAGACTAATACTGGTTTAGACTAAATGACTGTAAACCAACTCTATGACAATGAAAAGAAAAAAAAAAGCTATAGGACAATGGTAGCCTCAGTAGAAAAAGAATATGTTGCGGAACTAATTAAAAAAAAAAATCCGCTATCGAATACTAAGAGCACCATTAACGCAATTGCTTAATGGGGTGCTTAGTATTTTTTTTTTAATTTAAAAAAAAGAAGAAAAAATGAAGTAATTATAAAGAATTCGGTGCTTAATTAAGCCTTTCAAGCACCGCGTCTTACTGGACACGTGTTGTGCTCTCGACAATTCCGCGTCCTTTTCTTTCTCTCTCGAGACATAAGTCTCTTCTGATTCTCTCTCGATGACTCCGCTGAACCCCATCTCTCTCGAGGAAACCAATCTCCCCTCGACTCAACCTCGACGCCTCCGTGATCAATCGACGGTGATCTCTCCCCGTCTCTCTCGCTTTCGTCGACGCCTCCGTGATCAATCGACGGTGATCTCTCCCCGTCTCTCTCGTTTTCGTCGACGCCTCCGTGATCAATCGTTGATGAAAGCGGTTCGTCTCCCGGCGTCTCGCGGTGTCGATCTCCTCGAATCTGTCGGCGTCTCGCGGTGTCGATATCCTCGAGGATGAAAAGCCTCCATCTCTCTCTCTGGCTCACCGCGACGAAGAATCACTTCAAACCTCTCTCGCGGCTGGAGCTCTCCTCTTCGAAATCAAAGAAAGGTAAAGCTATGCATGTGTTTGTTTCTTAATTTGTTGTGTTCATTCCAGCCTCATGATTTGTATCTGTGTTTGTTTCTCCAAATGGACGGAGCAAGAGACGAAGGTTCGTCAAACAAGACGACTACAATGAAGCGTTGATTCTCGTCTGCGATACATGTAAAACTTCAACATGATTTTATCTGTCATTTGCATTGAAAGTTTGATAAAAAGCTTTGGTTATATTTGTAGCTCGTTTATAATTGAGTTGAGATGGTATGAAATTGAATGGAGATAGTATGAACTGAATCGAGTGTCACGAATGGTTCTTGTCTTAATTGTTTAAGAGTTCTATTATATGATTTTGGTTCTGGTCTGAATTAAATCGACTCTCCTGAATTTGTTTTGTTTCTGTTTGTCATGAATGGTCCTTTGTCTGTTTTTTAAAAAGCTTTGTCTCTGTCTCCTGAATTGTTTTTTTTCTTGTGTGTTTGTCTGTTGAGTTGCATGGATCAAGGTGGATGAGGAAGAATCGGCAAAGCAGAGGATTGCATTTAGTGGAGCAATACAGGTACATTTCTTTCTCATCTTTTAATCGTTCATTGAAAGGTTTATGGTTGAGTTAGGTAGTAAATGTTTTGGTCAGTTGGCATTGATGTTGGTAATTAATAGAAGTGAGGTTGAATTGAGAAAAGGATTGCGTGTGATTGAGTTAGGTAGTTTTGAGTCTTGATTTGATTTCCATCTTTAAAACTCTGCCATTGTTTAAGAGTTCAAATTTAAAATTTTGGGTGTGAAAAAGAAATGAATTGTCCTTAATAAATTACTTGCTTTGTGGTTGATTATGGTTGTGAGCTGGTAATTAATAGCAGTTAGATATGGGTCAAGTCAAATTTGTTCAATGTGAGTGTTCAATGCGAGTGTGTTGTTTCTCTCTTCCCTCTTTAAAACTATTTCTTTCTCTTCCAACTCCAACAGATTCCTATCTGTTGTTTCTCTTTTCCATCATTGAACGCTTCTGTTCCAACTCCTCTTTCACTTAAGAAATGGATTTTCATACATTTACCAAGTCTGTAAACTTTGTTGATTTACTTAATAGTCAACAAAGTGTTTCTTCAACGCAAGTTCCCTTCTTAGCTACTGAAGGCATCGAAGATTTGCACTTTGCTGAAGCCAGTCGTAATAAAGAAAGAAGAACCTGGACGCCTACAGACGATGTTGTTCTCATCAGCTCGTGGTTAAACACGAGCAAAGATGCAATAATAGGTAATGAGCAAAGGTCGCTTGCATTCTGGACAAGAATTGTTGCGTACTACAATGCTAGTCCTAAGGTTGCTGGCTGTGAAAAGAGAGAGGCATCTCACTGCAAGAATCATTGGCAGAAGATCAATGACATCGTTTGCAAGTTCTGCGGTGCATATGAAGCAGCTACCAAACAGAAAACGAGTGGGCAAAATGAGAATGATGTCCTCAAGCTAGCACACAAAATCTTCTTCACCAACCATAAAAAAAGTTCACTCTAGAGCATGCTTGGACAGAATTGCGTAATGACCAGAAGTGGTGCGCCTTGTCTACTGCTAAAAAGATGGAAGCTCTAAGAAGAGGATGTGTGAGGATGATTCAGAGATGATGGAGCATTCTGCTACTGATGATGGAGGAACAAAGCGTCCTCAAGGTGTTAAGGCAGCAAAGAAAGGATGTCTAAGAAGACAGTGCTTGATGGGAATGACCTGTCTAATTTTCAGACAATGTGGGGCATCAAGAAGCAGGATTTAGACATGAAAGAAAGGCTGTCCAAGATGAAGTTATTGGACAGTCTCATTGCTAAACCTGAACCTCTTGCAGCTTATGAAGAAAGGTTTGAAGAAGAAACTCATTGATGAGTTAATCTCTAATTAGTGTAAGTGGTTTCTGTTGCATAAGTTATGTAGTTTATCTTGTTGCATAAGTTTCTGTTTAATATATATGTTTCTAATGTTCTGTATCTTCTTTTTGTTGTCAGGTGAATGAATGGAGCATCCTTCTGTCACGGGTTGTATTGTGCTTGTACTCTTGTCTCTTGTTTGTATGCTATAATGTTTGTGCTTCTCACGGGTTGTAATGGCACGGGTTGTAATGTCACGGGTTGTAATGTCACGGGTTGTGCTCTTGTTTTTTTTAATTATACAGAGGTATCCTGGCTCCACAGAAGTGATCCAGACTAGTCACGTGTTACCACGTGTCGGTTTTCTGTTCATGGCGATGCCGAAATGTTAATTCCCCAGTGGCCGGGATTCGAACCCAGGTGGCGGTACTTACAGCTGTAAGCCCTTTAGCACTAGAGCTAGAAACCACGGGTTGTACTCTTGTTTCTCTGCTATTGTACTTTTGTTATTTTCTATCACTGACCTAGAGTCTCGTTTGTATGCATGTGACTTGTATTATTATTTGGTTTCACGAAACTTGTATCATCAAACATTATAAAGTATTCATGCTTCTGTCTTTCTTCAGTACCAATTCATTTTCTCTCCTCATAGTTTCACCGAACCAAAGATCAAAGCAAGACATTCTCAAGTTCTCTCTTTAGTCTCAAGTTCTTTCTTCTAAACCAACAATAATCTTCTCTTTTTAAACATCATGTTCTCCCTTTAAACACTTCCGACAACCTCACTCTTGAATTTAAAAAAACACCCACAACCCCTCTTGATTCTAAAATCCCAAAGTTTCATTCTTTACTCATCTTTTCTTTTCAATCACCATATATGACTTCTTCTTCTCAAAACACTCTAGATGATGAATTTGAGGAATGTTTTGATCAAGCCTTTGAGAGATGTTTTGATCAAACCTTTGAAAGGCGGTTGCTTCATATGATCTCTGGATATGACATGCATTTTTTGGATCTCCAGGTACATTAAATGATATCAATGTTCTTGATCGCTCACCTGTTTTTGATGACATAATAAACGGTCAAGCTCCGCAAGTCACTTACTCCGTCAATGGAAGAGAGTACATTTGACTTACAATCTCACCGATGGTATTTACCCGAAATGGGAAACTTTTTTCCAATCTATTCCATTACCCCAAAGCCCGCAAGCAGTTTTATTTGCTCAACGTCAAGAAGCTGTCCGAAAAGATGTCGAGCGTGCTTTTGGAGTCTTGCAAGCTCGCTTCGCCATTGTTAAAAATCTGGCACTTTTTTTGGGAAAAAGTCAAAATTGGGAAGATTATGAGAGCATGTATCATACTGATATATGGTGTTTTTAATACCATTATATGAGTGCATTGAGCTAATTCTCAGTCCTAATTCGTGTTTAATTGACATCATTCCAGGTTTAGAGCAGGTGAAAGAGCAAAGAAGAGAGATTCAGGTAGTCAGATGTCGTTTTGAAGGATACGATGCGGAACAGCCATCTAGAACAACCCGAATGTTGTTCCCGAATAGAACAAGCGTCTGACTGTTCCCGATCATTAAGGATACTTCCTATTCCGGAAGTTTGCCCCAGATTCCACCCTCTCTTATCTCTTTACCACCAGCGCCTCCATATAAAAAGGGCATATGCTATCATTTCTTTTTCTTACGCTAGTTTTTGCAAGAGACCTAGAACTATTTTCTTTGGATTAAGCAACTTGTAAGGGAGAAGGCTTCATCCTCACGAGAAGATCATCCTGAACCCTTGTCTTTCTACTTCATTTTATATGCAGTATTATTCAGAAACCATGTCTGTGTCATCATGCTTTATGATTGAGTAGTCGGCTAAGCTTGCTTAGGGTTGTAGGGTGTTAGCCGCATGAACTGAACACAAATAAGTGATCTTAACTATTCTTCATTCGTATTGTTCTTACTGCTTACATTGAATTGATCACTTAATGTTCGATTTCTGATTTAATCACCTAGCTAACCGCTTAGGAGATAAATTGACATATATTGAATGAGCTTTGTATCCCTAATCAGCGAGAGTAGATATTAGGGTATTAAGTGAACTAATCAGATCTTGTCTCTAAGGCTTGTTATCGCGTCTTGTTCCAAGTGAGAACTTAGGATTCAAGACCGATCTGCAAAGGGAGCAAGACCACGATAGTGGATTGTTCTAGCCGAGTGATCTGGGTTCTAGACTGCACCTCATTGCACTTGAATAGTTGTTCAGTTTTGCATTGACACCCGATTAATAACCCTAAGCCGGCTTCATTTAAATTGAATTTGAACCATCTAGGTATTCTAGTTACTTGCGTCACAATTAATTCTCAAAACTCCACTTGTTTCTCAGCTTATTATTGAACTCATAAGAGTAAAGAGTAAACTGGTCCTCTGGATTGAATCTCAAATATTACAATTAGCACTGTTAACTTGACAGTAGCAAGGATTCATTTTTAGTGTATCAAGTTTTGGTGCCGTTGCGACGGGGACTAAGCTTTTACCTTTATTTTTCAGTTTAATATTTAGTCTGAGATATCTAACTTGCTCTACTTCTTTGTTGGAACAGATGATCCAAGTGCATGGCCAGTAGACATACTCGGAGCAACGCACAAGGACCACTACATCAACTGACCAACGACGAACTCGCAAGATTAGAAAGACAGAACCGCCAACAGCCAAGAACAACCGACACCAACATGGGTGATCACGGCAATATGGATGACCTCACTGCTGCATTGGCACTCATTCAACAACAAATGCAGAATCAGCAACAGCAGATGCAACAGATGCAGCAAACCATCAAAAATCAACAACAAGTTGCTCAGGAACAAGCAGCCGAGAACGCCGCGCGAGAGGAGCGTCGTGCTCTTATTGGGGAGCGAAACCTTCCGCGGAACTTCGCTACAAACCGCTCTCCCATCAACCCTCCACCCTGTACTCGACAAGATTATGAGATCAAACCTGCACTGATAGGTCTGATACAGAAGAGCACGTTCAGCGGCCTCACTTCAGATATACCAATGGACCACATAGAGGCCTTTGAGAGGATTTGCAATTTTTCTCGCTCTAATGGAGTGCCACCGGATTATGTCAAATGCACGCTGTTCCCATTCTCTCTCGAAGGGAAAGCTTCTCGTTGGCTGCAATCTCTCCCAACCGGTTCTCTAACCTCATGGGACAAGGTTCGATCAGCATTCCTGAGTCACTTCTACACCAAGCCCAAAACTGCGGCTCTGAGGCATAGAATCTCCAACTTCAAGCAGAAATCTGATGAACCTTTTCATGAAGCTTGGGAAAGGTACAAAGAGTACCAGAGGGAGTGCCCACACCATGGGTTTGATGACGATTACATATTGGAGGTGTTTTACGATGAAGTGAGCTATGAGTTCCGGAACACCCTTGATTCCTCTAGTAACGGAGACTTCATGACTCAAACCACATCTGGTGCGTTCGCGCTCATCGAGAACATGGCTTCGATTTCACTCAATAAGAACAAGGAGCATGATCGCTCCAAAAGTGTGAACAGTATAGATGACCTAACGGCAAAGGTGGACCAACTGCTTAAGGGAAACCAGAGGAGCGCAGGCGACAAGGCGATGGAAGCTGAACAAGCAGGAGACGATCAGCAGGAAGTGAGCTACGTAAATGGGCAAGGGTGGCAGCTGAAGAATTACCACCCAAACCCTAACGTAAGGAACAATCCACAGCTTTTTTGGCCTAAGCAGGACAAACCAGTTGATCCGGCGCAGAGCAACCAAGGTCAGTATGCGGGGTATCAGAAGAACTATCAACCCCGAACCTATGTTCTAAGAAAACCACAGAACAATCAACCTCAGATGCAGAACCACCAGAACAATCAGGTCGCTACTTCCACCCCTGTCGCTGTTCCGCAAGATGAAACTAAAACCATGTTGCAGCAACTCCTCCAAGGACAACAGCTCCAAGGGAAAGCTCTGAACCAGGTCACTACCGAGATTAATACCAGAATGAACCATATGTTCGGAGATTTGAGCACCAAGTACGATAATGTCGCAAGCCATATGAGACAGATGGACATTCAGATAGCTCAGACTGCTGAGAGTGTCAAGAGGCAGCAAAGTACTCTACCTGGTAAAACAGACAAAAACCCCAAGGAGTGCAATGCGGTTCAGCTGAGGAGCGGGAAGCAACTCTCCGAGCCAGAAAGGAGGAGGTTCACCGCGGCTGAGAAAGGGAAGCAGAAAGAGTCGGAACAACTGCCAGCCAATCAGGCAGATGAGAGGAATACAGAACCAGCACTTGAAACAAGTTCGCCAGGGCCAGAACAACCAACTTAAGCGGTGCGCCCGATCCCAGAGGCTGTTCCTCCTCGCGAATACATTCCTAAGGTCCTTTACCCTGTTCCAGCAAGGGCTACTCGTAAGGACAAAGAGGAAATGAAGTGCAGGAAGATGCTGGAGGACCTAACCGTCCGACTCCCCTTGATGGATGCAATCAAGATGATGCCCTCCATGCGCAGCTTTATGAAGGGATTGATCTCAGGAAAAATATCAGAGGAGAGCGATTTCATGACGGTTTCCAAGGAGTGCAGCGCAGTGCTTCAGAACAGGCAGATAAAAAAGCGAGGAGACCCCGACAAATTTGTCTTCTCTATCCAGATCGGGAAGACAGTTTTTGCATGCTCTTTGGTTGACCTTGGGTCCAGCGTGAATCTCATGCCTTACTCTGTGGCTCGACGTCTAGGATACACGCATTTCAAACCAAATAAGATGTCATTGGTATTCGCATATAGATCAGTCAAATCCCCGGTTGGTATTCTAGAGGATCTCCAAAGTAAAGGTCGGGAACACCTCTGTTCCAGCAGACTTCGTTGTTCTAGAACTGGAAGAAGAGTCTAAAGATCCTCTCATCTTGGGAAGACCATTCTTATGTACTGTTGGAGCCATCATTGATGTGCAACAGGGGAAGATTAATTTGAATCTTGGAGACATAGTTATGCAGTTCGAAATAGATGAGTTGCTAAAGAAGCCGATGTTGGATGGGCAGACCTTTGAGGTTGATGAATGGATTGATCCGGTCCAACATCGGGAAGGAATGATCGAGGAGATTCTTACCGAAGACCCACTGGAGCTTACACTAGTGCGAGCCGAGGCCGAGCAGAGTGTCGTGAACATTGATGCAGATGGGTATGCCAAGATGCTTGACTCCGCAAGGAGTATGGGAAGAATGGTAGCAAGTTTAAGTCTGGGGGAGGAGAGCAACAGGGTCGAAACCACTCCATCTAGAGCGACCCCTACACTGAACTCGCCTGTTCTGTCGAACCAACCAGAGGATCGCTGGAGCGAGCTTAAAGCTCCCAAGGTTGAGCTAAAACCCCTTCCCAAGGGGCTCAGGTATGCTTTCTTAGGTCCGAATTCCACATATCCTGTCATCGTCAATGCTGAGCTAAATAATGTGGAAACTGCATTGCTTTTGTGTGAGCTTAGGAAATATCGTAAGGTATTAGGATATTCGCTAGCTGACATACCTGGCATTTCACCTGATTTATGCATGCATAGAGTACACCTAGAAGATGAATCAATGACTTCTGTCGAACATCAGAGGAGGTTAAACCCGAATCTAAAAGATGTCGTTAAGAAGGAGATTATGAAACTTCTTGAAGCAGGTGTAATCTATGCCATATCTGATAGTAAATGGGCCAGCCCTGTTCATGTAGTACCTAAGAAAGGTGGGATCACTGTTATTACAAATGAAAAGAATGAATTGATCCCTACTAGGACAGTGACAGGACATCGCATGTGCATTGATTTCAGGAAATTAAATGCAGCAACTAGAAAGGATCACTTCCCACTCCCTTTTATTGATCAAATGCTTGAGAGATTGGCTAACCACCCATATTACTGTTTTTTACATGGTTATTCAGGTTTCTTTCAGATCCCTATCCATCCAGACGATCAGGAGAAGACGACGTTCACCTGCCCCAACGGAATGTACGCTTACAGGAGAATGCCATTTGGCCTGTGCAATGCGCCAGCAACATTTCAGCGTTGCATGATGTCAATCTTTACTGACCTGATCAAAGACATTATGGAAGTTTTCATGGACGATTTCAGCGTCTATGGAAGCTCCTTTAATGTCTGTTTGTCAAACTTGTGCAAGGTACTAAAAAGGTGTGAGGAGAAACTTCTCGTGCTCAACTGAGAGAAGTGCCACTTCATGGTCACAGATGGGATTGTTCTGGGGCACAAGATCTCCGAGAAAGGAATTGAGGTGGATAAGGCAAAGATTGAGGTGATGATGAGTTTGCAACCACCAACAAATGTGAAAGCTATCAGGAGTTTCTTGGGTCACGCTGGGATTTACAGACGGTTTATCCAGGACTTCTCAAGGATAGAGAGACCACTCACCAGACTGCTCTGTAAGGAGATCAAGTTCGATTTAGACAGTGAGTGTCTTGCTGCGTTCCACACCATCAAAGGAGCTCTAGTCAGCGCACCTGTTGTGCAACCGCCAGACTGGGATCTCCCCTTCGAAATCATGACTGATGCAAGCGACTTTGCAGTTGGAGCAGTACTTGGGCAGCGCAAGGATAAGAAACTTCATGTGATCTATTACGCGAGCAAAACTATGGATGAAGCTCAGTGCAGATACGCCACAACAGAGAAAGAACTCCTGGCTATTGTTTTTGCATTCCAGAAGTTCAGATCCTACCTGGTGGGATCTAAGGTGATTGTGCACCCAGACCATGCTGCTCTTAAGTATCTGCTCACAAAGAAAGATGCGAAACCGAGGTTGTTAAGGTGGATTCTTCTCCTCCAAGAATTCGATCTTGAGATAAAGGATAAGAGGGGAGTCGAAAATGGGGTTGCGGACCATCTGTCTAGAATGAAGATTGATGACGACACAACTCTTGATGAAGAACACCCAGTGGAACACGTCAATGCGATTGGTCTGCGTTTCGCGGAACAACCTCTGCGAATCGCATCTGACTGCTCTAGCATCGCATAACAACCTCTGGGAAGGAGATCCGATTGTTATCACGTCGCGGAACATCCAGTCGCCGTGATCCAAAAGCAGTATTCTCACCTCCCGTGGTTTGCTGAGATTGCGAATTTTCTTGCTTCTGAAAAGCAACCCCTTAAGTTCACTGGAAACGACAAGAGGAAATTTTTAAGGGAGGCGAGGCGTTATGTTTGGAATGAACCATTTTTGTACAGACATGGCAAGGATGGCTTGTTCAGAAGGTGTGTTCCAGAGGCAGATATTCCAGGAATCCTACATCACTGCCATGGTTCATCTTACGCAGGCCACTTCGCTACATTCAAAACGATTTCCAAAATCCTTCAAGCAGGTTTTTGGTGGCCAACTATGTTCCGGATGCTCAAGCCTACATAGCCAGGTGTGATGCATGCCAACGACTTGGGAACATCAGCAAGAGGAATGAGATGCCTCAGAATTACATTCTAGAGGTTGAGGTGTTCGACTGTTGGGGAGTCGATTTCATGGGACCATTCCCTTCATCCTTCAAGAACGAGTACATCCTCGTCGCCGTTGACTATGTATCTAAGTGGGTAGAAGCGATAGCAAGCCCTACTAATGATGCAAAAGTGGCGACTAAGATGTTCAGCTCCATCATCTTTCCAAGATTTGGAGTGCCTCGAGTCGTCATTAGCGATGGTGGAACACACTTCATCAACAAGGCATTTCAGGGCCTCTTGAAAAAGAATGGAGTGAAACACAAGGAGGCAACCACTTATCATCCGCAGACGAGTGGACAGGTTGAGGTTTCCAATAGGGAGATCAAGAGCATTCTCCAGAAAACTGTCAACACTTCACGAAAGGATTGGTCACTTAAGCTGGACGATGCATTATGGGCCTACAAAACAGCCTACAAAACGCCGCTGGGAACAACTCCCTATCACCTGGTCTACGGTAAAGCATGTCACCTCCCTGTCAAGCTCGAATACAAAGCTGCATGGGCAGTCAAGTTACTGAATTTCGACATCAAGCCAGCAACCGAGCGACGCATGATCCAAATCCATGAGCTGGAAGAGATAAGGCACCTCTCCTATGAAAGCTCCAAAATTTACAAGGAGAAGACCAAGGCATACCATGACAAGCGCATCATTGCCAGACATTTCGAACCAAACGATAAGGTTTTGCTTTTCAATTCAAGGTTGAGGTTGTTCCCAGGCAAGCTGAAGTCTAGATGGTCCGGACCCTTCACTGTTAAGGAAGTTCGACCCTACGGAGCTGTTGTGTTACTGGACAGAAAAGGAGACGAGTTCGTAGTGAATGGGCAGCGCTTAAAGCATTACCTTGCTGACTCCACTATCGCAGAGGGCGAAGAAATTCCCCTAAGCGATCCCCCATCAGCCTGATCGGCTGATCCAAGTCAAGCTAATGACTTTAACCAAGCGCTTGGTGGGAGGCAACCCACTGGTTAGTGTGTACATTGTTTTCTATAGTCTATTTTATTTCTTTTCAGATTTATTTTGTAGGTTAAAAAAAAAAAAATATATCGGACACTTCAGTTAGAACAACCAAATGACTGTTCTTCTGGTAGAACAACCCATTGCCTGTTCCAGGTAAGTGTTCCGAACAAAAAAAAAAAAATATATATAAAAAAAAAAGGGAAGGTCAGTTAGGGCTTTGCCTATTTAAGGCTCCACCCTTCCACTTTCCCCCTTTTCACTGCGCCGTACACTGACCCTTCCTCCTGCGATTTTTAAGCGACCACCAAATCTTTGTCTCTCAACCGTTTTAAGTGGTCTTTGCTTCTCACTTGTTTGGAATTTAGAGTTCTCTCTGTTTTTGCGGTTCATTTCACCAGTTTCTACAGGTATGAGGCTCGACAATCCTTATCCAAATCGCAATACTCAGTTTGCAAAGTTCATCATTCTAACCGCTTCAATAGATCGATCCTTGTTGTACTACATTGATTTCGATTTTCCCTTTTGCTGTTCGGGTTGATTTAGAAGATGAACTCATGATTCATTTCACATTTGCGATTTGCAATTGATAGGACTGTTTGGATTCGGTTTGTGGATAGTTGAATGGAGTTATTGGGTTGATTTTCGATTTGTTGGTTGTCGTGCCAAGGCAAATTACGGTTTGCATAAGGAGGGATGGAAATTGTTCTATTCCATTTCTCATGTGCGCATAACAGAACTAAATCTTTCTTTTGTTTGCTTTGCAGATGGCACGCACTAAGCAATCAGCCAAGAGAACGCGAGCGACCTGCACGAGCAGTACGCCACCCCCGCAAGCACAACAACAAACCTCCGCGACCTACCCATGGCCCCGTGAACAAGAGGGTGAACCTATTGATCTCGACAGCCCACTGCTCTTGGACTTCAACTGCGAGGGATGGGATAAGGGAACAGCAGCGCGTTACAACGCTCTCCTCCGAGTTGACATGTTACCGACTCGTTTCTGCCACGCGGAGACTCTGGCCGATCTTGGGATCGACGAGGACGTGTTCGAGACGCTCAACGCCATAGGGATAGCTCCTCTGTGCTATACAACACATGAGCTCTACCCAGACCGTGCTCGCCAAGTGCTCGCCACCGCCACGATCACGTACGAGGATTCCAATGCACCCTCTTACTCCAACTGCTCATTCTCTTTCATAGCCGACGGAGAGTACTGCTCCTTGTCCCTCGACAAGCTCAATGAAATCTATGAGACAGCCACCGAACCGAAAGGAGTAGCGGTCGCAAAAAATTTCTCCCCTTCTAACGCCTTTTGGGATTGTATTGCGAATGGGAACTTTACACCCAGAAAGGCTTACCAGTCGCAGATCAGGAACCCGGCGCTTCGGGTCATTGAAAAGATCATCTCAAACCTCCTGTTCGCTAAAGATCTCACCTCGAAGGTCACCAACGGGGAGCTGCAAACTCTGTACGCTGGTATTGAGGATGAAATCCGAGCTTCTGGGTCCGACATTCCAATTCAAAAGGTCAAAACGAACCCCGGTTTCAACTTCATGACCATGATCTGCGAGAGGCGGTAGTGTCTTATGCACGGTTCGAACAAGAAGGAAAGAAGCGGTAGCTTGGTTACACCGCTCTTCAAGCATTTCAGCATAGATCTCGGCAAGTGCAACATCAACAAAGAGGTTCAGTACCTTGACATCAAGTACCTTATGGCATGTCACATCATGCGTGATGAAGAGACCTACAGCTTCTTTGATAAGGCCGGTACCCAGCTGTTCACCAAACTGCCTCACCCCGAGATCACCAGGTTCAGCGTGTTCGACAACATACGCTTCCTCCCTCCACCTGAGCTCCTTTGCACTGATCCACGTCCTGCAGTCCCTGATGCGGACATGGAAGATGTTGAGGACATCACCCCAGAAGCTGAACCGTCATACGACCTCGGAGAGCTGGCTGATGTGACCGATGATGAGGCTTACCGACGCTGGATGGTTGACTCGCAGCGGAAGAACAACAGCCTCATGCGGAGGATCCTCCATCTCATCACTGAAGGCTACATTGGCGGAAGTAACCAGCGACAGCCTCCAGCAGAGCCGACTCCACGATCACACCGACCAGGAAAGGCGCCTATGGGAACAGACACTTCGACCGAGGAGGTCCATCGCTCGCGCAACAGACGTTCGTTTGATCCAGCCGAGAGCGGCGAGTCTGACTGAGTCCGCGAGGACTATTCTCTATCCATTGTTCCATCCATCTGAACTCTTTATTTTTATGTTTTATTTTTAGGCCTTGTGTTGATTTTAGGCTGACCTCAGATTCATTTCACACCAGGAATGGTGTAAATTAAGTCTGGGGGAAGCACTGTGTGCTGAAACTTTATTTCTTTGTTTTTTGGTCAGTTCTTATGTCATTTGGATGTTTTATTGAGTCAGTTTAGAATCGAGTCAGCTAAAACTCTTGTGGGAATTAGGACCTTGTGATATATTCTCTTAACCACCTCGTGCTCTAACATTCTTATCCAGTGACCTCAGCAGTGATGAAAGACCCACACTTGGACCTGGAACACCCTCTGACTTATCTCATTTGATTCTCCAGAAGCTCTCATCCGATCAGGTTACACTGGGTAGACTCAACTCCACCTAACTTGAACCTAATCCTGACTGAAATTCTTCTTGTTATGGGCACTAGATCAGGGAAACGAGACCCACGCTCAGGGCTTCTTATTCTTTTTACCAATCTTACTGATCCTGAGTGGCTAGCTCATCTTTAGCTAGTTCCAACCTTGTACCTAAGCCTTTATTTTCACTCTCATGCACTCTGTTTTTCAATGTCATATGTGCAGATATGTGCAAAAAGGTCGGAGAGGATAGGATTGACGCAGCCCCTTACTCGTTAATGCCTTACATTCAGAGAAGAGAGAGCAAGCATAATGAGAACAGTTGACAAGATCAAGCCCTAATAAGAAGAACATTCAAGGGTGCATGATCTGACCAGAGGAACAATGGCGACCCGTGAGAAACAAAAGGATAGACCGTCAGTGGCTGAAAAACATTCACCCCGATACCTTTCCCACGAAACCCCATCACTATTATTCAAAAAAAAAACATTATTTATATACAGTATGCTTTTATTTATTTATTGATGGAGATGGGGAAGGTAACTTCGGAAGATACACGCCACTAGGAAGGGTTGAGCCAGGAGTTGGTACTGATTTTTGAGGAATAAGAAAAGAAGTGAAGAGCTGGAGAACAGTCATATGATTGACCCGAAGTGGAGAACAACCAAATCCGTGAAGCAGAAACGAGTAAGGGGTGTGGACATCAATAGATCCGTCCTCTCTTGCTATTTTGCGCGATATCCTGCATACACTCAAATACGGTAGCCCCTAAACACTCTCAGCTCCACCATAAAACAGCCTGTTCCTTATCAACCCGTCTACCCTGAATAGTGCCTGTAACGAGAAGCTCACGCTGTTCTTAATTGATGTTTAAGGAGTTTTGTCTCGATAGTGCAACCTTTTCAGGTACGATATAGAGAGTACGGATATGTCATGCATTTTTTGGACCTCCAGGTACATTAAATGATATCAATGTTCTTGATCGCTCACCTGTTTTTGATGACATAATAAACGGTCAAGCTCCGCAAGTCACTTACTCCGTCAATGGAAGAGAGTACATTTGACTTACTATCTCACCGATGGTATTTACCCGAAATGGGAAACTTGTATCCAATCTATTCCATTACCCCAAAGCCCGCAAGCAGTTTTATTTGCTCAACGTCAAGAAGCTGTCCGAAAAGATGTCGAGCGTGCTTTTGGAGTCTTGCAAGCTCGCTTCGCCATTGTTAAAAATCCGGCACTTTTTTGGGAAAAAGTCAAAATTGGGAAGATTATGAGAGCATGTATCATACTGATATATGGTGTTTTTAATACCATTATATGTGTGCGTTGAGCTAATTCTCAGTCCTAATTCGTGTTTAATTGACATCATTCCAGGTTTGGAGCAGGTGAAAGAGCAAAGAAGAGAGATTCAGGAAGTCAGATGTCGTTTTGAAGGATACGATGCGGAACAGCCATCTAGAACAACCCGAAGGTTGTTCCCGAATAGAACAAGCGTCTGACTGTTCCCGATCATTAAGGAAACTTCCTATTCCGAAAGTTTGCCTAGATTCCACCCTCTCTTATCTCTTTACCACCAGCGCCTCCATATAAAAAGGGCCTATGCTATCATTTCTTTTTCTTACGCTAGTTTTTGCAAGAGACCTAGAACTATCTTCTTTGGATTAAGCAACTTGTAAGGGAGAAGGCTCATCCTCACGAGAAGATCATTCTGAACCCTTGTCTTTCTACTTTATTTTATATGCAGTATTATTCAGAAACCATGTGCGTGTCATCACCTTTATGATTGAGTAGTCGGCTAAGCTTGCTTAGGGTTGTAGGGTGTTAGCCGCATGAACTGAACACAAATAAGTGATCTTAACTATTCTTCATTCGTATTGTTCTTACTGCTTACATTGAATTGATCACTTAATGTTCGATTTCTGATTTAATCACCTAGCTAACCGCTTAGGAGATAAATTGACATATATTGAATGAGCTTTGTATCCCTAATCAGCGAGAGTAGATATTAGGGTATTAAGTGAACTAATCAGATCTTGTCTCTAAGGCTTGTTATCGCGTCTTGTTCCAAGTGAGAACTTAGGATTCAAGACCGATCTGCAAAGGGAGCAAGACCACGATAGTGGATTGTTCTAGCCGAGTGATCTGGGTTCTAGACTGCACCTCATTGCACTTGAATAGTTGTTCAGTTTTGCATTGACACCCGATTAATAACCCTAAGCCGGCTTCATTTAAATTTAATTTGAACCATCTAGGTATTCTAGTTACTTGCGTCACAATTAATTCTCAAAACTCCACTTGTTTCTCAGCTTATTATTGAACTCATAAGAGTAAATAGTAAACTGATCATCTGGATTGAATCTCAAATATTACAATTACCACTGTTAACTTGACAGTAGCAAGGATTCATTTTTAGTGTATCACATACTCCATAATATGATAGTAGAAGACGAACGGGATGGATATACTCTACTTGATGTTTCAGAGTTCCAACAAGGAGAAGACACCGGTGGTTCACATGTCGATTTTGATTTTTTATCAAACATGCCTTCAAATATCGCCAATATAATGGATGTTCGAACAAGAATTCGTGATACACTAATGCATTATCAACTAGAAAGTTCGAGTAGCAATTGTTACAGATTATGCAAAAAAAAGTTATAGAAAATAAGTTAGGTTATTGATGGTGACATTTTACCAAACGAAAACTTTCGTTAATTGTCCGGCTTGGTAAAAAGACAAAACTTTTTATAGCGAGAAACTCAGATGAAACGAATTTAACGAAACGATACAGCTGCGGGTGTTCTTATATGCCCCCACAAATAATATGTCGTTGATTCTAACTCGTAACACAGCATCAATATTATACATGTACGTACGCAACAAAGGTCCATTTCTAAAAACAATGTAACTATATAAAAGCATACACCACAAGTCAGATAGACATGTTACCGTCAACATCTTGTTCCTTTGTAAACCGGAACCCGACACTGTCCAGTCTAGTTTTTTTTTCGTTTTTCCCTCTGTTTTTATAATATCATCCAAAACGCTCTCCCCCCCCCCCACAATCTCTGTACGTACAC
The DNA here is from genome assembly GCA_016771965.1 of Brassica carinata. NCBI lineage: Eukaryota > Viridiplantae > Streptophyta > Magnoliopsida > Brassicales > Brassicaceae > Brassica > Brassica carinata. Next base: position 40,428,749 of record CM028702.1, read on the forward strand.
ACAGTAATCAGAGAAACATCAGCTTCTGATGTTTTAAACGGGGGAGAGAAAGCGGGGACAGTGTCCCTCTCCGGCAACGTCCTCTTACATGGCCTCGTATAGAACCCGATGTTCTAGAAGATCAGACAGAACGTTTCTCATGTTGTCTAGCGACACGAGTTTGAGCAACACGCCGTCTAGACCAAAGCTCATGCATTTCTCCTTTGTGGATTTGTCGGTGTTACCAGTGAGCGCCACGAGCAGTGGCCTTTGGTGGCGTTTAGTGAATTTCTCGTGTATACGGAGAGCGATCTGGTAGTTTTCGACCCCGGGGGTGCACACGTCCATGAAGACCACTCTGTGCTCATGGGATACAACTCTGAGACACTCCTCGTTTGAACTCACCGTGGTCACTTCGCATCCAAGGTGTACAAGAAGTCCCTTCGTCACCATTCTACTTAGCCTGCGACCAAAGCAAACATCAACGCTGATAACAAACAGCAGAAAGATAGAACTAAGACCACCTCTAATGGGGGTTCTTCCGATTGGATTGGAGTTCTTAAAACATGTATTATGTATGTATATATATATGTATGTATATATTATATATGTATAAGTATTTGTGGAGTCCACAATTTTTGTGAAATCTCATAGGCAAAAGTTCTAAAAAATCCCATTTTAAGAACTTTTGTGTATGAGGTTCCACAAAAATTGTGGACCCCACAAATATTTATACTTATATAATATATACATACATATATATATACATAATACATATTTTAAGAGCTTCAATGAGAAAAACCACCATTGGAGGTGCTCTAATGACACGGTGAAATATGGTTTCAAAGTAAGTGGATTTGTAAGGAGATAGGTAAGTGGCTTATACTAACCCGTTCTCATCCATGAAAGACTGTACTGAATCGAGAAATTAGGGTTTATATATAATGGATCAAACTCGATCATTCAATTTCTAGCTAAAACAGAAGAATTCAAATCGAAATCGATAACTTTTTATACAGAATAGTTCGTGATAACATTGCAGAAGAATTAGATTAATCAATCAGTTTGCTTATTTGATCGGAAGAATTAATCGAATCAAGTCAAAATGATTTAGGATTTTGAGAAATGGTTGGGGTTTAACTGTTTAAGTTTAAAACTTCTTAAGAAAAAAATAAAAAATTTAACACTTCTCTCTTGAACTATTTTATTGGATGTTTTATGATAAAAGAAAAATCAATGTAGCTGTGTATGCACATGAATCTGGTGTCTTCTTAGTATCTTATTATTTCTTGGATTATTATAGATGGTGAGAAAGGTTGGGCACGAATCGGATATCTGGATTTTTGGAGGTATTCGTGACCCAATTCGTTTTGTCCAAATAATCAATTATCCGATCTAACTCAATCCGCAGTCATTCAGATATGAAGATATTTAGTGTTCCGGATATCCAAAAAAATGTAGATTTTTGATCGAATATCCGATTCAATTCGTAAAAATAAATAAAATATTAAAAAATAAATAAAAAGTCCAAAATACTATAAAATACTAATATAATAAATTTAGTAAATAAAAATACTGTAAAACTTCTATAAAATATAAAATTTATATAACTTATATGTACATAATTGTTTGAATATATGTATATATATATATGCATATAACGGATCGGATCGGATATCCGTTCCTAAAATTATCAGTATTTGTGATTTGCTTCATTTTTATGGATATTGTATGTTAGTATTTGTTTTTCTTCGTAGAGTTATAGATATCCAGATTTTTTTGTTCGAATCAAAACGAATAACAAATCGAATCAAAATTTACAGATTTTTTTGCCAGCCCTAAACTTAGAAACATTGTTTCCACTTTTGTGAAAGGGGGTAATGGAGTAATTAAATATGAGGAAAAAAGGAAAGAAATGTATACACTCTTTTGTAAGATCCAACACTATGTCTACTTACTACTAGTTATAACTTCCTCAGGTTCCTTGGTTTCTTCGGGTACTTTGACCCATTATGTTGTATCAAGTTGGGGGTGGACATCCGGGTTCGGTTTGGATCTATTCGTATTTCAAGTTTTTAGGATTAAAGATTTTATCTCTATTTAAGTATTTATAAATTTTAGTTCGGGATTGGTTTAGGATTGGATAGCCCATTTAAATTATTTAAAAAAATTTGAAATACACATCTACTTTAAGACACTAAAAATCTAAAGTAAAAAATAATATAATACATATAAATTTGAATAATGTATACCAAATTATATAAATTTAACATATAAATAGGTTTGGCTTGAATATTTGGACAGAATCTCAATAGATATTTCAAGTATTTTTGGTGTTTTGAATATTGTTTAGATATTCCAGACATTTAATTTTGACTATTTTTATATACTTTAAAGTATTTTAGACAACTTCAAAATATCTTATATATTTTAGATATTTTATATATTCAATATATAAATTTATTTCGGATACAATCAAATATCCAAAATACTTCGGCTCGGGTCGGATTCGGTTTTGATTCTTTAGATAGCAAAATTTTCTTTGTGGAGATCCATGTCCTATCAAATTCCTATTTTAGGTGAACGTGTGCTTTGCAGGGAATCAGCTCTGTTTAGGGGTTACTAAACTCTATCATTTAGCTCTTTATGCCATAGGTTATTGGTTTATGAACAGCTTTTAAAATTCCCCTAGTTAACGGATTTGTCTGTTCCCCAATTGCTACGTTCTTCTTGCTAGTGGATGGTTGTGTTCCATTTGCTTGTAATGGCTTTATGGAAGAAAGCTTATGTCGAATAATTTCATTTGGTTTGGTGTTTGATATATCAAACATTTCAGTAGTTTGGAATTTTTTCGCCCCTTGCTAATGAAGTAATGAAGCTGAATCCCTATTTGTTATTCCCATCTTTGTTGTTGTTTCAACCTCGGCTTTGGAGCTTCATATGTTTTCTTTGTTTGCCTTTGCATCATCTCATTTCTCAGCATTATTGACGACGAATTTAGATGACTTCTCCATGTCTTAATTAAGTAGTGTTAGCTCTACAAGTGTGCCAACTGTTGTATAGAGTTTAATGTTGTATCTAGTTTTCAGGGCAAATCTCAGAACGGAAATCTTGAAATCTTATGTAAAATTGCAAGTCTTCCCCCAAAGTGAGCAGCTCATATGCATATTCATTCTCTCTAAGCTCATTTCTACCTCTTCTTCGTCGGGGCTAGATGACAAAGGATTGAGAATTATCTCATCATCGCAAATATCATCTTCACTGTTTACATCATTCCCAGCTTCTGAAGATGCAAGTGGAGCTTGTAGATGTCAATAGTCTTCCGTGACTAACTAGGCGACGAAGTCACTGATGCTGGATGCATTAGTCGTTACTACATAAGGCATGCGGAGTGGTGGGTTACCATGTGGATGCAAGATATGCTGAGATGGAGAAGGATAAACTGAGGGTTTATGTCTTGATGTAGTCGTTGAAGTAGTTGCTGAGGCAGTGTGTGTCAGAGAGTGAACCAGTAGGCATGCGGAGTGGTAGAGACCATGTGGACGCAAGATGCTGAGCTGGCGTGGGATAAACTTGAGGAACAAGTTTATACCGTGGAGAAAAGGCAAGAGATAAACTTGGAGAGCAAGTTTATGCCTTAAGGAATAAGTGCATTTCAAGAAAAGGAAAGTGTACTTATTGATATGGAAGTTGTCCATATTCATGTTCCTTGGAGACTAGGGTTTCAGGAACGTGAGATCACTATAAAAGAGCTATGGAGTCGTCTGTATTCCATAAGACACTGGCTATTATTATAGAGGAAGGGTGAAAATCCCTTAGGGGTGTTCTTGGGTCGTGCTGAAGCGATTCTTTGAAGCGATTCTTGAAATCCTGACGAGAGAGACAAGTTTGGGTAGATTAGGAATCTTTCAGTAGTAGCTGTTAGGGTGTTAACAGGCTATGTAAAGCTGATAAGCAAGTCTTGTAATAGATTGTTTAGGCGATTTCTAATAAAATAATAGTTGGTTTTTTGTATCTATTTTGTCACTTGATTTATCTTCTGCACTACCTTATTGTGTTTGCATCTTTGCACTAACAAGTGGTATCAGAGCGGGTCACCTAAGTTACTGGTGTGATCCTGAAGGTGAAGATGGACATGATTGTTCTATGCAGAAGACAATTATGTTGAAGGATGGCGGTATGGTCATGGAAGGTCGCATGAAGCTGTTGGTTCGAGGAATCAATGATGATGCGTGGATAGCTGTGAAGACTGGGTGGGAGGAGCCTACCATATTTACAGCAGAGGGGAAGAAGCTCAAGCCTAAAGAGCCAAGACAAGGAGTGGTTCGAGAGGTAGTTCGAGAAGTAGTTCAGTGGATACGTCAGAGTCTGATGCAGTACGCATGAAGGAGCAGACGGGTGTGTCTATGATGGAAGGCTTGACATCTAAGCATCTTTGTTTTAGCTTAGTATGCAATCAAGCAGGGGGAAAAGTAGTGACGTTCTGGTCCAAGGAGTGCATATCTCATGGGGGAGAAGAGCATAGTGATGGATGTCCTGATGTAGATGGTGCTTATCTCGTGGGGGAGAAAAGCATATCTATATATGAAGATGAAGATAATGCAAGTCTCGTGGGGGAGAATGGCATACCGAGTGTGGAAGTTTCCAGGTGGGGAAACGTGGTTGTTGAACCAGAATGATATTGTGCTTGATCGGCACACAAAGCTAAAAGGGGGAGATTGAACATGCAAGTGGAGCTTGTAGATGTCAATAGTCTTCCGTGACTAACTAGGCGACGAAGTCACTGATGCTGGATGCATTAGTCGTTACTACATAAGGCATGCAGAGTGGTGGGTTACCATGTGGATGCAAGATATGCTGAGATGGAGAAGGATAAACTGAGGGTTTATGTCTTGACGTAGTCGTTGAAGTAGTTGCTGAGGCAGTGTGTGTCAGAGAGTGAAGCAGGAGGCATGCGGAGTGGTAGAGACCATGTGGACGCAAGATGCTGAGCTGGCGTGGGATAAACTTGAGGAGCAAGTTTATACCGTGGAGAAAAGGCAAGAGATAAACTTGGGGAGCAAGTTTATGCCTTAAGGAATAAGTGCATTTCAAGAAAAAGAAAGTGTACTTATTGATATGGAAGTTGTCCATATTCATGTTCCTTGGAGACTAGGGTTTCAGGAACATGAGATCACTATAAAAGAGCTATGGAGTCGTCTGTATTCCATAAGACACTGGCTATTATTATAGAGGAAGGGTGAAAATCCCTTAGGGGTGTTCTTGGGTCGTGTTGGAGCAGTTGCTGAAGTGCTGGAGCAGTTGCTGAAGTGATGGAGCAGTTGCTGAAGTGCTGACGACAGAGAGACAAGTTTGGGTAGATTAGGAATCTTTTAGTAGCAGCTGTTAGGGTGTTAACAGGCTGTGTAAAGCTGATAAGCAAGTCTTGTAATAGATTGTTTAGGCGATTTCTAATAAAATAATAATTAGTTGTTTGTATTTATTTTGTCACTTGATTTATCTTCTGCATTACTCAATTGTGGTGTCATCTTTGTACTAACAACTTCCTCATCTCTTGCAACGTCTGAAAGTCGTCTTCTAAGTTTTCTTCTTCTTCGATACCTAAACCATCATCAACTTCTTCATCATCCAACGCATCACAATCAATTCACCAACAACAATGCAATCGTCTCCACTTTTCGCTCATGTTAGCGGTCAATATCTCCATTTTCTTCCCACTCTGGGCTTTGTTACAGTGGAAAAGCTTCAACTCTGGTTCCAACAACTTAAATTTCAGGTGACTCTCCACTGTGTAGCTCATGCTCACGATCAACATCTATGTCTCCTTCCAACTCTAGGCTTTAACGTGGTGGTGGAGCTTTAACTTCGGCTCCAACATCTTCAGTTTCAGGCGTACTTTCAGTTACCCGACTGCTTTGTCTCCGACTCCGACAACAGGTGTCTCTTGTTCTCTCGTCAACTGCTCCGACGTGTCGCAAGTTTCGCTCGATATATTCCTCCTCCTTGTACCTTTACCGTTCTATAAAAACATAAATCATTATCATAAAGAAGATAATCCTAAGAGAAATCAACAAAGAGAGGAAGAAGTAAGAAGACAAAAATTAGTTACAAATTTTAGAGCAAACCAAAATAACGTTGTTTAACTTGACATTGGATAAATACGTTTAACTAACACTGTTTTAAAGTTCTATTAATTTACTTAACAAAGTACCCAGTCAACAAAAGTTCATGATTTGAAAAATAAGTCAACAAAACTTAATGTTTTAAATTGAATATGAAAAATTCGTGATCTGAATAGCCTAAATTTAAAAATTCATGATTTTATGACCATCTTCCCTTTTTATTCTGTTATTCGTAACAATGAATAACATGATCATTAATCAAAAACATAACCAAGTAGACGTAAGGTAGTTTTATGCTAAACGGGAATCAAGATACCACATTCATACATATTTTCTTATGTACAAAACTTGATTTATTCTCCATGTGGAGAAAAAAATCGTCATATTAAAAATATATCCACAATATCAAATTCTCTAGGTTTTCAGTGTTTCCGGCTCTTTTTGTTTCGCAGTCTCTAGTGAGAGTGGTTAGCGATATCAACTAAAATGTTATTTGTTTTGCAGTTGCTGAACCAGTGACTAATCTCAGTTACAAATGATTTCAATTTTAAATCGCTAATTTTTTCAGAGACATGATTAAAAAATGTTTAGTTTCCATTATTGATCATTTTTTTTTTTTTTGTTATTTTGCAAAATTTTAAATAAATATCGCATATTTCGGCTAAATTTTGATGAGGTTTGGGTGCTTTAGTATTTTTGGGTACTAAATAACCGAATCGACCATGACATACTACGTATCTGAAATTACAAATATGTTATAGATATTTTAATTATAGACCAAAACCCCGACATAAAATTTATCTAGTTGGATCCAAATATTAAAGATTCGAAAGATCCAAACCCCAAAAAACAACCCAAATCCGGCCCAAATATCCGAATGCTCATGCCTAGTCCCGACTAAATAATCTCTTGGGTGGCTTGAAATAAATGAACTGCTTGACATATAAGAACCAGTTGAATATGCATTGAACTAGCCACCCCAGCAACAAGTTCACCTAACAACTATAAGTACCAACAAATTAAAATTATTTTCTCCCTAGCCACATGGATTTTTATTTCCTATCAACCAGCCTTGGTAACACATTTAATCGTCCACTATCACACGATATCAAATTGAAATGACGTCTACGTGTGTAACTTCATATCCCTCACTTCAATACTGCAAAAGACTGTTGAATCGAATCTCTGAAAAAAGTACTTGAAGTATTTTAAATTTTTCAATGAAATCTATGATTTTGATATCGTGTAGCTAGGTTCCACACTCTAGAAATGGGACCAAAGATATTAAAAGGAGGAAAGAGTGGATCCCATACTAACAAGGACCAGAGATAGAAAATAGAAACCTACGGCATGGTTGGCTCACTGGGCCACAAGTAACCCTTGTGGTTACAATCTACATTCCCATCTATAATTCTCCTTCTCTGTCTTCTTCTTCTTCTCTAACATATCCCCTTTGGATTCTCTCTTTTCCACTTCATCTATCACAATGATTTCAATTTTAAATCGCTAATTTTTTCAGAGACATGATTTAAAAATGTTTAGTTTCCATTATTGATCATTTATTTTTTTTGTTATTTTGCAAAATTTTAAATAAATATCGCATATTTCGGCTAAATTTTGATGAGGTTTGGGTGCTTGAGTATTTTTGGGTACTAAATAACCGAACCGACCATGACATACTACGTATCTGAAATTACAAATATGTTATAGATATTTTAATTATAGACCCAACCCCCGACATAAAATTTATCTAGTTGGATCCAAATATTAAAGATCCGAAAGATCCAAACCCCAAAAAAATAACTCAAATCCGGCCCAAATATCCGAATGCTCATGCCTAGCCCCGACTAAATAATCTCTTGGGTGGCTTGAAATAAATGAACTGCTTGACATATAATAACCAGTTGAATATGCATTGAACTAGCCACCCCAGCAACAAGTCCACCTAACAAGTATGAGTACCAACAAATTAAAATTATTTTCTCCCTAGCCACATGGATTTTTATTTCCTATCAACCACTCTTGGTAACACATTTAATCGTCCACTATCACACGATATCAAATTGAAATGACGTCTACGTGTGTAACTTCATATCCCTCACTTCAATACTGCAAAAGACTGTTGAATCGAATCTCTGAAAAAAGTACTTGAAGTATTTTAAATTTTTCAATGAAATCTATGATTTTGATATCGTGTAGCTAGGTTCCACACTCTAGAAATGGGACCAAAGATATTAAAAGGAGGAAAGAGTGGATCCCATACTAACAAGGACCAGAGATAGAAAATAGAAACCTACGGCATGGTTGGCTCACTGGGCCACAAGTAACCCTTGTGGTTACAATCTACATTCCCATCTATAATTCTCCTTCTCTGTCTTCTTCTTCTTCTCTAACATATCCCCTTTGGATTCTCTCTTTTCCACTTCATCTATCACAATGATTTCAATTTTAAATCGCTAATTTTTTCAGAGACATGATTTAAAAATGTTTAGTTTCCATTATTGATCATTTATTTTTTTTGTTATTTTGCAAAATTTTAAATAAATATCGCATATTTCGGCTAAATTTTGATGAGGTTTGGGTGCTTGAGTATTTTTGGGTACTAAATAACCGAACCGACCATGACATACTACGTATCTGAAATTACAAATATGTTATAGATATTTTAATTATAGACCCAACCCCGACATAAAATTTATCTAGTTGGATCCAAATATTAAAGATCCGAAGATCCAAACCCCAAAAATAACTCAATCCGCCCAAATATCCGAATGCTCATGCCTAGCCCCGACTAAATAATCTCTTGGGTGGCTTGAAATAAATGAACTGCTTGACATATAATAACCAGTTGAATATGCATTGAACTAGCCACCCCAGCAACAAGTCCACCTAACAAGTATGAGTACCAACAAATTAAAATTATTTTCTCCCTAGCCACATGGATTTTTATTTCCTATCAACCACTCTTGGTAACACATTTAATCGTCCACTATCACACGATATCAAATTGAAATGACGTCTACGTGTGTAACTTCATATCCCTCACTTCAATACTGCAAAAGACTGTTGAATCGAATCTCTGAAAAAAGTACTTGAAGTATTTTAAATTTTTCAATGAAATCTATGATTTTGATATCGTGTAGCTAGGTTCCACACTCTAGAAATGGGACCAAAGATATTAAAAGGAGGAAAGAGTGGATCCCATACTAACAAGGACCAGAGATAGAAAATAGAAACGTACGGCATGGTTGGCTCACTGGGCCACAAGTAACCCTTGTGGTTACAATCTACATTTCCATCTATAATTCTCCTTCTTCTCTAACATATCCCCTTTGGATTCTCTCTTTTCCACTTCATCTATCACACACGGTTAGTCCCCACCCATCTAGAACACATACATCTAGGTCACCATATGATTTCACAGAAAGAAAATGATTTATACAATAAACATTCCGAACAATAACACTCACAACTGCTTGCATATGCTACTGTCATTGATCTCGATGCTAGAAACAAATTGACAGTGCTTATCGCACATAAATAATTAATTTAAAACATGATAAATTAAATTGACACCATTGGATAATTTTGCACTGGGAGCTACAAATTGTTAAGGAGCGTGAACTTATGTTAACGTTGAGAAAATATTTGCAGTGCATTGTTATATATGGTATAAGTATAACTATCAACAAATTATGATGGCAAAAAAAAAAATCAACAAATTATATATATATCCTTCAGGTTCTTCTCCTCTTCTGCCTTTTCTACCTTAATTCAGAATGTTCCATTTTGGAGACTTTGCAGAGAGGAAAAGTGTGGCAACAAAGGTGCATATCTGATTGCAAAAAATGTTACTAGAGAGGATCGAAGACAATCTTATGTGGTTGCAGGATACCCCTTTCGGCTCCGTGGATTATTCATCTATGAGAGCAGATTATATTAATTTTTTGGTTCTTTTGTGCTTGCTAGCTGCTGATTGTAGCCGATCCTTTAAGCTTCAAGTCATTTTGTGTACTGGGGTTGAGTTGTCTCCCTTCGTGTCATGGTTGTAATTTGGAACTTACCTTGATAGGAATCTAAGTATAATTCAGTGAAAAAAACTAAATATAATTTGACATTACATAAAAAGGTCTATGATCGAATAGTCAACAAATCTATTCATATGGACATATTTTTCAAAGAAGCTGGATTCAAAGGAGTTGCTTGCATGGATAATTCACTTCACTAGTAATCAGAAGATGACACCGGATAGACGACGACAGTCAACAGCTTTAAGTTGTATAAAGAAGATGTCAACACTTCTACGCAAACATGATTTTTTGTTTGGTAACAAAAAAAGTGTTTTCACATTTTTGATAAGAACTCAAGCATTGTAAATAGTCTCTCCCAATATAAATTGAATCCATGTGTCGGTAGTTCCTGCATAAACCCTTTTACCAAAAAAAGTGTTTTCACTTCTTTACCGAAAATTCTTGTATTTGTTACATTGCCCTTCCCAAGGCAGATCGAATCCGAGCAGCGGAAAGCTACTAGCACTCCTTTTACCATTGGGCCACCTCGATGTTGGTAAAAGAGGGACTTGATATTTGACAGTCGACATTTTTCTCTTAGATCACTTCTAACTCCAAGCTCTAGACCTATCTCACCTAGAAATATATAATAAAAGAAAAGAAAATTCTAATTTTATCACATTTGATAACACTTTTTAAATTTATAGGATGATCATTTTTATTAGTACTCTGATAAAAAGACTAAAATGACCCTTTGAAGTTATTTATAAATGTTTTAAAGTTATTTATAGAAGTTTATAAACTCAACCTCATCCATAAATATTAAATTCTAAACAATAATCACTGTCTTAAACCCTAAATCTAAATGTTAAGATATTATTAAATGTATTTTTGAAAAGTAATATCTGATTTGTGGTATTTCAAGTAATTTTCATAAAATAATAAAAAGGTAAAAATAGGAAAGAAGAAGTTTTAATGGAGTTCTCGTTTGAGAAACCCCTAGATACTCTAAACATATTTTTCATTCAGCTATTAGTCTAATAAAGTTAAGAGAACTAAAACATAATTGTCTAAATATTTCTTTTAGTTTTGTAAGAAACTCTTACAGGGTCTCAGGGTTAATGGTGCTTTTTAAATATTTTCCAGAAAGAAAATCTATATAATTATCAAAGCAGCAAGACATACTTAGACCTTGATTCAAGGTTGGCAAACTATCTACAAAAGCATTATGCTACTTATTATTTAATCGATAATTATAGAAAAAATATTTAGAAAACATCTAAAAGATGCAAATGCTTTTTAAATGTTCTTTTTTAACAAATTTTTTTAAATGTTCTTTATTCAATGTTTTTATAGAACATTTGCATTTATAATATTTTTAAATTAATTTTCTATAATTAATTTATTATATTTTATAGTATCAAAAGATTATGTTTATATTGAAATAAAGTTTATTTTTAAAAGATATTACAAGTATAATATTTTTAATAATATTTTTTAATAAAAATATTACTTAATATATATAATTTAATAAGATATATTATTTTTATTAGAAAAATATAAATTTAATATATATATATATTATTTAGAAATAAACAAATTATATATCATATACTAATTATATATAGTAGATTTATATATAAATCATTTACTGATATACTAATCCATTAAATAAATACATTAATGAGAACATATAATTTTGGCACACCATACGGCGTCTAGATCATATTGTTAATGCTTTGTCATCAGTTATACTAATCGATGCCTTGTTTATCATGACACATTATCCTTTTCATTTGCAAAATATGAATATGTCACAAACATAAGTTAATTTTAGAAACAATACACACTAAATGCAAAAGTCACTAGTTCACACGCAAGCACAAACAAACAGTGGAAACAAATCAAGTTCTCGCCTCTCCATCCAACAGGCTCCAAAGTTGCTCAACGTCAAACGCGGAGGTTGCGCCTTTTTTTGTTGCTGTAGCTTCTGGACAGAGCGCAGCTGGATCTTGGCTTTCATCTAGCAAACTCTCCCACCACATATTCTGACCATCCACTAAATTACTAACAAGCTCAGATTTATTGTCGTCTTTGTTACATGTAAAACTGTTTTCACCAATATTATTAGCGTCGTTGAATCCAAGGCATAGGGGAACAAATTCAGCTTCTGGCATGCCACTGATATGGCTGCAGCCGTTGTTAACGGTGAAGGATCGAGGTCGAGGTTTGAAAACGTCATTTTTTTGGGCTGGTGTAGTAGAAGAACAAGGAAGGTTTCTCTTTTTCATTTGGGTCTTACAACCTGGTTCATGTTTCTTACTCAAATGGGTGTTCCAGTAATTTTTGACGTCATTGGCGGTCCGACCGGGTAATCTACCAGCAATTAAAGACCACCTAAGCATGCATTTGAATGATTAGGGATATACGTGACTTTTTTTTTGCTAAAAGATATATGTGACTTAGTAATGGACATATGAAATAAAGTATTTTTATCCAAAAAAGAAAATCAAATGATTAGGCTGGCCGAATGAGGATACGAAATAAAGTTGAATTTATGTCTTGAATGTAAACCTGTTTCCCAAAAGTTTATGAAGGCGGAGCAGAAGATCAACTTCACCAGAGTTAAATTTTCCTCTGTTGATACTTGGCTTCAAATAGTTCAACCATCTTAGTCTACAACTCTTCCTGCACCGATTTAGCCCTACAAACCAATAATTGACAATAACATTATTAATAGGAAAAAGACTGCTTCCGTGTCTCCTTAGATTTTATCACGAAGAATCTAAGTACACCAATAGAAAGAATGTATTCAACACAACACACGAGTTCGTGCAATAAAATTTCACTGAGTTCATTTATTTAACGACAAACCAACAACGAGAGTCTGACATCTTTTCGGTTTGTTGGAGTCAGAAAATTAGCCTTAAATACAGATCTTTGTTTAAGTCGGCAAACTTAAATATGAACAGCTTAAATACGAATCTATGATTCATTAATTAAAAAGGAAAAAATAACTTAAACAAAATAATAAGTAGTGATTAATTATATATGTATGTGTGCGCAAAATAATACTTACATAAGTTGTTTGGGCTTATTTGCTAAATAGCCAAAAAAAGTGAAATTAGATTTCTAGAGAGAGAGTAGAGAGAGATAGGAAGAGAAAGTAGGAGAGAAATGATGTTTTAGTTAGATAGTGAGTTTTGTTTTTTTTGTGTCTATTGGGTGCAATTTCCCAAATTGTTTCACACATAAAAAAAAACTAAATATTTTATTATACCCCTAATTAATATACTATTTTTTTGTATTTCATAATTAATAAAGTAAAAAAATATAAATAAAATTGGGAAAAGTGACAAATATCTACATTAAAAATATAAAACGACACTTAAAAATGAAACAAAATTTTAAGTTTAGAATGACAACTAATATGTAACATACCTACAGCTCTTATTTTATTGAAAATGAACATACCAGCTCTTAAAGGAACTTGGTGCCATTTCCCTTCTCCATACTTATCAATGCATTGCCTCAAGAGATTATCTTCTTCAGCAATCCATGCACCTTTTCTCAACCGTTTGGACGAACCCTCCATGGACCAGCTATAAATATTAGAAGTATCTAACCAAATTTTATTTTAAAAAGTTTATACGTAAAGGCAGGCTTGAGGAAAAGGGTTTCTATTGTGGCTTGACAAATCCTTCGAGGACTTTATTTATACACGTGACGGGCAAAGAGAAGTGACGTGCATGTCTAACATCCACATTTTTGTCGTGTCTAATTTGCTAATTTAGTTATTTATGTTCTGCTACTGATTCAGACTAAATACAGAAAAGGTTCATAGCACTTTGTCCATTTTCGTCATAGCATAGCATATCACTTAGTCTCTTCATATTTTTCAGTACTTTAAAGAAAAAACATGCCTCTTAGCAAAATTAGGAGAAAGGACGATTAATGATTGGTGGAAGGTGGTTTATATGATTAAAAGAGAGAACGGCTTCATGCACCCGAGTTAAAAACAGAACAGAGAGAGAGAGAGAGGGTTGATGTATGAGTACACAACTTGATAAGTAGCGAACTGTTTTACTGTCAACAAATGTGTGTAGACAAATATCAGCTACAATAATTATGAGTACACAAATCACTATTTTGCAAATTGTTCCGTATTTAAAGTGTCTCACATTATTGAGTATGTACTTTTGGCTAGGGAGTTCAGAAATATGTAACTTGAACCTCATTTGATATTAAAACAATAAGATTTGATGAAATCCATCATAACATTTGACTACAGATTTTCATACTTAACTTTAAAGCAGTAGAGATTGGAAAGCAAAGTCAACTATGGAGTGATTATTTTTTGAAATTTGTAAGTATCTCTTGGTATGTGCATGTATTTACCACAGAAGTAGCCTACATTATAGTTGTTACTGGTTTCAGTTTCACAATAGATGATCTTGGTTGATATCTTACTTCCTGTATCATACATTCATACGCAATCTCTCAAGTCTTAGCCGGAACAAACTCTGTTTTACTGTAGTTTTCCACCCCCACTGTAACCGAGACACAAATTTGGACTTGCCTACCCTTCTAACAGAGAGAATCTTCTCCAGATCCTTGGTTCCACTATTCAGCATGTGAATCTGCTTTCTTTTTTTGTTCAGATTTCTTTAGACAGTTCTTCCTTGATGTTTGATCGGAAAACGGTTTAGAACGAGAGAACGTTCGATTTTAGAAGTGAGTTTAGGCAAAGACGTCTTATTAATGGTCGGAAGAACGTTTCGTCGGTTACAAGGAAAGAAAATGCGTGAAAGGAAAGGTACTGGAGCCTCGAAGGCTTTACCGGAGAGATACGACAAGGCGAGATAACAAAGGTAAAACCCTAATCTAGCCGTCCAGTGTGTATCAGTGATTTCGGATCCCCTTTACGTTGCATCTCCCTCACCTTATATAGCTAACCTCATGCTCTCCCGTGACCTATTTTGCATCGTCTTCGTGGGCTCCTAACTCGCTGGGCCGAGAAGCCCATGCTGCCTCGGGGAGCCGTTAAGTCGGGGACGCTTAGCCGAGGGGTCGACCGAAAGCTCTCCCATATTACGCCGAGAGACACGCGCTTCGAGCAATCACGCCGAGCCATCGTTGCGTCCTGAGTGGGTCGGGCCGTCTGTTCTTCGGGCCTTGAGGGATGGTCGAATTCACCCTCTACAGTAAGTCCCCCCAGTTCATCAAGATGAACGTCCGGTTGAACTTGATGAATTTAGAAGGTTAATGGTTTGGAAGAACAGACGGGTCGTCCTGAAGGTATGTTATCAGATCGGGCATCGCGAGGCACCGTTAAGTATTTTTGCTTTGTCGGGCGGTTTAATCAAATCTTAGCCAAACCGGTTTTGGTCTGGTTAGATCGGATTCTACCCCAACCGTTGGTTTGACTTGGAGTTGAAGCCGGTTATTTCGAGAAGTCGAAACGACGTTTCGATTTCTTAGGCGGCTAAATATTGTTCCTAGGCCCACGTAGGCCCATGTAGATCAAATGATGACGCCTCGGGGAAGCACCCCATCTCTCCCCTATAAATACTTGCCCGCTTCTCATTCTCTCTACTCTTCTCCGCGTTATCCAGGTACTTTCTCTCTCTTCCCCTCCGCTTCTCTCTCTAGGTTGTTGTTGTAACATAGATAGCGATATGTCGTCTGGTGGGAGGTTATCTCGTAAACAGAAAGGGAAAGAGGTCGCGACCGTATCTCGTCCCTCGAGAGAGGCGAGCGAGGTTCCACTCGAAGAATTCGAACGCGTTCATCACGACGCGATGATGGATACCGGGAGTTTAGATTTGTCTCAAAGGATCCTAGTTTCCGAGAGTGCGCGTTCATACCGGCAAGAAGTAAGGGGAAACCCAGCCGAGTCGCATGCTTACGAGAGAGACGGTTATGGCGGTGCGAGAGACGGGGTCCTTCCCGCTGACTATATGCCGACGTGCTACTATCCTGGAGAGATCTTCGAGGAACTGCCGGCAATAGCTCCGAGTTCCTGCGCTCTCCAGATGTGAGTGGTCAGGCTTGGGAGAATGTTATGAAGACACAGTCAACTCCTAACAGCGTGAAGAGTCTCCTGAGGGAATGTCGTGGATTAGGGGTGACCTTCTTGATTCTCTCGGCAAGCCAAAGGCCTTGGTCACCGCCAGTTGGGTATCAATGTGTCTACGAATCCTATTTTCGAGACGATACAAAGCTTTGGTTCCCAATTCCTCGACTAGTCACGGCATATGCGAGGCGCCGAGACGCAGCGATAAGTCAGTTTTTGAATGGTTCATGGCGTATTGCAGTTGCTTTGATGGTTATGGCTGCCGAGATTGATGTCTCGCTGAGCATTCGCGCCTTCGAAGAGTTGACGTCCGTCAGTTCGTTGGATGATGGCCTTCTATCGATAAAAATGCGACCAAGCTACAACGTGATAGGGGGCATCCTAATAAGACGCTCGATTGGCAGAGGTCTTATTTCTTCATTAAATGCGATGACTCTGCCTTCGAGGATCCTCCAGACGATGACTACCGTGTCTTATGGAACACTTTGCTTGGTAGAACACCTTCGTTAACTCGTATCATTTCTTCGTATACTAACTGCCTTTTATTTTCGTTGTCTTTTTTCTTTGCAGCTGACCATTCGACTTCTCGCGAATATCCGGAAGAATTTCTTGCGGTCGCTCGTGCTGTCGTGAGACTCGCTCAAGAGCATTGGGGGAATATTTCTTGGGAAAGGGTCCGCCGTTCGATTGATCGTATTTCCAGGGGTAAGCCCATTCTTTTTCTTGTTCCATCATGGACTTTTACTCTTTCCTCGGTGAATGAGTCTTTTCTCTCCATATATCCTTTGCAGGGGATTGGGATTCGAGTTACCTTCCCTCGGCTAACAAGACCAAGAGACGGATCTCGCTGTTCACCAGGGAAGAGCAGTAGAAGATCAACGCAGTAAGGAAGATGAGGGGCCTTCCGGATCTGAGTGCTATGATGGCAGCAGAGCTTGGCTTGTCAAATGCTGAGCCGTCTGTAACACCCCCAAACCGTTTTAAACATCGGTCAGTCAGCCGGGCAACAATCAAACAAGAACATGCCCGAACGACCTTCCTCTGCCAAGTCCGAAAGTATTACGACGGGTTGAGAATAGACTTTCCAAGTCACAAACATAATTATGTAACCCAGAATATCCATTCAAAACTCGTTTCCTCTAATCTTCGGCCTAAGGCTTTGCAACCCGTACCAAATCATAGAGTTGTGTTAGGTTGGACTAACCTAATATCAGATTCAACACGTCACGAATATAAAACATACTTTATTCCATATATATAAAACATGAAGTTCACAAGCCCAAAATATTATACAAATGGTCCATGGACGCAGTCGAAAGTAAAACATACATTTATATATCTTGAAAACGAGTCTTTAGCAAAAAAATGTCCAATCTACACCAGCTCCTACAGTTCCGCGAGCGCTATGGTCCTTTCTACTGGTCACCTGCAAAAGGATGTGAGGAGTGAGTGAACTAGTTTCACTCAGTGAGCCAGGGTTCCCTATCTAGCATATACAACTACCCGTCATTCTAAACCTAACCCCAAACACAAGCTAGACGGGTAGTTCAACAAGCAACATTCAAGATCATAAAGCAAGACCGATTTAAGCAATAAACCATTAAACCATATTAAATCAAAACACTCTTTATGAGTGTCGCATCAATCAAACAACATATATATATATATACTCCTAGGTCCCAACAGAATCATTCTTCCTCCATATAAGGGACACCGGCAATCCCTTCACTATTACACCACACAGATGTAGACGCTTGGGAATCGCCCGGTCACGGTCCTCAATCGGAATCGCCATGCCCCGGTCCTCTATCGGACTTGCCGGGGGGTGTCACATTCACGTGTGACACTCGGCCTTGGTGATCAAGCCAAGTTCAACCGAGCCCACCACTTTCCGGACCACGACCGGCTTAGTGGTACCATTTGGGGAAGCAATGACCTGCAAACTACTACTAGAACCACCACGAGGTTCTCACACAACAGTACCAACACGAGGTACACACTATAACAACATATAATAATCACACAATCACAATAATCCGGGTCCTTAGACTAGTCTTGCTATCCACTTAGGCCAGACATCGTCTCAAGCCTCGGATCCATAAACTGACACCTAGACCGGTCTGGCTATCCTAGCTCGGAAACCGTCTCCGATGTCAGGAACCTGCATTAAAAACACGTTAACAAACAATTAACCGTGACTCACAGTGATTAAGCGATGTGGCTCGACTCTTTGATTCCGGATGTTGACCAAACCCTTTTTCTCCCCTCCAAACCTTCGTCTTGGTACCGTGATGTTAAATCCCAAAACCCAACGTCGATGACTTGAGTGGACTGGTCTGGACTGATCAGAACTCTGAAAAAACTTCTTTCGCTTCGACAGCCTTCGAACTTCCCGCAGCTTTATCGGTCTTTGGAAATGTCTATACTTCTAAAGCACCTCACTTCTTTTTTTTTCTCTCTCTCTAGCCACGTTTTGCTTTGGTTTCTATGGAATGAGATGAGTTAAAATGGTGAAGGGTGGCTGGGTATATATAGAAGTTGCCGGCCAATAAGAACATGCCACCCGATCGCATGTGTGTCGTCTCGCATGCTTCCGGTCGCATGCGTGGCGACCCATGGGTGTCCACATGCCCTGTTGCATGCCTCCTGGCCATGCCATAAGACACCTCCACGTCCACTTGCCCTTCAGCATGTCTGGTGTTCATGCATCGCGACACACGGGCCTCTGCATATCGGTTCGCATGCTCAGATCGCAGGTACTGCGACACCTCGTGCTTCTGTGTGTCTGCATGGAACTGCTTCATGCACGTCTACACCTCCTTCTTGTGTTGACACTCAGCAGGTTTAATGGTTGAGACCACGTCCTGATCCCTTAGAACAAGCCACCTCGAGCTTCTCGGTCGATTTGCGCGATTTCGGCCCTTCTGGTGAATTTTCGTCCCGCGATCAATCCTGAATATTCTTCCGCTCCCATTCTGATGAGCTCAATATTTTTAATGGACTCCAGAATGACCTTAACCTTGAGGATAAAAATTTTCTGCGCCTTCAGCTTCCCTGAGAAATTCCATAAAACCGAAATTAGGTTTTTTTTTTTTTTAAGACGGGGTATTACACCGTCGGTGCCTTCTAACGAGTTAGTGGCTGATGACACGACCCTCGCGAGTCTTGACCATCGCGAATCCTCGCCTGGTGTTGTTGATGTTGCTTCTAAGAAGATGAGCAAGAAGAGGTCTCGTGATGAGTCGTCTGTCAATGATGATCTCGAGACCCTTCCAGAGGAAGGTGATCGTTCGGAGGTTGCGGAGCCATCGACGAAGAAGAGAAAGAAGAAGAAGCAACTATCTTTGGAGGATGAAGTCACGAATCAAGGTACCGAAGTTGCCCGCTCCTCAGCTCCATCTTATCCGACTGACGGGCCCTCTCTAAACTTGGCCCTAGCGGATGAACCTCAGAATGTCTCGCCCGAGGTTCCGCTTCAGAAGAAAAGGTAGAAGCAAACTGGTGAGCAGGGGACGACCAAGCGCCAGGTTCCCTCTGTTGCTGTTCCATCGAACCCTGGGGCGTCGGTCCCCGGTTCGTCGACTGGTGGTTTTCTGGTCGTCAGGAAGACTTCGAGAGTCGAGTTTCCTGACCGTGTTTCGTTCGAGTATGACGGCCCAACTCCTCTCATCTACGCTCCGCACATATGTGCGGAACTGGTTAGTCAGATCAAGTGCGGCCCAAAGCCCTTTCTGCCAATTGCTGACTTGATATTTCAGGATGAGTATGTTGATGCTTCTCGCACCAAGTTGTTGGTAAGACTCTCCTTCGGCTCTTTCGTTTCTTCCCTTAGATACTTATTTTGTCTCTTAAGTGTTTTGTTTTCGTGTCTCGCAGTGCGACGGGGTTTCGAACTTCGTCGTTGAGAAATATGACTCTGCGCTGAAAGAAGCGCTTGCTGAGTCAGAGAAGCTGAAGAAGACAGTGGCGAGCAAGAGTAGACTTCTCCGCTGAAAGAAGGCGGAATGGCAAGGGGAGTTCAAAAAGATGGCCGAGAAGCGGGACTGCGCGGTTGCTCGGAGGAAAGCTCTGAAGAAAATAGCTGACGCAGCTGAGGAGGATCTTTCCGTTGCTCGTTCTACTATCGAGGCTCTAGAGCTGCGGAAGGCCAATCTTATGGAGGAGATGGGAGTCAAGGTCGCGGAGCATAAGAAAGAACTGGACCGCCTTAGGGACTCGCGTGTTCACAAGGTTACGAAGGAGAGGGTGAGGGTCGAGACCGAGATGATTGCGAAATCAAACAAGCATTTCGGGAATCTGCGCGAATGGTGGACTCGCTGTGGACCTTTCGACACGGCGCGGTTGCTTCAAAGTCAGGCGTTTGGGACTAAGAGCTGCCTCGAGGCTTTAAAGGCTAGTGGTCGCGACATTCCTCAAGAGACTATTGACATGTTCGCAGCCCGAGAGAAACAGTTCGAAGAGGAAGCCTTGAAGCTTGATCCCGGCGAGATCCCAGAGGCTGATTTGGTCCTTTCTCCACTTCGCCTCGACTCTCAGTTCGTCGACATGCGAGCTTTCGTGGGTCTCGATCCGCATGGGTCCAACGTACTCTTGATCGATCCGAGGACTGCTGGGGTTCTCCAAACTCCTGCTGATCGTCCTGGAACCTCGACTGCTCCCTCTCGTTCCGTGGGAGATGATTCGTCAAAAACTGACGCGCCGGCTCTCGACTCACAAGCCGTTGATGAGGGAGTAAAATCTGTTGGGAACCAGGATGGGAGAAATGTTCTTGAGATCTCCGACTCCTCCGTTTCTAACTCAGAGGATGGTCGGGGTCGAGAATCGGACAAGGGTGACGCCGGCGAGGAGGTCGATGAGGGGCAGAGTGGAGAGATAATCGGTTCTCAAGTTAACCCCTCCGAGAATCAGCTTGAGGTTCGTGGGAGCGAGGCGATCACTCGTGTTAAAAGCGTCGACGAGGATCAACCCGTGTGCACCTCCCTTCCTGAACCGTCTCTCGATAGTGATGCCGTAGCGTAGGAGCAGGCTAAAGATCCCGAGAAATGACTCTGTTGTCCCTTTTAGTTTGAAAGAACCTTGCTCTTCTTTATGTATTATGACTTGATCCAGTGTAGTCTTTCGTTTGTTAAGACTTTATCTATTTCTTCTTGTTTGCGAATTCCGCCCTATTTATCTTGCTTCTTGGGCGTTCGATAACTCGAGGAGTCAAGGTCCGAGAAGGTGTAGGTCTTGCGCTGGTTTTTAGGAAACTCAGTAGATGTTTTGACCGCTAGCGATTATAGAGTATGTGATTCACGCCGTATCGAGACAGTGACATAGTCATTTTTCGACGTTGACTCGTACGGGCTGCGAATTTAACAACTCGTGGTCGGGTGTCGATTGGTCGTTTATCAAGTTTCCAGGTTTGCTTGACGTCGTATGTCGATTTGATACGAGTCAAAATAGGATAACTTTAGACCGTGAAAGATAATTTTTAAATGACAACGGTTCCTAACTCGACTTCAAAGTAATTTCTAAGCGTTCGGTCGGCCAAACCTTACTTAGCAAATTATGAAATGGATAGGAGTCATCATTTTGGACGTATCAGTTAATATTGTGATATGACTGATGTTAGGAGTTTTCAAGGCTCTTAAGACAAATGTTGTAGTATAAATGATTGTCGAACCAGTTCTGAGAGATAAGAAAGCACCGAGAATGCAAGTAATCACTTAATCTAAGTGCAACCAATAGTTTTTAAAAGGGTTTTTAAACTACAATTAACTAAAAGGAATAACTAAATGATACTTTCTTAACTATGGGAAAAGAGAACTCATGGGTATAGGGATTAGACCTCGGGTGATCAAGTTTCGAACTAAGGATGGCAAACGATCAATCAAACTATCAACCTTAAGCTTAGACACAATCCTAAACAAACTCTATGTCTAGATGAATGTTCATTTACTAACACAATCCAAGCATCAAATGTCTTTGGTTGAATAATATGAAAGTAATCATAACTAGCAAGTCCAATGGCTATCTTAGCACCTCTAACAACAAATGTCTTTGGCAAAGTATGCTAAAAGCTAGGAAGAGTTGTCTCGGCATTTCCTCAACACCTTCGGTGAGAAATGCCTAAGGATCAACAACTGAGTGGCCAACTCAGAAGATGCATTAGGTTCACTCTGCTAGCAAGGAAATATGAATGATCTACACTAAAACATCCTAGCTCTAACCTAATCACCCTTAATCTCCTAACCCATGAATTCAAAGGGGGATTACTCACTATCTCCATGATTACTCTTAAACCCATGTTGGATTTCAGATTAATCATGTAGAGAAACACAAAGAAAATAGATATAAGAACACAGAATTTCAATAACAAAACTGATCAATTGATTCAAGAGATGACTTTCCAAAGGTTTTTGGTGGTTTTTCCTAAGAACAAAGATAGATCCTCCTGGTGGCTTACAGAGTATTAAAACATAGGTTTAGAAAATAAAAACGCATCATGAAATGACCAAAAGGCCCTTGAGAAATCATAAGTTCGAGCAGAAATAAGACGCTGAGCTTACCTCCTCCAGCCGCCCGGTAGTCGCCTGCTTCGAGCTTAATCGCTGTGTCGCTGCGAGAGGTCGGTCCGACTCGCTTCGCTTTCCGAAAGTGATGCAACCGCACCGCCGTCGCCCGAAAGTAGTCGCCCGCGGCTTCGAGCGACCTCGCTGTGTCGCTGCGAGAGGTCGGTCCGACTCGCTTCGCTTGAGTGACGAAAACGCGAAGCGACCTCCGCCGCCGCCTCCGGCTTCAGGAGCGACCTCGCTGTGTCGCTGCGAGAGGTCTCTCCGACTCGCTCGCCTCCGGTGATCAAAACGCAGCCACTCTTCCCTGTTGTTTGTAAGGTCGCCTCGATAGGGAGATCAGAGTGACTTGACGGAATCGCCCCGACTGGTCGCCCGTAAGGTGCTCGCCCAATAATCACTTTAAACACTTCTTTGGGACTCCAATTGCACCCAAATGTCTCCAAGAACTCCATGTGGTACTCCAATACCTGATAAGGACTCATGTATGCAAAATGCAACCTAAACATGACTAAATCCTAATCTATATGATCAAAATGCACATGGGTGAATGGATAAAACATTAGAAATATGCAAGATATCAACTCCCCCAAACTTGTTCTTTACTTGTCCACAAGTGAACTTTCTAGAACTCATAGGGAGAGAGGTTTGAAGGTGGGAGCTCATAGCCAAAAGAAACACAACTAGCAAACACGATTAGCACACTCTCTTATTACACTCTAACTTCTCTAGGCCTATCTCAACTCCTTTTGTCCCTACACTCATCATCAAGCATCCACATATTCAAATCAACCAACTCTCACATTCATTAAGCACAAAACATCTAGTGAATTCTTGCAAATGGTCAGTCGGTCCAAATCATTTGGGTAAGGGAAGACTTTTATTCAAGTGATTCAAAAGGTTCGAAACATAAAATCTTTACGGTGGTTTACTCTCGAAACAAGTAGCCTTGACATTGCACATAATATATCTAAGAAAGGGACCAACTCATGCATACAATGCTCAATCTCCATTGTTCTACCCTTTTCCCAAACGTACAATTACACAATTTTTCCCAAATGTCAAGCCCAACTCACATCTCTCACCAAAAGATCTCAAGAACACCTTGCACAACAAAACTCTTTTCTTTGAAATCTCATAAGGATTTTTCTCAACTTCAAAACAAAACTTAGCTCTAAACAGTTTTTTTTTTTTTTTTTTTTTCGGGGGCCAAGACTTTTCATAAACTGAGCTAGAAATTTCCCTACTTATCCCATAAAGACTAGCCAATTAAGCACAAGATTTCACTCTTTTCTTTCCATTTTCTCAAACTCCCAAATCAAACTTTACAACACTCACCCCCATCTATGGCTAGACAATGATGTGCCTAATCTAGCAAGAATGAAGATCAAGCATTGTCGTTCCCGATACTCTCAACATTATGCACATGTAAGACTTTCCTAAGAAGGCCTCACTCATCAAACAATGAAAGTTTAAAAGGAGGGAAAGATTTTTGGGAGTGGTCTACCACTAGAGTTTGTCATAAAAAAAAAAAAAGATTGGCATAAAAGATGTGACAACTCAAGTGTGTATAGCCATGACTCAGTACACAAGGGACCCTAAGCAAGAAGCATTAAGTTCGTTTAGTTCAAATAGGGTTGTAGTTGGCTTCAAAGAGTAGGTTTCAGCAATCGACAAGTTTCAAGAAGAGTTTTCAAGGCACGAAACATACAAGTCTTTTCGAGAGGTGCATAGCTTTTCAGGTGAAACGTAGTGTTCTTTATAAGGCATTTAAAATCATTGCTCCCAGTGCAAGTGAATGCAACCTATATGCCCTAGACTCTCCTAGAAATGCAAAATGATGCAAACTAAATGATTTTTTTTTTTTTTTTTTTATGTAAATAGGTATGCAATGCATGACTCATGAAACAACATCAAAGCAAACATGATCAATGCTTGGTACCTCCCCAAACTTGAGTTACACAGTCTCGTGGTTGTCAAGCAAAGAGAGAGATACCGAAATGAAAACTAATATGCAAAAGGGAATGGTATATACAAGGGAGAGAAAGAAGTACCTCCTATGGATAGTAGGTGGGGCTGATGCCCCAGCATCGCCGCCGCTGGGAAGGTGGTGTAGTAACCACCGGATGCTGAACCGAGCCTCCATACCATGGCTGGCTCTCAACCTCGCCAATCTCGCCCTTACTATCAGAAGAAGCGAGGGATGGGGACTTGTTACCGGAAGTGGAAGGTTGAGTGGGTGGGTTCCTCCACTTACGCTGAAGCGCGAGCGCAGTGAGGGGAAGCCAAGAGCATCAGCGGAGGTGGAGGCTGGGGTTCGAGGTGTTCGCGAAAGCGAAGTCTGCTGAGCTACATCCAGCTATCCCCCGGTTAAGACATCAGCTACTTTCTTCATGAATTTGGCTGAAGTCTTTGCCTGCTTCTTTACCGTCTTGCTTAGCGCCTTGCACTTATCCTTCAGCTTTTCTATCGTTCTGTCCTGAGCCTTGTTCCACCGCTGAAGGCGACTAATGTGGTCATGAGCATCACGAAGAGCTCCAGGGGAAGAACTCCGCCATGTGGCTTGGACGTAGTAGCTGGAGGTCCATAGATATGCTCGAGGGGTCTGAAACAGCGAAGTCATGTCGCAGTAGAACACTTCTTCTCCTTGATGGAGCAGCATTAATCGGATTGAGAGGCCCATGTTCTCCAAGAAAGTACTCCTGGTATGTTGAAGCTAATAGCTCCAGGTATCTCTAAACTCGCCAGGTTCCGGTTTGGAAGAACCACTTCGACTGGCTTGCCCTGCAAATAGTAGTGGTAGACGTAGTCCTCCCCATACATCCCACTAAAATAGGTAGCAATCCTCAAGTAGGTGCTATCAATGAACTTCGGTCCCACTGCTTCCTTTCCCAAGGAAACATTCAGAAATTGGAGCAGTGGTGTGATCATTCCACCTATCCCCATCTTTGGGCCGAAGCTGGTGGACCACCACTCAGAGGCCGAGACTCGACCCACAAAGAAACTGACTATCCCGAAGGTAGCATAGATGTCGGTGCTGGGAAGGGGTAAACTCCAGGTTGGCGTAGGGACGGATAGCCGACAGAGCAGTCGCATGTCCTCCTCAAGAACCGCATTCAGCTTGCTTCCGTGGGTAGAATGCATGGACTAGCATCCTGTGGGGGTAACGTACGGAGGGGTGTCAGATGTGTGAATTCTTGTCAGCCCCGGTAGTGTGTTTGTTTCCAGTGATCAACTTCCAAAGCTCCGTGGGAAGGTTCTCACACTTGGGTAGGGAGTGGTCTTCTAGGTCTTGGAACCCCATGACTCTCCCAATGTCCTTGAAGTTCATGGTGTATGCTCGTCCATTGACCTTGAAACTGATTTTGCCCCACCCTTGCCTCACATGCTCGGTGTCGTGGTAAGTGACCGCAAGAGAAGATAAGAACTGACAAGTGACATCCTTGTAGAAAGGATATGCCATGGTGAGGAGTTTTGGCATCTTCAAATGTCCTAGCATCTCTTCAATGTCAGAGTGAAGACCCAACTTTTTCAGCAGATCAACGTCGGCGAACCTGGTTGGAGTCCAAGTGACCTCATTCTTCAAATGATCATACAGCTCCTCCACAGACGGAGTTTTCGCCCTATCTCGATCAACTGCAACCCCTTTGCCTTTGGACAGCTTGGCTTTCTTCGTAGGTGCCTGCTCATCAGCACTCTCAGTTTCACTTTCCTCATGGATGGGAACTGCTACACTCTTCCCTACCCTCTTCTCCTGTTCTTTCGATTTCCTTGCAGCCAAAGTCTGCTGTCAACAGTCTTCTCAAGGCCCCTCGAGCCAGCTTTCGCAGGGCAAAGTTTTTCCTCTTAGTGCAAACTCTTGTCTTTCAGCTTCCTGCCTCTCAGCTTCCAACTTTTCTTTTGTCTTCTTAACCATTTTCACCTGATAAATTAAAAACTTGAAAAGGGATAAGTAGATGGAAGTAAAGAAGGGCAAGATTTTGCAAATCAGAATTTGCAAAAGTGAACTTAACAAATGAATTATCAATTTAAACTCAAGTTCAACACAATGCAACGATTTTCACTCTTGTAACACCTTAACGATCTAGTTCACTCACGATACACCCAAGTAAGGTCAATTAAAACCCCAAATCCATGAACCCTAATTTTGCCAAAGTGAAAATTAAACTCAATTTCACCGTTTATTCGACAACCCAACTTGATAGATAAGCTTTCCCTAGTCTATTTCACCACAATCTAGCAAGAAAATGACCAAATTTCGATTTTTAAATCCTAGGGTTCATGGACCTACGAATTTAAATTTTAAAACTCAATACCTTTCTTTGGATGAAAAGAAATGGTGAATGGGTGGTGAGGAATAGGCTACAGGGCGAAAAGCTTGGATTAGAAACAAGAACTAGTCGATTTGGGTGAGAATTGAGAAAGTTTTGGGATTTTTGTGTGGGTGAGTTTGAGAGTTTGAGAGTTTGTGAGATGAGGGAGAGTGATAGAGATGGATTCAGGGGCTGGGGGTAGGTTTAGGTCGTCCGTTCGGTCTAGGGTGTTAGGGTCGGTTTACTTGAAGTAAACCGGGTTTAGAGTCAGAATACTTACCGACCGGGCGGAGCGACGGAGGGGTGTCATCGCAGAGGTCGCCCCGAAGTCCTTCTCTCGCCGTGATTCGATAAAACGCGAAGCGACTGGAGTGTCGCCTCGAACCTCGCTCTGAGCTGGAGCGACTTCGGTGTCGCTTCTAGGACGCCGCCCGAGACAGTTTTGAGCTCGCGGACGATTAAAACGCCGAGCGACTTCGAGTGTCGCCTTCACCTCACCGAGCTGGAGCG
Source organism: Brassica carinata (assembly GCA_016771965.1). Classification (NCBI taxonomy): domain Eukaryota; kingdom Viridiplantae; phylum Streptophyta; class Magnoliopsida; order Brassicales; family Brassicaceae; genus Brassica; species Brassica carinata. Next base: position 40,456,313 of record CM028702.1, read on the forward strand.
ACTTCATGTGCTCGCTCGAGAGGTGGCTCCGAGCCTTTTGAGCACAAAACTTTTAAGCCGAAGCGACCTCGGAGGCCGTTTGCCCGTGCCTCCGATCTGGAGCGACTGGCGTCGCTGCGGAGAGGTCGCCTCCCACGACGCATTTTTTTTAAGATGAAAATGAAAATACCAATGCAATATATACAAGGATACGCATGGGACTTCCTCCCAAGTGAGCTTGTTTTAAGTCTCTAGCTTGACTTTGCCTCTTTTGGATTAGGCCGGTAGGGTCAGACGCTGGAGTTGAAACCCCATCTTCCTCTCGGTGCAGTAGCCATGTGAGCTTAACCCTTTGCCCATTGATGTGAAGTCTCTTCCATCAGTACTCCACAAAACTATTGCTCCATATGGCCTAACCTCTTTGACTTTGGAAGGACCTTACCACCTTGACTTAAGCTTTCGAAATAGCTTCAGCCTAGAGTTGTAGAGAAGAACTTGATCTCCTTCTTTAAACTCTCTCTTCAGGATATTCTTGTCATGGAAAGCTTTAGTCTTCTCCTTGTAGATCTTTGAGTTCTCAAAAGCATCCATTCTTATCTCATCAAGCTCATGTAGCTGAAAATCCTTTTCTCCTTGGCACTCTTGATGTCAAAGTTCAGCAACTTTATTGCCCATAGTGCCTTGTACTCAAGCTCCACTGGCAGATGGCAAGCTTTCCCATACACTAGGTTGAAAGGTGTGGTGCCCAGTGGTGTCTTATACGCTGTCCTATAAGCCCAAAGTGCATCATCGAGCTTATTGGACCAGTCCTTTCTTGTGATCCCCACAATCTTCTCCAAGATAGACTTGATCTCCCTGTTAGAAATCTCAACTTGACCACTTGTTTGGGGTGATAAGGGTTGCCACCTTGTGCTTCACACCATTCTTCTTGAGAAGTCCCTCAAGCAGTTTGTTAATGAAGTGGGAACCTCCGCCACTGATCACAACTCTTGGGACTCCAAACCTTGGAAAGATGTTACTTGAACATCTTGGTTACAACTCTAGCATCATTGGTGGGGATGCAATAGCTTCCACCCATTTGGAGACATAATCACAAGGATGTATTTGTTTCCAAAAGATGATGGAAATGGTCCCATGAAGTCAATACCCCACACATCAAACACTTCAACTTCAAGGATTGGATTCTGAGGCATCTCATTCCTCTTGTGATGTTTCCTCTTCTTTGGCAAGAATCACACTTTGAGACAAAGTCTTGTGTATCCTTGAACATATGTGGCCACCAGAATCCAGCTTGTAATACTTTCGAATGTCTTGAAGGTGGCAAAGTGGCCTCCATAAGATGATCCATGACACTGTGTAAGGATCCCATCAATCTCGCTTGCAACCACTCTTCTATAAAGCTGATCCCAGAGAATGTAGAGATAGGGTTCATCCCAGTAGTATCTCTTCACATCCTTGTAGAACTTCTTCTTGGCATAGCCCACAAGATTCAAAGGTTCTCTCCCGTGGCTAGGTAATTCACCAAATCAGCATACCAAGGTTCCTTCTCTTCGTTGCTTTGACTTCTTCCAGCTTCCTACCAGTCTCACAAACTGCTATCATCGCTTCAATAGCCATGATCTGCTCCTCGGAAGTCCTTCGTCAATAGGAATACCAGACTCTACCCTCAACATGGACAAATGATCAGCTACACCATTCTCAACTCCGGCTTGTCTTTAATCTCCATGTCAAACTCTTGAAGCAAAGGATCCACCTCAAAAGCCTGGTTTTGCATCCTTCTTGGCCAAAAGGTGTCTCAAGGCAGCATGATCTGTGTAGACAATGACTTTAGACCCAACCAAGTAGCTCCTGAATTTCTCAAAGGCAAAACAATTGCCAGCATCTCTTCTCTCTGTTGTGGCATACCGATCCGAGCATCATTGAGGGTTTGGCTGGCATAGTAGATCACATGGATTTTGCCATCTTTCTTCTGCCCCAAAACAGCTCCCACAGCATAGTCACTAGCGCCACACATGATCTCAAAAGGGAGATCCCAATCAGGTGGCTGGACAATTGAGCACTAATGAGTTCACCTTTCAGCTTCTTGAAAGCTTGTAGACATTCCACATCAAAACTGAAGGTGGCTTCCTTGCACAGCAGCCTGGTCAAAGGTCTAGTGATCATGGAGAAGTCCTTGATGAACCTCCCAGAACCCAGCATGACCAAGAAAACTCCGATGTCTTTCATCGTCTTTGGTGGGGCAAACCAACCATAACATCGATCTTGGCTTTATCCACTTCAATCCCTTTCTCTGAAATCTTGTGTCCCAGCACAATCCCTTCCTTGACCATGAAGTGACACTTCTCCCAATTCAGCACAAGGTTGGTGTCTTCACATCTCTCAGGACCTCGCACAAGTTTGACAAACAAGCGAAAACGAAGATCCGTGAGACAGAGAAATCATCCATAAATACCTCCACAACATCCTCAATCAGATCAGAGAAAATTGACATCATGCACCTTTGAAAGGTGGCTGGAGCATTACATAGACCAAATGGCATCCTTCGATATGCAAAGGTACCATAGGGACATGTGAATATCATTTTCTCTTGATCATTGGGGTGTAGGGATTTGGAAAATCCTGAGTACCCATCAAGAAAGCAGTAGAATGGGTGATTCGCAAGTCTCTCAAGCATCTGATCAATAAATGGTAATGGGAAATGATCCTTTCTAGATGCGGAGTTTAGTTTTCTAATCAATGCACATTCTATGACCTGTGATGGTTCTTGTTGGTATCAATTCATCCTTGTCATTTTTAATCACAGTGATACCACCTTTCTTTGGTACAACATGCACAGGTGATACCCATTTAGAATCTGAGATAGGGTAAATAACACCAGCATCTAAAAGTTTAAGAATCTCTTTCTTTACAACATCCTTCAGGTTAGGTTTAACCTTCTTTGATGCTCGATAGAAGTCATTGATTCATCCTCAAGATGTATCCTATGCATGCACAAAGAGGGTGATATTCCCTTGATGTCATCCAGGAGTAACCTATTGCCTTTCTAAATCTTTTAAGCTTTCAAAAGTTCAGATAGCTCGGCCAAGAAGTTCACTACTCACAATGACAGGATAAGTTTCATTAGGACCAAGGAATGCATACCTTACACCATGGGGTAGAGGTTTAAGCTCCACTTTAGGTGCCTTAAGCTCACTCCACCATTCTCATGGGTGTCATCTTGCTGAGTGGCTGAGACTTCTTGGTGAACCATCTGTGGAAACTCCTCGACTGATCCATCGACAAACCCTGGTGTGAATCCAGCATCATCCCATAGCAGTACTCTCCAGGTTCTCAATCACCACAGCTCTACAGTCAAAGCATGCGTAGAGGTCCTCTAGTGACAACTCTTCAAGGAGTTCATCAGCAAGGGCGCCCATCTCTTCAATGTAGAACACTTGCCCTTGAACCGTTGGCCTCCTCATTACCTCTTTGATGTTAAAATGGAGAATGTGCTCTTGACCCAGATGGAGATCAATCTTGCCTTCTTTCACATTAACAATAGCTCCTGCTGTTGCTAAGAAAGGCCTTCCAAGGATTAAAGGGTCTTGAGCTTCTTCACCCATTTCAAGCACTACAAAGTCTGTGGGGATCTCATAATTTCCAACCATCACTGGGAGGTCCTCTAAGATACCCACAGGGTACTTCACTGAACGATCAGCCAATACCAGAGAAAGTCTACACTTCTTGTACTGAGTGAAGCCGAGCTTAGCAACAGATAGAGGCATCAGCTGACACTAGCTCCCAAATCGCGAGACATCTATCAAATACCATAGGTCCAAGAGCACAAGGTAATGTGAAGCATCCTGATCTTCTAGCTTTGGAATGACAAGCCTCTGAATGATAGCACTGCACTCATGAGTGAGAATCACCATGCCCTCCATCTCTTTCTTTGCAGCTATAGCATCTTTCGTGAACTTGCTGCATTGAGGAATCAGCATGAAAGCATCAATAATGGGCATTGTGATCTGGACTTCACTCATTTGCTTTTCAAATAAAGCTTGATACTTCTCTAGCAGCTGCCTCTTGAATCGACTCGAATGGGAGCTTGGGCTCATAGGCAGAGGAACAAAAGAACTTTCACGGGCGTGAGTGACAACTTCACCATCCTTAATCGCTTTCTCCAACCTTTCCTTTTCCTTTTGCTTCCACTATCTCTCTCTAAGATCTTGTCATTGATCTTCTCATCAACAATCACCACTTCATCATCTATGTTGATGGCAACCCCTCACTTTGTTTCTCAGCATCCTTGGTGAGAGTTCTCTGAGGTAACTCCTTACCACTCCCCGAGTGATAGCTTTCATGGTTTCCTTTGGGTTTTGCTCAGATTTTCCAGGTAGAACCTTGTTGGCGATTTTGTTGAGTGTTCATGGCAGCAAACTGGTTCTCCAAAGCTTTGAACTTGTTGTTGAGCTCATTGTAACTCCCATCAATCTTTGAGTGAAGGTTCTTCAACTCATAGCCAACATGCTTCTCACTTCTTGTTTGAGACTCCAGGATTTGTTTCAGTAGAGCTTCAGTGGTGTTGACCTGAGGAGTTGAGGTAGAGGGATTAGATTGCTGTTGGGAAGAATGGTTGCCCTTGTTATTGAAACCAGGAGGAGGGTTTTGCTGAGGTTGATAGCTGCCTTGCTGATTATTCCGAGGCTGATAACCACTCTATTGGTTGTTGGAATAGGATTTCTGTTGGTAGTTGTTGTACTGAAAGTTGGGCTCTTTCTTGTACCAGCTACCATTGTTGTTGATGAAACACAGCTCTTCCTGACCTTCCAAACCCTCAACTTCATGGACAACAACTGGTGTCTCTTGGCTTGTGTTGCCAACAAAGTGCAGCTGCTCTTGGGTAGCTTTGTCAGCAATGAGGATGTCTATCGTATCTTGTAGAGCCTTCAACTCCTTCCTCGTTTGCTTATCATCTGTTCTACTACCTCTGTCGTGGTCTCCACTGTAGACTGCATCACTTTTAACCATGTTGTCAACCAGCTCCTCTGCATCCTCCTCAGTTATCCCCAAGAAGAACCCATTGCTAGCTGTATCGGTCTGGCCTGTACTTAGGAAGAGCACCACGGTAGAATGTGCTCAGCAAACTCTCCTTAGAGAAACCATGGTGTGGGCATTGAGCTTGGTAGCCCTTGAACCTCTCCCAGGCTTCACTGAATCCTTCCAAGCCCTTCTGTTGAAAGCTGGAAATCTCATTTCTCAGCTTAGCAGTTCTTGAAGTAGAGAAGAACTTCTCCAAGAATGCTTTCTTGCAATCATCCCAAGTGGTGATAGAGTCGCTGGGTAGAGACTTCTCCCACTGACGTGCCTTATCTCCCAAAGAGAAAGGGAATAGCTTGAGCTTTAAGGCGGCTTCGGACACACCATTGGTTTTTGACAACCCACAGTAGCTGTCGAACCTGTCCAAGTGGTCAAATGGATCCTCTAGAGCCAAGCCATGATACTTGTTGTTCTCGATCACGTTCAGGAGTCCTGATTTGATCTCAAAGTTGTTGGCTGCTACAGCGGGTGCTCGGATTCCCAATCTATGGCCATGAATGTTGGGGCGATCGTAAGTGCCAATGGGTCGAGCTGCTCGCTGTTGGTTAGCTGGAGCATTGTTATTAGCGCCATTGACGCCTGCATCATGCTGATGAACGTCTCCCATATCAGTGTTCAGTCTTTGCAGTTGAGCCTGTTGCTCTTCTTCTCTTTTCTTCCTAGCACACTCTCTCTCTAAAGCTCTGATGTCTGCAGCTCGTGGAACTAGGTTTGATGGACCGTTGCTCCGCAAGTTCATACACCTATAGAATAAGAGGAGGTGAAAAAGAGTCAGTAACAAAAGAAAATAAAAAATACTTAGTCTCAAGCAATTGACTAAATCTCAATGTTTAAATCTACTCAGAATTTGGCAACGGCGCCAATTTGATGTTAGGAGTTTTCAAGGCTCCTAAGACAAATGTTGTAGTATAAATGATTGTCGAACCAGTTCTGAGAGATAAGAAAGCACCGAGAATGCAAGTAATCACTTAATCTAAGTGCAACCAATAGTTTTTAAAAGGGTTTTTAAACTACAATTAACTAAAAGGAATAACTAAATGATACTTTCTTAACTATGGGAAAAGAGAACTCATGGGTATAGGATTAGACCTCGGTGATCAAGTTTGAACTAAGGATGGCAAACGATCAATCAAACTATCAACCTTAAGCTTAGACACAATCCTACACAAACTCTATGTCTAGATGAATGTTCATTTACTAACACAATCCAAGCATCAAATGTCTTTGGTTGAATAATATGAAAGTAATCATAACTAGCAAGTCCAATGGCTATCTTAGCACCTCTAACAACAAATGTCTTTGGCAAAGTATGCTAAAAGCTAGAAAGAGTTGTCTCGGGCATTTCCTCGAATACCTTTCGGGTGAGAAATGCCTAAGGATCAACAACTGAGTGGCCAACTCAGAAGATGCATTAGGTTCACTCTGCTAGCAAGGAAATATGAATGATCTACACTAAAACATCCTAGCTCTAACCTAATCACCCTTAATCTCCCTAACCCATGAATTCAAAGGGGGATTACTCACTAATCTCCATGATTCCTCTTAAACCCATGTTGGATTTCAGATTAATCATGTAGAGAAACACAAAGAAAATAGATATAAGAACACGAATTTCAATAAAACTGATCAATTGATTCAAGAGATGACTTTCCAAAGGTTTTGGTGGTTTTCCTAAGAACAAAGATAGATCCTCCTGGTGGCTTACAGAGTATTAAAACATAGGTTTAGAAAATAAAACGTGCATCATGAAATGACCAAAAGGCCCTTGAGAAATCATAAGTTCGAGCAGAAATAAGGCGGGCGACCTCATTTCGTCGCTCGGTAGTCGCTCCGTGCTTCGGGCGACCTGCATGTCGCTGCGAGGTCGCCCGACTCGTTCTCGCATTTCGAGGATGCAAATCACGGCGACCTCCTTCGTCGCTCGGTAGTCGCTCCGTGCCGGGAGGCGACCTCGCTGTGTCGCTGCGAGAGGTCGCTCGGACTCGTTCTCGGCGTTTTGGTGGCCAGCGAGCAACCTCCTTCGTCGCTCGGTAGTCGCTCCGTGCTTCGGGCGACCTGCATGTCGCTGCGAGGTCGCTCGGACTCGTTCTCGGCGTTTTGGTGGCCAGCGAGCAACCTCCTTCGTCGCTCGGTAGTCGCTCCATGCTTCGAGCGACTCGCTGTGTCGCTGCGAGGTCGCTCGGACTCGTTCTCGCGTCTCCGGGTGATCAAAGCGCGGCGACTCTTCCCTGTCGCTCTGGTAAGGTCGCTCTGATAGGGAGATCAGAGTGACTTGACGGAATCGCTCCGGATTGGTCGCTCTGGTAAGGTGCTCGCCCAATAATCACTTTAAACACTTCTTTGGGACTCCAATTGCACCCAAATGTCTCCAAGAACTCCATGTGGTACTCCAATACCTGATAAGGACTCATGTATGCAAAATGCAACCTAAACATGGCTAAATCCTAATCTATATGATCAAAATGCACATGGGTGAATGGATAAAACATTAGAAATATGCAAGATATCAATGACCGGATTCCCGCGAGTATGTGTCTGATTAGGACATACTCGCCTGTGGCGTGCGAGTGCCGGTGCGTTTGTCTCGAGATGCTGGGGCGAATCTCATGTAGGCATCGGGGAAGTGTGTTTTTTTTTGTGTTACGGCTGGACCCGTTAAGGCTGCCTACGTACCTCCTATGTAGAGGATCAAGCCATTCGTAGTTCTTTGTTTTCCGAGTAAAAGTGGCTGAGAGCGCATTTACTCGGGGAAGTGTTTTTTTTTTTTGTGTTACGGCTGGACCCGTTAAGGCTGCCTACGTACCTCCTTTGTAGAGGATCAAGCCATTCGTAGTTCTTTGTTTTCCGAGTAAAAGTGGCTGAGAGCGCATTTACTCGGGGAAGTGTTTTTTTTTTTTTTTTTTTTTAAGCAAGTGAATGTGACCGTTGGTCGTTCATCTACTTTTGGTGCTTTTAGTTGTGGAAGAGTCGAAGGTGCTTTGAGTTCCAGTCTCGCGGCACCGCTTCACCGGTTGAAGTTTCGAGGTGGTAGACTCCACGTTTCACGACCTCGATGATCTTGTAGGGTCCTTCCCAGTTGGCTCCGAGTTTTCCGGTCTTCCATTCCCTAGTGTTTACGAACACCTTCCGGAGGACCAGATTTCCCGATTCGAGGGGGCGGGACTTAACCTTCTTGTTGTAGTAGCTTTCGATCTGGTGCTGATAGTTTTGGATACGAAGCAATGTTTGGTCGCGTCTTTCTTCTATATCATCCAGTGCGTCAAGGAGCATATCTTGGTTAAGTTCAACGTTCTGCGGCATTTTGGAACGGCGTAAACTCGTCACGTTTACCTCAACAGGTGCCATTGCTTCGACTCCATAGGCCATCGAGAAGTGGGTGGCTTTCGTTGCTCCGCGAGGTGTTGTTCTATGGGACCAGAGGACCCCATCCAGTTCGTCGGCCCAGCAACCCTTCTTCAAGTCGAGTCATTTCTTGAGTCCGTCGATGATTGTCTTGTTTGTAGACTCGGCTTGACCGTTGCTCTGCGGGTTTCTCGGTGTGGACATGTTGAGCCGAATTCTCCATCTGTCGCAGAACTCTTTGAAGTTGTGGGAGATAAATTGGGATTTGTTGTCTGTGACTATCTCATATGGGAGCCCGTGCCTACAGATGATGTTTTTCCAAACGAACTTCTGCACCTCCTTGTCGGTAATGCTGGCGTAGGCTTCTGCTTCCACCCATTTAGTGAAGTAATCTGTTAAGACTAGGATGAATCTCTTCTGTCGAGAACTCCGCATTGGCCCGATGATATCCATTCCCCATCGCATGAAGGGGTATGGCGCCGTCAAGGTATGGAGCAATTCCGTCGGGCTGTGTATGGTTGAAGCGTGTCGCTGGCACTTGTCGCATTTCTTGACATAGGATTCGCAATCCGCGTTCATTGTTGGCCAATAGAAACCGAGGCTTTTCACTTTTAGTGCGAGAGCTCGTCCTCCTGAATGATTGCCTGCTGCTCCTTCATGTGTTTCGGCCATGACCAGCCTTGTTTCGTCTCCAAAGATACACCTAAGGATTACTTTTGTTGCAGTCCATCGATGGAGTGTTCCATCCATGACGACGTAATGCGCACTGCATCTTTTGAGTCGTCTTGCTTCCCATTTCTCGGTAGGTAATATGCCGTCGGATAGGTAAGCGATGAATTCCGTTCGCCAATCTTCGAGTTGACCTTCCGTTGTGCGGGGTTCCCCTTCGTCGATGTCCATGGCGTCGGTGATAGATGCTGCAATGGCAAGTTGTTCCGTCACTGGGCTGATGCTTGGCTTCTCGATCCTATGTATTGGGATTGTCCTTTTCACCTGATTGTGTCTCTTACTTTCCAATGCGAAAAGGCCCTCGACATAACGCTCTCCGCGAGGGACTTTCGTTAGCTCAAAAATTCAAAATCTTGTGTAAGATCTTTGACGAGTTTTAAGTAAGCATCCATCCTATCGTTCCTGACGTCATAGTCTCCGAGAAATTGACTCACCACGAGTTGGGAGTCACAGTATGCGTCGACTCGTTTAGCTTTTACTGCTTTAGCGAGACGAAGGCCTGCGATGAGAGACTCGTATTCGTCTTCGTTGTTGGACGCCGCAAAATCAAAACTGAACGACTGTCGGATTAGTTCGCCTGTCGGTGACTGGAGTTGTACGCCTGCCCTTGAACCTTTGTTCGTAGATGAACCATCTATGTGCAGTATCCAGTTCAGACTTGGCAGCACGAGATCTTGATCTAGCTCCGGCGTTAGCTCGATCAGGAAATCAGCAAGAACTTGCGACTTAGCTGCTGTGCGGTTCTTGTACACGATGTCGTGTTCGCTAAGCTCCACTGCCCACTTTGTTGGCCTTCCTGATTGGTTGGCATTTTGCATTACCGTCCTAAGGGGCTGGATGGAGAGTACCTCGATAGTGTGCGACTGGAAATAAGGTCGGAGTTTTCTTGCCGAAGTGATGATGGCGAGGGCCATCTTTTCAAAGGTTGGGTATCTCGTTTCTGGTTTCGTCATTCGCTTGCTGATGTAGAAAATAGGTTTTTGTTCGCCACAGTCTTCTCGTATTAGGACGCTGCTAACTGCCGAGGAGGTGACGGCAATGTATATGGATAGAGTGTCCCCGACCTCGGGCTTCGACAGAACTGGAGGTGTTGTGAGGTAATGCTTGAGCTGATTGAAGGCTTCCTCGCATTTTTCGTCCCGGACGAATCTCTTATTTCCCCGCAGGAGTTCATAGAATGGGAGGCACTTGTCTGTGGATCTTGAGATGAACCTGTTTAGTGCCGCAATCCTTCCGGTTAAACGCTGAACCTCGCGGGTGTTCTTCGGGCTAGGGAGATCGAGGATTACGGTTATTTTTTTGGGTTTGCTTCGATGCCTCGCTGGGTAACAATGTAACCTAGGAACTCTCAAAACGTGACACCGAAGGTGCATTTCGCCGGGTTGAGCTTCATCTCGTACTCGTTCAGCGTTTTGAAGCAGTCTCGTAAATGGTTGAGATGGTCCTTGGCGCGAAGTGATTTGACCAGCATATCATCGATGTAAACTTCCATAGTGTTGCCGAGTTTGTCGGCAAACATTCTATTGACCAGACGCTGGTAAGTCGCTCCTGCGTTCTTTAGGCCGAAAGGCATGACCTTGTAGCAATACGTCCCTCTGTCCGTTATGAACGCCGTTTTCTCGCGGTCTTCCGTGTGCATCATGATTTGATTGTATCCTGAAAAAGCGTCCATAAATGTTAGGAGCTAATTGCCGGCAGTCGACTCCACCAGACGGTCGATATGCGGGAGAGGGTAACTGTCTTTTGGATAGGATTTGTTCAAATCCGTGAAGTCAACACAAATGCGCCACTTCCCGGTTTTCTTTTTAACGACGACAGGGTTTGCTAGCCACTCTGGGTACCGTACCTCGGCGATGAAACCTGTGTTGAGCAACCTGTCAACTTCCTCATTTACTGCTTTGGACTGTTCGGGTCCGAGCTTCCGCCTCTTCTGTAGAATAAGCTTGAACGTCGGATCGACATTTAATTCGTGAGATATTGTTGCGGGGTCTATTCCCTTAATATCAGTAGTTACCCATGCAAAGGTTGAGGCATTCTCTTTGAGGAAAGAAATGATTAATGACTGCATATCGTCAGAGAGATAAGCGCCAATGCGCACGACCTTCGATGGGTCAGCTTCATCGATGGGAACCTTGCGGATTTCTTACTTCTGAGGGTAGATCTTATGTATTGGTTTGGTGACCGCGTTGACGAGAGAAGGTGATTGTTGTAGCTTGACCGCGGCGATAAGTAGCTCTCTCGCAGCCCGTTGATCCCCGCGGATCGTCTGCGTTGTTCCATCTTTCCCAGGAAACTTAACACATTGGTGATAGGTGGAGGGAATGGCTTTCATGGAGTGTAACCAAGGCGTACCAAGGATTGCGTTGTAGGGCGCCTTAGCCCGGATAACAGAGAACTTAACAGTGCGGGTCACATCGCCTGCGTAAACTGGGAGACAAATTGTCTCAATCATCTGTTCCGAGGAGCCATTGAATCCCGTGAGAGTACGTGAAGAGGGCTTCATGTCACGTAGGTCGACCCCCATCTTGTCGAGCGTGTCCCGAAAGATAAGGTCGACTGAGCTGCATGTGTCAACGAGAACCTTCGTGACCTGGCATTCGCCAATTCCGATATCGATTAGGAGCGGGTCGGTATGCGGCATGCTGATGCCGTGAGTGTCGGCCGCCGAGAAAGAGATTTGATGGTCTGCTTCGACTTGCGAAGGCCACTTTTGGGCGGTGATGGCTTGTCGCCTATAATCTTTAACTGCTCTTACCGAGTCCCCGCAAGGAGGTGAACCACCCATTATGACGTTGAGGTGCGGGGTGTTCGTAGCTTTCATCAATTCCCGTTGCGCTTGTCGTTTCGCTTCGAGGCACGGTCGTAAATCATGTTACTTGGGCTGACTAAGCTTGGCGCGCAAGTCTTCGGCTTTGGAGTTGATCTGCTCACGTAAATCTGCGGGCTGAGGTTGAAGGTGTGGAGCAGCTCCGATGCGGGTAGTCTTTCTTGCTTTAGACTCGTCGAGGGACGTCCTGAGGTATGCCTCGTTCTTTTGTATCATTTCGGCCTTCCGCTTCAGAAAGGTGCGTAAGTCCTTGGAATCTGTTTTTCTGCCCAATTTTTCGCGCAAGTCCCTCGGTACCGGCGGAATTTCGTCATCCGAGAAATCAGCCTGTCTAGGGAGTATCATTTCCACCCGTCGCCGGTTCTTAGGTGGTTCTTCATCAGTTGATTCTCCTTCGAGGTTGAGATTGTTTACTGTGGCTCTCTCTGGATTAGCTTGCTCTTCTCTCTGAGGGGCTTTTGCTTGAGGATCTGAGTTTTCTTCTCTTTTTTTTTGCTCCAACTCTTATTGTTCTTCGGCCTCTGGGGAGGAGACTCTATCTCGATTTTCCCGCTTTCGATGGACTTGAGGAAATGTCCATAAAGAACTTTGCAATCCTTTGTGTCGTGTGATTTGACTTCATGATAAGAACACCATTTGCTCGGCTCTGCAATACTTGAGCTTGTCGGTTCAGGAGAAATAGATTCTGCTGGTTGGTGTCTCGATCCCAATGATTTCATCCCTTCTCTCGCACCACAATGGCGGAGCCTGAGGGTTCTCCATCGTCCACGACGTTCATATAACCTTTCTTCTGGTTGGGCTTGCCACCTGTAGAATGTTGGCGTGGTTCATGACGAGCGTCGTTCTTCTGGGTGGGAGTCTGTTTTGCCGCTGCTTCGTTCGCCGCCTTAGCTTTGGTATCTTCCTCCATTCGGATGAAGTTGTTGGAACAAGCGATTGCATCCGGTACCGATCTCGTTGGGTGTCGGTAGAGGTCAGCCCGGAATGGCGAATTAATATGGAGGGTATTCATCAATGACTCCACGGCTATGTGGTCTGGTACGTCGACTTTCGAGACAATAAATTTGAACTTTTCCATAAAATCCTTCAAGCTTTGCCCGTTTACATGGTTGAGGTTCCAGAGATCCGTGGCGGTGGCCTCCTGTCGAGTGAACATGATGTAATTTTTGAGGAAAGCCGTTGAGAGGTCGTGAAAACTATCGACCGAGTTCTCCTGAAGGCCAGTGAACCAGTTAAGAGCGATGCCCTCTAGGGTTTTGACAAAAAGTTGACAAAAACCGGCGTCTTTTTCTTCATCAGAAAGGTTCGCGCGTCGCATCGCGATATTGAAGGATGTGACGTGAGCAGAAGGGTCGGAAACACCGTCGAAGGTCGGAAGACGGAGCTTTTCCATCTTTCGGAGGCAAACTTTCATTATTTTCTCAGTGAACGGTGTCCAGGGAGACTCTGCGAGGACCGGCTCGATCTGGGGAGCAGACGCAGTTACGTGATGAATCTTGGAGTTTATATCGAGAACCGACTGTTTCAACGCGGCGAGCTCGTTTATCGTTTGCACGTCAAGACCCCCAGGGGTTTGGACCACGTCGTCGTCGACGTCTTGATCGGCGGCTTGCGTCGGTGCTGCGCCAGTCGCTCTCTCTGTGTTAAACAGATGTCTTCGGTACTGCACCGTCGAGGCTTCCACGTTCGCGGCGAGAGGAGCTAAGATCTTTGCGAGCGCTGCGATTTGATCTGTCGCCGCTTTCTGGGCTGCATCTTGCTGCGCAAGGCGCGCCATGATAGCTTCTATGGAAGCAGGTTGAAGTGGCGTCGGAGTCGCAGGGAAGGACGCCGGTGTTACTTCAGGAGCTTCACGCTCTTCTCCAGAGGAAGAGCCGTCGTTACTTGTCGCCATCTTGCCGACGTTACTTTGCTAAAGGCCCCACGGTGGGCGCCAACTGTTTGATCGGAAAACGGTTTAGAACGAGAGAGCGTTCGAGTTTTGAAGTGGGTTTAGGCAAAGACGTCTTATTAATGGTCGGAAGAACGTTTCGTCGGTTACAAGGAAATGAAATGCGTGAAAGGAAAGGTACTGGAGCCTCGAAGGCTTTACCGGAGAGATACGACAAGGCGAGATAACAAAGGTAAAACCCTAATCTAGCCGCCCAGTGTGTATCAGTGATTTCGGATCCCCTTTACGTTGCATCTCCCTCACCTTATATAGCTAACCTCATGCTCTTCCGTGACCTAGTTTGCATCGTCTTCGTGGGCTCCTAACTCGCTGGGCCGAGAAGCCCATGCTGTCTCGGAGAGCCGTTAAGTCGGGGACGCTTAGCCGAGGAGTCGACCGAAAGCTCTCCCATATTACGCCGAGAGACACGTGCTTCGAGCCATCACGCCGAGCCATCGTTGCGTCCGTGGGCCGGGCCGTATGTTCTTCGGGCCTTGAGGGATGGTCGAATTCACCCTCTACACTTGAATTTCTCACTCATCTCATATGCTTGTAAGTGGCCCGTGACTTCACCAAAATCCATTGTGTCAGTGTCTAATGCAGTGTCCATAGCTGTCTTCTTGGATTTAAGCATCTGAGAAGTTTCTTCCAAGCTTTTTGTCTTTGTATGTCTTTCCCATTGTTTGTGCTTCATTTGCTATTGCATTCAGTTTTCCACTGAGTTGCTTCATTTGCTATTGCATTCAGTTTTCCACTGAGTTCCTCAAGTGATTCATTTTCCTCCATCTGCAGATTTTCAAACTTAGATGCAAGCATATCGATTCTTAATCTTTTCACATTTGATGATCACCATTTGTCATTACTAAACAGGACCCGAGCAAGTCTTTCTTTCAATAAGATGCAATTAAAGTGTTGAAAACAAAACAATGGTCAGAAACACATAAAAACCATATCGTTGATTCAGTAGTTTTTTTTACATTTATCATAACAAGTATGCTGAAATCTCACATTTGTTAATCCTGCACAATGGTATCAACAAAACAAGTGAGAATAATGAAAGAAAACAAAGTACAACAAGTCAAGGAAGTTGTTGAAGTTTTACTGTTTATTTTGAATTGTTCAAGTTCTTGAAGTTGCTTGTTTCTTTTGCTAAAATGTGGAGGTGTCTAGAGTGGTAGCTTTATGGGGCTCTATAACATATTAACATGTGTAAGGGTAGAGAAAACAGAGTTCATTACTCTGATTTTCTTATATGAATATGTAGTAGATGTTGTGTAAAATGAGGAAAAAATCAGTTTCTCCATCTCATCTTATGCTATCTACTTGATTTCATCTCATTCCTTTTTTCCTCTCTCTACAACAAAGTGTGTTATGTTTTTCTTGTTAGAATAAGAACACAAAACCAGAGAAGAGTTTTTTCTTTTCAATTTATAAAAAAAAAAATTGGGGGAGTTTTGGTTTAAAGCCCATACATTTTTTTATTTTTTGAGAAAAGTTGAAACCCATACATCATCTCTATATGGAGACCGAAGCCCCTCCCACGCCAGCTTCATAACTAGTTTATTTTCTAACAAACTTCCTGTAATATAAAAATAGATCTAGTAAGCAACATCCTCATCCTCCTTTATACTCAGAAGACCTGAGACATCGATCCACTCAAGCTGAATCTCGACCTCTCCACACTCAACGTTCTGGAGCTTAAGGAACATATTCTGGACAATCTTTCCTTTGTTCCACACAATCTTGCTCTCTTCTGATAGACAGTTCTGCCTGCTTGCCTGTATCTTCATTATTACAGTTCCTTCGGGGAGTCCTCTGAACTGGTTTTGGATCCTGATGGCTTCAAGGAATGGATCAATGTGAAAAAACGCATCTCCCATCTTATCATCTCTTGAGAACCAGTCCCTATCGTAAACCATCTGTATCATCACAAAAATAATACCCACTTTCTTGTTATGTTCTGTTCTGTTTCTCAAAACTTAGAGCAACTTGTTGTAATGTTTGATCCACTTACGATTTTGATAGGAAGAACTGGATCAGAAATAGAGAGTGTCAAGTCTTCGTTCCATTCTGGATTCAAATTCTTTTTCACCACACGAGTTCGTACTTTCTGTGTCAAAAGAAGAAAAACATAACACCATATATTCAAGTGTAAATTTGTACATGTAAAATAAAATTGATCATTTTATATGGGTGTGACAAGGTCAGAAACAAGAACTACTATTTTGAATGATAAAATCAAATCCTAGGAATTTCTCATTAGTAAAACTCAACTACATTTGACATGTTGATACTTAAAACTCGCGTTGCATCAAACCTATAATTGAAACACGTATGTATGTTCTGTCTCATTTTTTTTGTCTCATTATAACACGATAAGTTTTTATATTCACTTTTTAACTGAAATTCTCTCATCAGATACATCAGAAAATCTGAGCAAGACAACCAGATTGGTGACCAAAAAGATCCATATTAAAAAATAAACGGGACAACCTTGAATATATACGGAACCTAAGAAACTGAATTACAAACTCGAAATTCGTGAAAAGTTAGGAGTCTGGAATAATACCTGTTGACCCATTCGAACAATGACGTAAGGATCGCTACTCTTAGAATCTCTAATGGCGAGATTAACACCTCTAATCACATGAAGTCTTAGAAGGCCTAACATATTCTCCATTTTCGGTTTTTTCCTCTCTCTTTCTTCAGAGTGAAAAGCTTTGGTATTTCCTCAGATGCAGAAATTTAGATTATAAAGAAATTGGCTTGACCGAAAATTTTGTAATTGACTGACATCGTAGCCTCTGAAGTGACTTGCTGCTTCTCTTATAAGCACCTCATATTCAGTCAAAACCAAAGAATAGGTCTTCTGTTCTATTTTCTCTTTTTCGAAATTTCTTATATTTACGAATTATTTAATTATATTTATTTTCTAAACTGATTTATTTCCTTAAGACGCTAGAATGTGTGATAAAAAAATTACTTTACATATTTAGCTTTATATATATAGATATGCCAAAAACGATAACATTCCATATTTCCTCCAAATCCCTTCCAGGCCTTGAAGCTTTTACTATGACGCGGCTTGCACGCGTCAATCAGTTCAGATGGGGTTTAATTCTGATAATGGTTCATTGAATGAGTGCTTAAACCCGGGAAAAAATAGATGTTAAATACGAGTATATAGAAGATACATACTCGCATTAGTAGAAAAACGAAAATCTATACACAATCATAAATTAAAAAATCAATTAATTATAAAATACGTTACTGTAATTTGTAAGCAATAACAACAATCAAAAATGGTTTTTAGTGATAAAACACTCTTCAAACTAATTTTGAATTGGAAAGAAATCCCTAAGTTAGCTTTTTTTTTTAGTGTTTTACCCTTCAACTTATAAACTGTTAGGGTATGAATGGTGACCAAGGAACGACGAGGAACAAATGCATTCTCTAACGTTCCTTAAAAAATTCACCATTCATAAGGAATAATTTTTCATTTTCATTCCCTACCATTCCTTTTTTTGTAGAGAAATAAAGAACAAATTAATTCTTTGTTAAATATGGAATGGAACAACCATTTCTTTTCATTCCTGCAATTTTGTTCCTCTACGTTTCTTTTCGTTTCGTTCCTCTTGTTTCCAGAATGGTCACCAGTCGGAGCCTTAATGTATGTCATTCTCCTTTTACAATTTTGTGACAAACGGTGATAGACCTTAATAATTAATAACTTAAAAATTAATTGGAGGATTTTCTTCTTATTCAAACATAGTTGAAAATTATTATTAATAAAAGTCATTTTTGACAACATAAAAATCATTTTTATAAAAGTCAGTTTAAAAAAGAAATAAAAAGTGCTGACAAAAAAAAAAAAAGAAATAAAAAGTTAACTTTTCTCTAAATATGATTTTCTGCTAACTACTAATACTGGCTTAGACTAAATGACTGTAAACTAACTATAGGACAATGAAAAGACAAAAAAAAAAGCTATAGGACAATGTTAGCCTCAGTAGAAAAAGAATAGGTGCAGAACTAATTAAAGAAAATTCCGCTATCGAATACGAAGAGTTTCAAGTTATAGAAAATTCCGCTATCGACTAGCAATTGTCACAGATTATACAAAAAAAAGTTATAGAAAAAAAGTTAGGTTATTGATGGTGACCTTTTACCAAACGAAAACTTGCGTTAGTTGTCGGGCTTGGTAAAAAGACAAAACTTTTTCTAGCGAGAAACTCATATGAAACAAATTAATTAAACGATACTGCTGCGGGTGTTCTTATATGCCCCCACACATAATATGTCGTTGATTCTAACTCATAACACCGCATCAGTATTATACATGTACGCAACAAAGTTCCATTACTCAATCCAAATTCTAATAAGAATCTATCTAAAGAAGTGTTTCTATCCTTCTTAGGCCATCCACGTCATCCGCCAGCTAAGAAAGTCGAGCAAGAAGACTGCGCCACGTGTCCATGTTCTGCGTTTCATTAAGTCTCCGCGTGATGGGCTTCAATCGTTTGAAGTTATTAGGCTTTTGGACTTCGTCAGTTTTCCAGCCCGACGAGCCTTCCTCTCTAATCTCCTCCTTTACGCCGTCTCATCTTCAGGGTTCATCCTCTCTCTACGATCTATCGCGGCGTCTGATCTTCATCTTCATCACCTAAGCGGTTCCTGTTATGGATTCTTCGTATTAAATCCCTTATTAATTCAATCAACACCGATATAGTCTTGAATGCATGTTCTTCAGCTAGGCGGTTTATCAGGGAATATAAAAAGGTAACAATTCCTCATCTTTGAAACCATCTTATCAATCTGTTCAAACAACAAAATAAATTTTTGTTGAGAGGGTTAACTCCAGAGCTTTTCGTGTGGGTTGATATGCTCTTGATGAACTTTTTAATCAAAATTTTTGTTTCACCTATTTGGGAGATGATTTCGCGTATGTTTGTTGATTGTGTTTCTATTTGTTCATGTTTTGCAGGATCCTTGATAGTCTCCGTTTTACTTCTTCGCCTTCACCATCAATCATCGCAGCTCCTCTGGCCGGTTAGTTTTCTTTTAGTGGAGCAAAATATGATCTATTATTCATGTATATTGAGATTCTAATTCGATTAGATTGCATTCTACGCTAGATTGAGAAACTCGAGTTGGTGTTATAGATGAGCAGTTGGGGTTTCTTCAGTTGGTTCAAAGTATATGGCTGCTTCAATCTCAACAAGACTCATTCTCACTGTTGGATCCTAGGCAGTATTAGTACGCAGCAGCGGTATTATCTCAGTTTCTAAGCTCTTCTTATATGCAAAACGTGAACCTTTTTTCCTTTGATCTCTAATTGCTTCTCTGTCTCTTTGGAACAGCGATTGCATCTGGAAATTGTTTAACCTCACTTCCATGTAATCTCAAGGTTGATGGTAGGAGGTGAAAATCTTGATTTCTGTTTCTTTGCTTTTTTCTGATAATCATTCTGAATCTCGATATAGATATATAGAGACTTGAAATTCTTACGAGATATTTTAGAAGTGATCATAACACACCAGGTAACTGAAAAGTTATTTATTCATCGCTTTATCATACTTCTTGACTCATGTTCATAGTGTTATACTTCGGCTTGATCTGCAAAGAAGTAGCAAAGGTCGTTCCTGCTCAGGTTTGTTTATCTCCTTTACAAGATCTATAGTTCATGTGCTGGATACAATTGGTAGTATAAGGTATTCTCTTTATCTTTTCTTTCTAGACCCTGGCTGCTACAAACTTGGCTGATCAAGAAGTGAGACCATGCAGAAGCTTCTCATTGTAATGCAAAGACTAGATGACAAGACTGGTCTAATGCTTGAATCAGACGGCGAGTTCTTCAACAAAAGGTTTCTCTTAAAAAGGGGCAAACTACGCAAGTATCTATGATACCTCTTCTTTCTGACTCAGTTTTTGGGGTTGTTTGACCAGGTGGGGCTTCTTTTCACGTGCTGGTTTGTGGGACAAAAGATACTTGATGAGACAAATCGAAAAGTACGGATACCTCTTCTCTGCTTTTTCTGAGCAACTTGTAGTATATATCTCACACTTCCTTCTCTCAAAATTGGTTTCAGGCATGCTGACATATACACATCAAGAGTATCCAACTTCCTCAACTACACACCCTTCATGTATTTCCACTCGCAGGAGCAGGTACAAAGCTTTAGATCAAATTGTCAGAATAAGTAGTGAGGAAATGTGAATTTATGTGGTGAACGTCTATAATGTTTTTCTGTAAGCATAACTGTGTAAGTTCTCTGTAGTGGCCGTCTCTGCCGCTTCAGTTAATTACTTCTGTTGCATTATATAGGTCGAAAATCTTGGGAGAGTTCCATTGATAAACTGTGCTAAAACCAGCATGTCCACCAAACTGATATCTGGTGACAGCGACTTCTTTGCCAACTTGGTATGCTTTCATTTCTCATTCCTTTGTTCGCAAAGCATTAGTGTTGTGAGTTGTGTTATTAATTCCTATGTTTACTCTCTGTGTAGTCTGGGGGACTCTTTTCTACATAAGTCTGCTATAGAATTTCCTTCTAAATTGTGGGATCCGTTTATAATTTCTTGCAATTCTGGCTGATTACTTCATGTTTCTGAACTGTTATAATCACCTTTTTTCTTCAAGGTTGTGGATGCCGTTCTATCAGTGAAGATGACAAATCAGCGAGGGGAGATAAAGTACCCTATCAAGGTCTGTTTATTCTCTTCTGTCAAAGTTTAAAAATAGCATCTGAAGTCAGGATGATATTTTAATAAATCTCCAAAATAGCATCTTTCTAAGTTTATATCACAAAAATAGCACTCAAAAACTAAAATGACCAAAATAGCACTTTTCTAAGTTTATCCTTTGAAAAGTTTAATTTTTTTATTTTTCAAAATTTGAAATCTTATCCCCAAAACCTCATTTCTCAACTCTAAACCCTAAACCCTAAACTCTAAACACTAAACCCTAAACCCTAAACTCTAAACTCTAAACTCTAAACTCTAAACCCTAAACCCTAAATCCTAAACTCTAAACCCTAAACCCTAAACCTTAAACCCTAAACCCTAAACTCTAAACCCTAAACCCTAAACTCTAAACCCTAAACCCTAAACCCTAAATCCTAAACCCCACCCTTTAACTCTAAACCCTAAGTTTGTGACTTTTGATAAAACATTAAGTGCTATTTTTGTGACTTTTGACATTGAGTGCTAGTTTGGGAACAAAAACTTGATTTAGTGCTATTTTTGTCTTTTTCTCTATTTTAATCGTTAATTAAACATTTTCTGCTTACTTACCTTATAGGGGATCAATATTCTGAAAGCTCATGGACAAAGTGCGCGAGACAGCTATTTGTTGAAAGAATATGCACTCAATACTGGCAGCGCTGCCCATGGATGCCATTAAGAGTGTCTCCAGCCAAGATTGCTTGCCTTGACTTCAATCTTCAGAAGACAAAAATGCAGCTGGGTGCCCAAGTTGTTGTTAACGATCCACGAGAACTTGAAAAAATTCGTCAAAAAGTATTTTTTTTTTACTGTTTTCCTTTAACTGCAATTGGTTTGTTAAGCGCTGGCTCAAACTTGATGTAATCTTTTATACGAAGAAGTATGGATAGATGTGTAAAAGTAGAAATTCTGAAGCTCAAAGCCTCTATTTTTGTATAAATGTGTAATATTCATATTCTCTGAACTAAGTTGAAGCTGGCCTTGGTTGGTTAGCGTAATGTTACTGCTTTGATTTCTTGAGTATCTTTTGTGTGCTTCTCAGTTTCTGCTTCACAATCTTGACATCAGAAGCGGTGTGTACAAAGACTATTTGTAGAAAACATTTGCTCTAAACATAAGAGAGAGACAAACTTAATGTTAACTGTTAAATCTAGGGAAAACGGCATGTCTAATATGACTAAATATTACCATAACTTAGATATATCAACATGTAAATAAATTTTGAACTTCTTAAAAATTCAGACATCATACATTTTGTTTAAAATTTTGTTATATTTTTACATATTAAAGTTTTGATGTTTCTTGATTAAAATGGATTGTTTAAAACTTTACAGTTAAAACTACTATTGAATGATAAAAAGATTTTGATAAATACTATTTTGAATATTTTGACATGCTTAAGGAAATGTATTGAAAATGATCTTTTAAGTTATTTTTAATTTATTTTTATTATTTTGACATATATAGTTTTAGCGTTTTATGATTTTTTTTTTCTTTTTGTTAGTTTTTTTTCAGATAATTTATTTATATATTTTTATTTGATTTTGAAATTACAGTTTTTAATAAAAGTAACATTTAAGAAAACAACTAAGATATCAATTTGACACTTTTATTGGTGATTTTTATTATTTATTAGTATAAATGATATGTTATTATTTAGTATAAATGATGGGCTATTTTCTTTTTCTTTTTTTTTTGTCTATGTAGACATTCTTAGAACCTTTAAATCAATTCTATTTTATATATTAGGTAGGTCTGCGCTATGTGCGGGATGTTGATTGTCGTGTGATGTATGTAATTATATTATTGTATATTTTCATAAAATTGAACTTGGTAACCATATAAAAAAGAATTATTTTTTAAATTTAATTTTCATTTATGTTGGTCGGAGTTTGAGAAGACATGAAAAAATAATATTTAAATGGATTTTTTCTTTTTTGTTCTTACGAATTTTTTGCTATTTTTTAAAAAAAAATAGTTAACTCCTGTGTTACAGCCTTTTGTTTTTCTTTTTCAAGTTGCAATCGAAGGTATGCCATGTGGATTTTTGTTCCTCTCCCAAATTGTAATAGAATCTATTGTTTGTTTCATTTGAAATTTGATTTATTGTTTGCAATTAATTAATGTTTCTTCTTCAGCAGCTATCATCAAAACTGCGAAAACCACGTATATTTGTCATCTTCCGGTAACTGAATAGCTCAAGTGGAGATTGAGGTGTTTGATTCTCAGATGGTACAAAAAATAGAGAATGTGATTTTAGGAGCTTTTATACGGTGGATATGCTCTGTTACTCTTTTCTCCTTTTTGCTATTTTACTTAGTCTTTTTGAGCTGAAAGAAAACAAAAAAATGCAGAATGTGATTTTAGATTCTGTTACTTCAAGAATAAGTAGCAAAAAAAAAATTTGAGAACAAAAAAAGAAAAGAAAATCCATTTAAGATATTATTTTACATGTTTTCTCAAACTCTGACCAACATAAATAAAAATTAAATTTTACAAATATTTTTTTTTTCTTATGTGGTTACCAAGTTCAATTTTACGAAAAATCTACAATAATATAATTACATACATCACACGACAATTTTATGAAAATCTACAATAATATAATTGTGTACTTTAAAATACATGTATATTTTATATTATCTGGGTCAAATATATTAATTAAATAACTAATATTACATATATAATTTATAATTAATTATACATTTTAACTCAAACAAGTTTTAACAATAATCTACTGTAAAAACTAAATTTAGTAAAAACATGAGATAATCTACGTAAGTATATAAAATTAAAGGAAAAATATGTGAATTTAATTTACAAGTTTGTTTCTTCTAACAAAAATGAAAAAAAAAAAGAATCTCACGGGTTTTTTTATGGTCATCCACCTCCAAAAAATCATAAGAAATGATGTAATACCACATCCAATTCTTAATATATAATTAAAACATAGATTATTTAACAAAATAAAATCATCTTAAACCTTTTAATAAAAAAGAAAAACAAAATCATATTTTGAAAAATAACAAGTAATATTTATTTTGAAAAACTATAACTAAGTTTTCAGATAACATGGTTTAGTTAATCTTCAAATACAATAACATGTACAAAATTTTTTTTTAAAAATAATAATAATTTATATTAAATATTTACTCTAAATACTTAAATTATTTGTTAATTTTCATCTCGTCCGCAGGGCGGACCGGTCCTAGTGTAACTATATAAAAGGATACAACACAAGTCAGATAGACATGTTACCGTCAACATCTTGTTCCTTTGTAAACCTGTTCCTTTGTAAACCGGAATCCAACACAGTCCGGGCTAGGTTTTTTTTTTGTGTTTCGTTATTCCCTCTGTTTTTATAATATCATCCAAAACGCTCTCCCCACCCCCACAAATAATATGTCGTTGATTCTAACTCATAACACTGCATCAATATTATACATGTACGCAACAAAGTTTCATTACTCAATCCAAATTCTAATAAGAATGTAACTATATAAAAGGATACAACACAAGTCAGATAGACATGTTACCGTCAACATCTTGTTCCTTTGTAAACCGGAATCCAACACAGTCCGGGCTAGTTTTTTTTTTGTGTTTCGTTATTCCCTCTGTTTTTATAATATCATCCAAAACGCTCTTCCCCACACACACACAATAATATGTCGTTGATTCTAAACTCATAACACCGCATCAATATTATACATGTACGCAACAAAGTTCCATTACTCAATCCAAATTCTAATAAGAATGTAACTACCGGGGTGATTAGTAGTTGATGTAGGTGCTATCCACAGTCTTATTTATTTCTAAAGCACCAAATTCAGAGCAATCAAGTTTTAAATTTTTTTTTGAAACCACAGCTCTTGAAATAACCTACAGCTGCTGCAGAGCCAAATATCCAAAGCAATTTTTTAGTGCTTTCCATAAAATTATACAGCAATAAAATTTAAAGCCACAACAAAAAGTCTACAGATTTTTTTCTACAGCAAAAATTTTAAAGTTACAGTCCTTACCAATCAGACCCTATATATAAGGATACAACACAAGTCAGATAGATATGTTACCGTCAACATCTTGTTCCTTTGTAAACCGAATCCAACACAGTCGGGCTAGTTTTTTTGTGTTTCGTTATTCCCTCTGTTTTATAATATCATCCAAAACGCTCTCCCCACCCCCACAAATAATATGTCGTTGATTCTAACTCATAACACTGCATCAATATTATACATGTACGCAACAAAGTTTCATTACTCAATCCAAATTCTAATAAGAATGTAACTATATAAAAGGATACAACACAAGTCGGATAGACATGTTACCGTCAACATCTTGTTCCTTTGTAAACCGAATCCAACACAGTCGGGCTAGTTTTTTGTGTTTCGTTATTCCCTCTGTTTTATAATATCATCCAAAGCGCTCTCCCCACACACACACACAATAATATGTCGTTGATTCTAAACTCATAACACCGATCAATATTATACATGTAATGCAACAAAGTTCCATTACTCAATCCAAATTCTAATAAGAATGTAACTACCGGGTGATTAGTAGTTGATGTAGGTGCTATCCACATCTTATTTATTTCTAAAGCACCAAATTCAGAGCAATCAAGTTTTAAATTTTTTGAAACCACACTCTTGAAATAACCCATACCGCAGAGCCAAATATCCAAAGCAATTTTTAGTGCTTTCCATAAAATTATACAGCAATAAAATTTAAAGCCACAACAAAAGTCTACGATTTTTCTACAAAGAAAAATTTTAAAGTTACAGATCCTTACCAATCGGACCCTATATATAAGGATACAACACAAGTCGATAGATATGTTACCGTCAACATCTTGTTCCTTTGTAAACCGGAATCCAACACAGTCGGGGCTAGTTTTTTTTTTGTGTTTCGTTATTCCCTCTGTTTTTATAATATCTTCCAAAACGCCCCACACACACACACAATAATATGTCGTTGATTCTAAACTCATAACACCGCATCAATATTATACATGTACGCAACAAAGTTCCATTACTCAATCCAAATTCTAATAAGAATGTAACTATGGGGGTGATTGGTAGTTGCTGTAGGTGCTGTCCACAGCCCTATTTATTTCTAAAGCACCAAATTCAGAGCAATCAAGTTTTAAATTATTTTTTGAAACCACAGCTCTTGAAATAACCTACAGTTGATGCAGAACCAAATATCCAAAGCAATTTTTTAGTGCTTTCCATAAAATTCTACAGGAATAAAATCTAAAACCACAGCAAAAAATCTACAGATTTTTTCTACAACAAAAATTTTAAAGTTACAGTCCTTACCAATCAGACCCTATATATAAGGATACAATACAAGTCAGATAGACATGTTACCGTCAACATCTTGTTCCTTTGTAAACCGGAACCCAACACAGTCCGGGCTAGTTTTTTGTGTTTCGTTATTCCTCTGCTTTTATAATATCATCCAAAACGCTTCCACAATAATATGTCGTTGATTCTAACTGATAACACCACATCAATATTATACATGTACGCAACAAAGTTCCATTACTCAAATCCAAATTCTAATAAGAATATAACTATATATAAGGATACAACACAAGTCGATAGACATGTTACCGTCAACATCATGTTCCTTTGTAAACGGAATCCAACACACCGGCTAGTTTTTTTGTGTTTCATTATTCCCTCTGTGTTTATAATATCATCCAAAACGCTCCCCCCCCTACACACAATAATATGTCGTTGATTCTAAACTCATAACACCGCATCAATATTATACATGTACGCAACAAAGTTCCATTACTCAATCCAAATTCTAATAAGAATGTAACTATGGGGGTGATTGGTAGTTGCTGTAGGTGCTGTCTACAGCCCTATTTATTTCTAAAGCACCAAATTGAGCAATCAAGCTTTAAATTTTTTGAAACCACACTCTTGAAATAACCTACAGCTGCTGCAGAGCCAAATATCCAAAGCAATTTTTTAGTGTTTTCCATAAAATTATACAGCAATAAAATTTAAAACCACAGCAAAAAGTGTACAGATTTTTTTCTATAGCAAAAATTTTAAAGTTACAGTCTTTACCAATCGGACCTATATATAAGGATACAACACAAGTCGATAGACATGTTATGTTACCACAACATCTTGTTCCTTTGTAAACCGAATCCAACACAGTCCGGCTAGTTTTTTGTGTTTCGTTATTCCCTTAGTTTTATAATATCATCCAAAACGCTCTCCCCACCACACACACACACACACATACTCATAACACCGATCAATATTATACATGTACGCAACAAAGTTCCATTACTCAATCCAAATTCTAATAAGAATGTAACTATGGGGTGATTGGTAGTTGCTGTAGGTGCTGTCCACAGCCCTATTTATTTCTAAAGCACCAAATTCAGAGCAATCAAGCTTTAAATTTTTTTTTGAAACCACAGCTCTTGAAATAACCTACAGCTGCTGCAGAGCCAAATATCCAAAGCAATTTTTTAGTGTTTTCCATAAAATTATACAGCAATAAAATTTAAAACCACAGCAAAAAGTGTACAGATTTTTTTCTATAGCAAAAATTTTAAAGTTACAGTCTTTACCAATCAGACCCTATATATAAGGATACAACACAAGTCAGATAGACATGTTATGTTACCGTCAACATCTTGTTCCTTTGTAAACCGGAATCCAACACAGTCCGGGCTAGTTTTTTTTTTGTGTTTCGTTATTCCCTTAGTTTTTATAATATCATCCAAAACGCTCTCCCCCCCCCCCACCACACACACACACATACTCATAACACCGCATCAATATTATACATGTACGCAACAAAGTTCCATTACTCAATCCAAATTCTAATAAGAATGTAACTATGGGGGTGATTGGTAGTTGCTGTAGGTGCTGTCCACAGCCCTATTTATTTCTAAAGCACCAAATTCAGAGCAATCAAGCTTTAAATTTTTTTTTGAAACCACAGCTCTTGAAATAGCCTACAGCTGATGCAGAGCCAAATATCCAAAGCAATTTTTAGTGCTTTCCATAAAATTCTACAGCAGTAAAATCTAAAATCACAGCAAAAAAATCTACAGATTTTTTCTACAACAAAATTTTTAAAGTTACGGTCCTTACCAATCAGACCTTATATATAAGGATACAACACAAGTCAGATAGACATGTTACCATCAACATCTTGTTCCTTTGTAAACCGGAAACCAACACAGTCCGGGCTAGTTTCTTTTTTGTGTTTCGTTATTCAATTTTTTTTTAAATTGCTTTAAATTTTTTTTTGAAACCACAGCTCTTGAAATAACCTACAGCTGATGCAGAGCCAAATATCCAAAGCAATTTTTAGTGCTTTCCATAAAATTCTACAGCAATAAAATCTAAAATCACAAAGAAAAAATCTACGATTTTTCTACAACAAAATTTTAAAGTTACGGTCCTTACCAATCGGACCTTATATATAAGGATACAACACAAGTCGGATAGACATGTTACCATCAACATCTTGTTCCTTTGTAAACCGGAAACCAACACAGTCCGGGCTAGTTTCTTTTTTGTGTTTCGTTATTCCCTCTGTTTTTATAATATCATCCAAAACGCTTCCCCCCCCCCCCCACACGTCGTTGATTCTAATCCAAATTCTAATAAGAATGTAACTATGGGGGTGATTGGTAGTTGGTGTAGGTGCTGTCCACAGCCCTATTTATTTCTAAAGCACCAAATTCAGAACAATCAAGCTTTAATTTTTTTTTTTGAAACCACAGCTCTTGAAATAACCTACAGCTGATGCAGAGTCAAATATCCAAAGCAATTTTTTAGTGCTTTCCATAAAATTCTACAGCAATAAAATCTAAAACCACATTCTACAACAAAAATTTTAAAGTTACAGTCCTTACCAATCAGACCCTATATATAAGGATACAACACAAGTCAGATAGATATGTTACCGTCAACATCTTGTTCCTTTGTAAACCGGAATCCAACACAGTCGGGGCTAGTTTTTTTTGTGTTTCGTTATTCCCTCTGTTTTTATAATATCATCCAAAACGCTTCCCCCCCCCCCCCACACGCCGTTGATTCTAATCCAAATTCTAATAAGAATGTAACTATGGGGTGATTGGTAGTTGGTGTAGGTGCTGTCCACAGCCCTATTTATTTCTAAAGCACCAAATTGAGCAATCAAGCTTTAATTTTTTGAAACCACTCTTGAAATAACCTACGGTGATCAGAGCCAAATATCCAAAGCAATTTTTAGTGCTTTCCATAAAATTCTACAGCAATAAAATCTAAAACCACATTCTACAACAAAATTTTAAAGTTACAGTCCTTACCAATCGGACCTTATATATAAGGATACAACACAAGTCGGATAGATATGTTACCGTCAACATCTTGTTCCTTTGTAAACCGGAATCCAACACAGTCGGGCTAGTTTCTTTTGTGTTTCGTTATTCCTCTGCTTTTATAATATCATCCAAAACGCTCCCCACACACACACAATAATATGTCGTTGATTCTAATCCAAATTCTAATAAGAATGTAACTATGGGGTGATTGGTAGTTGGTGTAGGTGCTGTCCACAGCCCTATTTATTTCTAAAGCACCAAATTGAACAATCAAGCTTTAATTTTTTTGAAACCACGACTCTTGAAATAACCTACAGCTGATGCAGAGTCAAATATCCAAAGCAATTTTTTAGTGCTTTCCATAAAATTCTACAGCAATAAAATCTAAAACCACATTCTACAACAAAAATTTTAAAGTTACAGTCCTTACCAATCAGACCCTATATATAAGGATACAACACAAGTCAGATAGATATGTTACCGTCAACATCTTGTTCCTTTGTAAACCGGAATCCAACACAGTCGGGGCTAGTTTTTTTTTTGTGTTTCGTTATTCCCTCTGTTTTTATAATATCTTCCAAAACGCTCTCCCCCCCCCCCCCACACACACACACAATAATATGTCGTTGATTCTAAACTCATAACACCGCATCAATATTATACATGTACGCAACAAAGTTCCATTACTCAATCCAAATTCTAATAAGAATGTAACTATGGGGGTGATTGGTAGTTGCTGTAGGTGCTGTCCACAGCCCTATTTATTTCTAAAGCACCAAATTCAGAGCAATCAAGCTTTAAATTTTTTGAAACCACAGCTCTTGAAATAACCTACGGTGATCAGAGCCAAATATCAAAGCAATTTTTAGTGCTTTCCATAAAATTCTCTGAGAATAAAATCTAAAATCACAAAGAAAAAATCTACTGATTTTTCTACAACAAAATTTTAAAGTTACGGTCCTTACCAATCGGACCTTATATATAAGGATACAACACAAGTCGGATAGACATGTTACCATCAACATCTTGTTCCTTTGTAAACCGAAACCAACACAGTCCGGCTAGTTTCTTTTGTGTTTAGTTATTCAATTTTTTAAATTGCTTTAAATTTTTTGAAACCACAGCTCTTGAAATAACCTACAGTTGATGCAGAGCCAAATATCCAAAGCAATTTTTAGTGCTTTCCATAAAATTCTACAATAAAATCTAAAATCACAGCAAAAAATCTACAGATTTTTTCTACAACAAAAATTTTAAAGTTACGGTCCTTACCAATCAGACCTTATATATAAGGATACAACACAAGTCAGATAGACATGTTACCATCAACATCTTGTTCCTTTGTAAACCGGAAACCAACACAGTCCGGGCTAGTTTCTTTTTTGTGTTTCGTTATTCCCTCTGTTTTTATAATATCATCCAAAACGCTTCCCCACAATAATATGTCGTTGATTCTAATCCAAATTCTAATAAGAATGTAACTATGGGGTGATTGGTAGTTGGTGTAGGTGCTGTCCACAGCCCTATTTATTTCTAAAGCACCAAATTGAACAATCAAGCTTTAATTTTTTGAAACCACGACTCTTGAAATAACCTACGGTGATCAGAGTCAAATATCCAAAGCAATTTTTAGTGCTTTCCATAAAATTCTACAGCAATAAAATCTAAAACCACATTCTACAACAAAATTTTAAAGTTCTGATCCTTACCAATCAGACCCTATATATAAGGATACAACACAAGTCAGATAGACATGTTACCGTCAACATCTTGTTCCTTTGTAAACGGAATCCAACACAGTCGGGCTAGTTTTTTTGTGTTTCGTTATTCCCTCTGTTTTATAATATCTTCCAAAACGCTCTCCCCACACACACACAATAATATGTCGTTGATTCTAAACTCATAACACATCAATATTATACATGTACGCAACAAAGTTCCATTACTCAATCCAAATTCTAATAAGAATGTAACTATGGGGTGATTGGTAGTTCTTTGTAGGTGCTGTCCACAGCCTATTTATTTCTAAAGCACCAAATTGAGCAATCAAGTTTTAAATTATTTTTGAAACCACGACTCTTGAAATAACCTACAGTTGATGCAGAGCCAAATATCAAAGCAATTTTTAGTGCTTTCCATAAAATTCTCTGAGAATAAAATCTAAAACCACGACAAAAATCTGATTTTTCTACAACAAAATTTTAAAGTTACAGTCCTTACCAATCAGACCCTATATATAAGGATACAACACAAGTCAGATAGACATGTTACCGTCAACATCTTGTTCCTTTGTAAACCGGAACCCAACACAGTCCGGGCTAGTTTTTTTTTTTTTTTGTGTTTAGTTATTCCCTCTGTTTTATAATATCATCCAAAACGCTTCCACAATAATATGTCGTTGATTCTAAACTCATAACACCGCATCAATATTATACATGTATGCAACAAAGTTCCATTACTCAATCCAAATTCTAATAAGAATATAACTATATATAAGGATACAACACAAGTCAGATAGACATGTTACCGTCAACATCATGTTCCTTTGTAAACCGGAATCCAACACAGTCCGGGCTAGTTTTTTTTTTGTGTTTCATTATTCCCTCTGTGTTTATAATATCATCCAAAACGCTCCCCCCCCTACACACAATAATATGTCGTTGATTCTAAACTCATAACACCGCATCAATATTATACATGTACGCAACAAAGTTCCATTACTCAATCCAAATTCTAATAAGAATGTAACTATGGGGTGATTGGTAGTTCTTTGTAGGTGCTGTCCACAGCCCTATTTATTTCTAAAGCACCAAATTCAGAGCAATCAAGCTTTAAATTTTTTTTTGAAACCACAGCTCTTGAAATAACCTACAGCTGCTGCAGAGCCAAATATCCAAAGCAATTTTTTAGTGTTTTCCATAAAATTATACAGCAATAAAATTTAAAACCACAGCAAAAAGTGTACAGATTTTTTTCTATAGCAAAAATTTTAAAGTTACAGTCTTTACCAATCAGACCCTATATATAAGGATACAACACAAGTCAGATAGACATGTTATGTTACCGTCAACATCTTGTTCCTTTGTAAACCGGAATCCAACACAGTCCGGGCTAGTTTTTTTTTTGTGTTTCGTTATTCCCTTAGTTTTTATAATATCATCCAAAGCGCTCTCCCCACCACACACACACACATACTCATAACACGCATCAATATTATACATGTATGCAACAAAGTTCCATTACTCAATCCAAATTCTAATAAGAATGTAACTATGGGGTGATTGGTAGTTCTTTGTAGGTCTGTCCACAGCCTATTTATTTCTAAAGCACCAAATTGAGCAATCAAGCTTTAAATTTTTTGAAACCACACTCTTGAAATAACCTACGGTGATGCGAGCCAAATATCAAAGCAATTTTTAGTGCTTTCCATAAAATTCTCTGAGAATAAAATCTAAAATCACAAAGAAAAATCTACTGATTTTTCTACAACAAAATTTTTAAAGTTCACGGTCCTTACCAATCGGACCTTATATATAAGGATACAACCAAGTCGGATAGACATGTTACCATCAACATCTTGTTCCTTTGTAAACGGAAACCAACACAGTCCGGGCTAGTTTCTTTTTGTGTTTCGTTATTCAATTTTTTTTTAAATTGCTTTAAATTTTTTTTTGAAACCACAGCTCTTGAAATAACCTACAGCTGATGCAGAGCCAAATATCCAAAGCAATTTTTAGTGCTTTCCATAAAATTCTACAGCAATAAAATCTAAAATCACAGCAAAAAAATCTACAGATTTTTTCTACAACAAAATTTTTAAAGTTACGGTCCTTACCAATCAGACCTTATATATAAGGATACAACACAAGTCAGATAGACATGTTACCATCAACATCTTGTTCCTTTGTAAACCGGAAACCAACACAGTCCGGGCTAGTTTCTTTTTTGTGTTTCGTTATTCCCTCTGTTTTTATAATATCATCCAAAACGCTCTCCCCACACACACACAATAATATGTCGTTGATTCTAATCCAAATTCTAATAAGAATGTAACTATGGGGGTGATTGGTAGTTGGTGTAGGTGCTGTCCACAGCCCTATTTATTTCTAAAGCACCAAATTCAGAACAATCAAGCTTTAATTTTTTTTTTTGAAACCACAGCTCTTGAAATAACCTACAGCTGATGCAGAGTCAAATATCCAAAGCAATTTTTTAGTGCTTTCCATAAAATTCTACAGCAATAAAATCTAAAATCACAAAGAAAAATCTACTGATTTTTCTACAACAAAATTTTAAAGTTACGGTCCTTACCAATCAGACCTTATATATAAGGATACAACACAAGTCGGATAGACATGTTACCATCAACATCTTGTTCCTTTGTAAACCGGAAACCAACACAGTCCGGCTAGTTTCTTTTTGTGTTTAGTTATTCCCTCTGTTTTATAATATCATCCAAAACGCTTCCACAATAATATGTCGTTGATTCTAATCCAAATTCTAATAAGAATGTAACTATGGGGTGATTGGTAGTTGGTGTAGGTGCTGTCCACAGCCCTATTTATTTCTAAAGCACCAAATTGAGAACAATCAAGCTTTAATTTTTTTTGAAACCACGACTCTTGAAATAACCTACGGTGATGCGAGTCAAATATCCAAAGCAATTTTTAGTGCTTTCCATAAAATTCTACAGCAATAAAATCTAAAACCACATTCTACAACAAAATTTTAAAGTTCTGATCTTTACCAATCGGACCCTATATATAAGGATACAACACAAGTCGGATAGATATGTTACCGTCAACATCTTGTTCCTTTGTAAACCGGAATCCAACACAGTCGGGGCTAGTTTTTTTTTTGTGTTTCGTTATTCCCTCTGTTTTTATAATATCTTCCAAAACGCTCTCCCCCCCCCCCCCACACACACACACAATAATATGTCGTTGATTCTAAACTCATAACACCGCATCAATATTATACATGTACGCAACAAAGTTCCATTACTCAATCCAAATTCTAATAAGAATGTAACTATGGGGGTGATTGGTAGTTGCTGTAGGTGCTGTCCACAGCCCTATTTATTTCTAAAGCACCAAATTCAGAGCAATCAAGTTTTAAATTATTTTTTGAAACCACAGCTCTTGAAATAACCTACAGTTGATGCAGAGCCAAATATCCAAAGCAATTTTTAGTGCTTTCCATAAAATTCTACAGAATAAAATCTAAAATCACAAAGAAAAAATCTACAGATTTTTTCTACAACAAAAATTTTAAAGTTACAGTCCTTACCAATCAGACCCTATATATAAGGATACAACACAAGTCAGATAGACATGTTACCGTCAACATCTTGTTCCTTTGTAAACCGGAACCCAACACAGTCCGGGCTAGTTTTTTTTTTTGTGTTTCGTTATTCCCTCTGTTTTTATAATATCATCCAAAACGCTTCACAATAATATGTCGTTGATTCTAACTCATAACACCACATCAATATTATACATATGCAACAAAGTTCCAT
This sequence comes from Brassica carinata, assembly GCA_016771965.1. Lineage (NCBI taxonomy): Eukaryota > Viridiplantae > Streptophyta > Magnoliopsida > Brassicales > Brassicaceae > Brassica > Brassica carinata. Next base: position 40,490,784 of record CM028702.1, read on the forward strand.
TACTCAATCCAAATTCTAATAAGAATATAACTATATATAAGGATACAACACAAGTCGATAGACATGTTACCGTCAACATCATGTTCCTTTGTAAACGGAATCCAACACAGTCGGGCTAGTTTTTTGTGTTTCATTATTCCCTCTGTGTTTATAATATCATCCAAAACGCCCCTACACACAATAATATGTCGTTGATTCTAAACTCATAACACGCATCAATATTATACATGTACGCAACAAAGTTCCATTACTCAATCCAAATTCTAATAAGAATGTAACTATGGGGTGATTGGTAGTTCTTTGTAGGTGCTGTCCACAGCCCTATTTATTTCTAAAGCACCAAATTCAGAGCAATCAAGTTTTAAATTATTTTTTGAAACCACAGCTCTTGAAATAACCTACAGTTGATGCAGAGCCAAATATCCAAAGCAATTTTTTAGTGCTTTCCATAAAATTCTACAGGAATAAAATCTAAAACCACAGCAAAAAATCTACAGATTTTTTCTACAACAAAAATTTTAAAGTTACGGTCCTTACCAATCGGACCCTATATATAAGGATACAACACAAGTCGATAGACATGTTACCACAACATCTTGTTCCTTTGTAAACCGGAACCCAACACAGTCCGGGCTAGTTTTTTTTTTTGTGTTTCGTTATTCCCTCTGTTTTTATAATATCATCCAAAACGCTTCCACAATAATATGTCGTTGATTCTAACTCATAACACCACATCAATATTATACATGTACGCAACAAAGTTCCATTACTCAAATCCAAATTCTAATAAGAATATAACTATATATAAGGATACAACACAAGTCAGATAGACATGTTACCGTCAACATCATGTTCCTTTGTAAACCGGAATCCAACACAGTCCGGGCTAGTTTTTTTTTTGTGTTTCATTATTCCCTCTGTGTTTATAATATCATCCAAAACGCTCCCCCCCCTACACACAATAATATGTCGTTGATTCTAAACTCATAACACCGCATCAATATTATACATGTACGCAACAAAGTTCCATTACTCAATCCAAATTCTAATAAGAATGTAACTATGGGGGTGATTGGTAGTTGCTGTAGGTGCTGTCTACAGCCCTATTTATTTCTAAAGCACCAAATTCAGAGCAATCAAGCTTTAAATTTTTTTTTGAAACCACAGCTCTTGAAATAACCTACAGCTGCTGCAGAGCCAAATATCCAAAGCAATTTTTAGTGTTTTCCATAAAATTATACAGCAATAAAATCTAAAATCACAAAGAAAAAATCTACGATTTTTTCTACAACAAAATTTTAAAGTTACAGTCTTTACCAATCAGACCCTATATATAAGGATACAACACAAGTCAGATAGACATGTTATGTTACCGTCAACATCTTGTTCCTTTGTAAACCGGAATCCAACACAGTCCGGGCTAGTTTTTTTTTTGTGTTTCGTTATTCCCTTAGTTTTTATAATATCATCCAAAACGCTCTCCCCCCCCCCCACCACACACACACACATACTCATAACACCGCATCAATATTATACATGTACGCAACAAAGTTCCATTACTCAATCCAAATTCTAATAAGAATGTAACTATGGGGGTGATTGGTAGTTGCTGTAGGTGCTGTCCACAGCCCTATTTATTTCTAAAGCACCAAATTCAGAGCAATCAAGCTTTAATTTTTTGAAACCACGACTCTTGAAATAACCTACGGTGATGCGAGCCAAATATCCAAAGCAATTTTAGTGCTTTCCATAAAATTCTACAAAGAATAAAATCTAAAATCACAAAGAAAAAATCTACGATTTTTTCTACAACAAAATTTTAAAGTTACGGTCCTACCAATCGGACCTTATATATAAGGATACAACACAAGTCGATAGACATGTTACCATCAACATCTTGTTCCTTTGTAAACCGGAAACCAATACAGTCCGCTAGTTTCTTTTTGTGTTTCGTTATTCAATTTTTTAAATTGCTTTAATTTTTTGAAACCACGACTCTTGAAATAACCTACGGTGATGCAGAGCCAAATATCCAAAGCAATTTTAGTGCTTTCCATAAAATTCTACAAAGAATAAAATCTAAAATCACAAAGAAAAAATCTACGATTTTTTCTACAACAAAATTTTAAAGTTACGGTCCTTACCAATCGACCTTATATATAAGGATACAACACAAGTCGATAGACATGTTACCATCAACATCTTGTTCCTTTGTAAACCGGAAACCAACACAGTCCGGGCTAGTTTCTTTTTTGTGTTTCGTTATTCCCTCTGTTTTTATAATATCATCCAAAACGCTTCCACACGCCGTTGATTCTAATCCAAATTCTAATAAGAATGTAACTATGGGGTGATTGGTAGTTGTCAGAGGTGCTGTCCACAGCCCTATTTATTTCTAAAGCACCAAATTGAGCAATCAAGCTTTAAATTTTTTGAAACCACTCTTGAAATAACCTACGGTGATCAGAGCCAAATATCCAAAGCAATTTTAGTGCTTTCCATAAAATTCTACAAAGAATAAAATCTAAAACCACATTCTACAACAAAATTTTAAAGTTACGGTCCTTACCAATCGGACCTTATATATAAGGATACAACACAAGTCGATAGACATGTTACCGCCAACATCTTGTTCCTTTGTAAACCGGAATCCAACACAGTCCGGTCTAGTTTTTGTGTTTCATTATACATGTACGCAACAAAGTTCCATTACTCAATCCAAATTCTAATAAGAATATAACTATATATAAGGATACAACACAAGTCGATAGACATGTTACCGCCAACATCTTGTTCCTTTGTAAACCGGAATCCAACACAGTCCGGTCTAGTTTTTGTGTTTCGTTATTCCCTCTGTTTTATAATATCATCCAAAACGCTTCCACACGCCGTTGATTCTAATCCAAATTCTAATAAGAATGTAACTATGGGGTGATTGGTAGTTGGTGTAGGTGCTGTCCACAGCCCTATTTATTTCTAAAGCACCAAATTGAGCAATCAAGCTTTAAATTTTTTGAAACCACACTCTTGAAATAACCTACGGTGATGCAGAGTCAAATATCCAAAGCAATTTTAGTGCTTTCCATAAAATTCTACAAAGAATAAAATCTAAAACCACATTCTACAACAAAATTTTAAAGTTACGGTCCTTACCAATCGGACCCTATATATAAGGATACAACACAAGTCAGATAGACATGTTACCGTCAACATCTTGTTCCTTTGTAAACCGGAACCAAACACAGTCCGGGCTAGGTTTTTTCTGTGTTTCATTATACATGTACGCAACAAAGTTCCATTACTCAAATCCAAATTCTAATAAGAATATAACTATATATAAGGATACAACACAAGTCAGATAGACATGTTACCGTCAACATCTTGTTCCTTTGTAAACCGGAATCCAACACAGTCCGGTCTAGTTTTTTTTGTGTTTCGTTATTCCCTCTGTTTTCATAATATCATCCAAAACGCTCTCCCCCCCCCCAAAAATCTCTGTACGTACACATTAACCGATGTTCTAACGGGGGAGAGAAAGGACAGTGTCCCTCTCCGGCAACGTCCTCTTACATGGCCTCGTATAGAACCCGATGTTCTAGAAGATCAGACAGAACGTTCCTCATGTTGTCTAGCGACACGGGTTTGAGCAGCACGCCGTCTAGACCAAAGCTCATGCATTTCTCCTTTGTGGATTTGTCGGTGTTACCAGTGAGCGCCACGAGCAGTGGCCTTTGGTGGCGTTTTGTGAATTTCTCGTGTATACAGAGAGCGATCTGGTAGTTTTCGACCCCGGGGGTGCACACGTCCATGAAGACCACTCTGTGCTCATGGGATACAACTCTGAGACACTCCTCGGTTGAACTCACCGTGGTCACTTCGCATCCAAGGTGTACAAGAAGTCCCTTCGTCACCATTCTACTTACCCTGCGACCAAAAGCAAACATCAAATCTGATAACAAACAGCAGAAAGATAGAACTAATAGGCTTATACTAACCCATTCTCATCCATGACAAGAACCTTCAGTCCAGCGAAATTAACATGCTGTGGATTGGCTGGAACTTTTGGTATGCCAGACTGTTTAGATTCGTTTGAAATTCCAAGTTTAACATCAAAGATAGCAGTGCATCCTTTTCCAACACCTTCGCTCTCAATCCAAATGTTACCCTCCATCAGATTCACAAACCTTTGTCAAATGTGCAAACTATATCAATACCATTAGAGACGAAAACAAGAACGAAAAGTAACGACACTAAATAAGGCTCAACCTCTTGGAGATGGCGAGACCAAGCCCACTACCTCCCGAGCTTCTTGTCGCTAAAGACTGTGTTTGAGCAAATTTAGTGAATAGCTTGGGAATGTCCTGTGGATTTATTCCTGCTCCCAAGTCTTTTACCTATGGTTGAATAATCGTCAATAGTAAGATCTATGAAAGTACTCTCATCCGTGGTTTATGGGACCAAAGATACTAACCTTTACTCTCAAGTAGAAATGACTCCCAGTTTGCACCACGAAAAAGTCAGGAGGAGCTCGGTTGTCTGACTTTGTGACAAGAGCAGTTACGGAGATACAACCTTGTTTGGAGAACTTCACAGCATTACCAACTATGTTTAATATTATCTGCATTAGCCGTTTCTCATCCCCAACTACAAACTCTGGCAAATCTGGTGCGAGGTTTAGTGTGATGGGCAGTTTCTTAACAACGGCTATAGGCTTAATCAGATTCAGGACCTGCAACAACATTAAGAAATTTCAACCAAAACTCTAACTTTTAAAACATGAAGCTGTTCTAAAGTATACAAACAATGACATGCAGGAGTAGGCATGCGGCCGAACCATAATTCTCGGTTAGTTCAGTTAGTTCGGTAGGTTTATAAAAACTTTGATTTTCAGTTCGGTAATCGATTAGTTTGGTTTTTCAAAAAAAAAAAATTTGTTAAACAAATTTTAAACCGAACTAACTGAAATTACCAAACATTTAAACCAAAATTACCCGAATTTAATTAAAATATAATCAAAAACAAAAACTCCGGTTAATTTCGGTAAAAATTTTAAAAACGGAACTATCGGAATACTGACCAAACTTTTTCCGGTTCAATTTGGCAAAATATTGGTCGAACCGAACTACCTGAACTACCCAAACCCGCAGGCCTATGCAGGAGGAAAAGATATCGTGTTACCTCTCTAAATAAAGTATGAAGATTGAATGTCCCGAGCTCAAGTTGAAGACTTCCATCTTCAAGCCTTGAAAGATCCAAGACATCATTCATCAAAGTTGCCAAAAGGCTACTGCTTTTCAGTACCGTCTCCACCATCAATCTCTGTTCAGGTGTTAACTCCGTTTCTTGAAGTAAGGAAGAGAGCGCAATGATCGCATGCATTGGCGTCCGCATCTCATGGTTCATAACCGCCAGGAAATCGTTACGTGCACGGATCGCTGTCTCCGCTTCTCGTCTCGCTATATCAAGAGCCACATTCTGCTCCATCAGAAGGTCCCTAGCTCGCATCGACTCTTCAAGAATCGCAGCATGTGAGAGAGCCACAGCCACCTACAATTTAAAAAAAAAAAAAAGAGTTCAGACAAGCTCAACATCAGACATAAACTGAGTTCCAAAATGTGTATAAAAAAACCTGATCCGCAACGACTTCGACTAGCTCCAGCTCATGAACATGCCACTGCCTCGCACTGTCCGAAGGAAGCATCAAGACCATAAGAGCGTATCTCTTCGTCGAAAGCTCTGGCCAGTCGTTAATCTGAAAATTCGAAAGGTGAAGAAGCGGGACCCTCACAGCCACCACCTCCCCGAGCAGATACTTCCCCGAGACAGGCCTCAACCTCGCCACGGGCGAGTTAGGAGATATCTTCACAGCTCTACTAGTACCAAACACTTGGTTAATCACCGGCAACTGAATAGGCACCGTGTACTCAACCGGATGCTGCTGACGAAGCGTGTACGATAGCTGCAACTCCAAACCAGTCCTAGTCGGCATCCACAACGCACACTCCTCCAACGCCAACGTCCTCCCGAGCTCAACTAGTGTGGTTTTCAAGATCGTGTGTCTATCCAACGTGCTTCTAATCTCATGAGTCAGCATCCTCACGTGCCTCCCGGTCTCCTCCTGCGTCCGGATTAATCCCATCTCTCTGTCCAGCTCAGCAGCCTTGTTTTTCAAGAAGAGCTCGCGCGTCTTCACGCTGAGGAGGTCCGGGATGATGTGGACTAGCATCAGGGCCGTGGCGCAGGAGACGACGGCGGTTAAGACCTTGGCGGTGGTCATCACGAGGGCCACGGTTCGTGAATGGGTGGTGAAGGTCCATAGGTTGATGAGGTGGGTGGCGCCGCAGAGGACGATGAAGGCGCCGAACTGGACGAGGACCCATCTGTAAGGGAAGACGGCTGATTTTTTGACGAAGTAGATGAGCTCGAGGGGGATTGAGAAGTAGGCGACGGCGATGAAGAAGTCTGAGATGTATTGGTACTTCATTAGGAGCTCGTCGGCTGGCCATTGAGGCTCGATGCAGTTGCAGACTTCCATCATATGGTTTGAGACTGTAACAGAATCGAGAAATTAGGGTTTATATGTAACGGATCAAACTCGATTACGTTCTGTTTCGTAAACGTGAGTAGCTGGAACAGAAGAATTCGAATCGAAATCGATATGCAGAATAGTTCGTGATAAGATTACAGAAGAATTAGATTAATCAATCAGTTTACTATGGGATCGGAGAAGAAGCTTACCTGATCGGGAAAATGAATCGAATCGAATCGATTTGGGATTTTGAGAGAGAGAGACGACGGAGGAGGAGCAAGAAGAAGAAGGCGTTGGCAGCCTTTTTTATCAAGTCCAAAGAAAAATTGGTTGGGTTGGGTTTAACACTTCTCTCTTTTAACTCTTTTTCTTTTTGGTAGCTGTGTACATATTTTGTTTTTTCTTTTTGGTCTAATGTAATATGAATTTGTTGTCTTTTTAATATGTTATGATGACTAATTTTTCTTGGATTAATTATAGATGGTAAGAAAATTGAGATAATTCGGAAAGAAATCTCCATGCTGGTGAAAGAACTTAGGAACAATGTATACACTTGTGTGTTAGGTGTAGTGAAGTAAAAAATGAGGGGAAAAGGAAAGAAATGTATACACTTTTGTGTAAGATCCAGCACTCTCTCTCTAGATCGACGTTTATCCTCTTCCATATCTATCCTTTAATCACGCCTTCGTCAGTTATTATTACAGTAGTTATAACCTCGTCACGTTCCTTGGTTTATTCTAGTACTTTGACCCATTTTTTGCTTGATAATAGTTTTCCTGGCTACTTTCCCTTTGTCTTAGAACTTTTGACTTGGTATTTTTACACTAGTCATAGTCACTTCCAAATTGTATTTTCTCTTGATCTCATGAGCCATCTCCTGTTCTGTAATTGTTGATCACTTCAACATTTTAGACCTCCATGATCTAACAAATATATGATTAGTCACATAGACTTTTATTTGCATCTTATATCTTCTCTTCATATTACATATATGACTACCTGACTCTCCATGTCAGAACACTTTACATCAATCTTCAAAGCCAGACCTATAGAGCTTAATGTTGTATCTAATTTTCAGAGAATATTTGAGAACCGCAAGCTTGAAATCTCTTTAAGCTCTTGTTCTGCCTCGTTTTCATCATCGCTAGATGACAAAAGATCGGGAATCCTCTCATCATCCCAAATATTACCTCCATTGTTTACATTAATACTCCCAACTTCCTCATCTCTCGCACCTTCTCAAAAGTCGTCTTATAAGTTTCATTTTTCTTTGATTTGATACCTAAACCATCATTAGATTCTTCATCATCAAACACATCATAACCATCGTCACCAACAACAATGCAATCGTCTCTACTGCCCGGGTGACGTTAGCGGTCAATATCTCTGTATTCTTCCAACTATGGGCTTTGACGCAATGGAGGAGCTTCAACTCTAGCTCCAAAAATTTCAATTTCAGGCGACTCTCCACTTTGTGATTCACATCAACATTGATGTCCTTCCAACTTTGGGCGTTGATGCGGTAGAGGAGCTTCAACTCCGGCTCCAACGTCTTCAGTTTCAGGCGTACTTTCAGTTATCAAGACGGCATTGTCTCCGACAACATGTGTCTCAGGTTCTCGTCAACTGCTCCGAGACTCTTCAACATTCTCCCGACTAAGTAGTCTCTTGTGTGACTTGAAGTAAACGAAGTGCTTGACATATAAGAACCAGCTGAATATGCATTAAATTAGCCATCCCCACCAAGAAGTCCACCTATGAAAACAAACCGGTGAATATGATGGAATTACTAGTTAAACAGTTTGTAATTTTGAATTGTAACCAGTTCAACAACTATAAATTAATACCAACAATTTTAATTTCTTTTCTCCCTAGCCAGATTTCCTATCAACTACTCTTGGTAACACATTTAATCGTCCACAATCACACGATATCAAAACTGAAATGACGTCTACGTGTGGTATCAATACGGCAAAAGACAGTTGAATCACATGAATCTCTGGAAAAAGTACTTGGAGATATTAAAAAAAAATTGAATGAAGTCAAATCCACCTAATTCGATAATTGCCGACCGAGCATATGACTATATGAGTAGAGGTTCCACACTGTAGAAATGGGACCAAAGATATTAAAAGGAGGAAGGAGTGGATCCCATACGTAACAAGGACAAGAGATTGAAAATAGAAACCTACGGGTATGGTTGGCTCACACTGGGCCACAAGTAACCCTTGTGGTTACAAATCTTCACTCCCATCTATAATTCTCCTTCTCTGTCTTCTTCCTCTTCTTCTCTAACGTTAACATATCCCCTTTGGATTTGATCTTATTCCACTTCATCTATCTCACAAGGTTAGTCTCTCTCTCTGCATCAAAAATTCAATCTTTATGATTCCTTATCATAAATCATGGATTTTTCCTTGATGGGTTTGTGCTAGATTACCTTTACAATCAAGAATTTGAGTTTCATCGAATTGATCTCAAAGCTGCTTACTTTTGGTTTACAGAGATAAGTTGTTAGGTTTGTGTTATATCCCAATGGCTCTTAACGTGAGCAAAGTTGTTCCCCGTAGTCCCATTTTAGCGAAGAGGGTTAACGCTTCAAGATCTCAAAGGGTCTTGCTAGCTTTCTCACCCAAAAAGGGCTCCTCCTCTGCTGAAGAATTACTACAAGGTCTTTCTTGTACAAAGCCTGTCACTTTTGTTACTTCTCGTAGATCTTCTTCTTCTTCTACTTTGTGTTTTCTTGGGAAGTCTCAAGACACTGAAACTAAACCACACGAGGATCCCCCTAAGTAAGTTAAGATCTTTTGGTTCTTATCCTCCATAGATCAAACTAGTCTGCTTTTTTCCTGTGTTAGCTGATGAGTTTCTTGGTGGTGTTTTCAGCTCTCAAATTGTACAAAAGGAAGGTGAGAAGAAAGTGATGCCAAGTAGAAGAAGCAGCTCAAGCCAGGTTTTGGTGGAGTATGTGTCTAATGATGCTAAATTTGTTAATGAAAGGGCTCGTAGTGACTTTGTTCTTCTTTCTCGGTATATTCCTCATTATCCTGCGTTTTTAAACATTACTTGTCATTGGAGAAGGTCTCTTAGGTCCCAAATCTTTTCAGTGGCATTATGAGACTTGACGCTCGTGCGCGTCAGGACGTTGCTATTCTTGGTTCAGGGTTCCTTAAACTTGATGGTAAGTTCTGTAATTCTAAATTCTCAATCCAAGATTTGGTTCTGTCACATCTAATTTATCTTTTGGGTTTATCATGTAGCTCGGGCAAGAGAAGATACAGAGAAAATAGACCGTAATGTCAAGAGAAAGGCCGAGCGCCTTCATCATATTGCTAGTGTATGCTTATCCTCTCATTTATACATTCACAGATATGTACTTTTATCTATGTTTTATTTCTCTTTATTGGTTTATGTCAATAGATATTAAAGAACATAGCTCAGTCTAAGTTGAAAAATGCCGCTGATAAGCATTGGAGTGACGGCGCCTTAGAGGTATGTATGCCCATCCGTTTCATTTTCTGTATAGTTTTTGTGTAACTAATCAGTGTATGTATCTTTTCTAGGCTGATTTGAGGCGTGCAGATTATCGTGCTAAACAACGGGCAATGGAGGATGCATTAATGGCTTTAGAGGTAAAAGCAAAGTCTGATATGTTATAGTACTGATGTTTTTTGGATTATTTTTGGTAATGGTTACACTTGTTGTGGTTGTAGTTCATCAAGAACATTCATGATATGATGGTGCAAAAAATGGTTGACAGCTTGTAAGAAAGATGCATACATCCTTGACACTTGTTGTTGCTTGAAAGCAAGATCTTAATTTATAATTGTCATTTTGATAGGGTTACATCTGAAATTGGTACCACGGACCGCATATCACTTGAGAAGAATGGCAAAGCTCTAGATTTTTTCCCAGGGGAAGTTTCATCTGATCGCATATCTGCTATTGAGGTCTGATTAAATTGGAAAAAAGAAGGCTATGTGTTCTTAAGTATTCTTCTCTCTCTCTCTCTCTGAGGGTTCCTTGTTGATGTTGAAGCAGGAAGCTTACAAGAGTATGGCATCAGCGCTCTCAGAAGCCGATGGAATTATTGACTACACTGACCCTGAAGAGGTCTCTGTCCAAAGCCGGTCTTGTTTTATTTTTCTTTCCTTTGTTACATTCACAGAAATAATGTGTTTTGTTTTTGTTTTAACAGCTTGAGTTGTTAGTCACAACTCTGATAGACCTTGATGCAATGGATGGTAAAAGTAGTGCATCTCTCTTGGCTGAATGCTCAATCTCTCCAGACGTCAATACAAGGTAACGTAAAAACCAAATGTGTTGTGTTACTTATCTTAACAACTTTCTTTGTGTGAGTTCTTCACTATTACACACGTTACAAATGCAAAACGTTGATGACGAAACGCGTTGTTTGGTGTAGAAAAGCGTTGGCTAACGCCTTGGCAGCTGCACCGTCGATGTGGACACTTGGAAATGCAGGCATGGGAGCATTACAGGTAATAAACACTCTTGCAAATCTTGCACTTGATAACTGTTTTTTGCAAATGTTTGATTGTTATCGTCCCATTGGAAGCAGAGGCTTGCGCAAGACAGTAACCCAGCAATTGCAGCAGCTGCTTCGAGAGCGATCATAGCGCTGAAGAAGCAGTGGGAAGTAGAAGAAGGTGACTCACTTAGGTTTATGATGAACTTTGAGAAACCGAGTGATGATGATGATAAAGAAGAAGAAGAAGAAGATGGAGACAGTGACCATGACGAAATCTGAAGAAAATGCATTTTTCATGTAAAAGAATATTAAGTTTGTAGATAATTTAGAGTTCATAATAACTTTAGTTAATACAAAAACGAAATCATATGAAATATGTAACTATGGATGGGTAGAAATATGAGATCCATGCTATATTAAGAACTGCCGAAACCGTCAAAATATTAATTTATATAATATTAATATAACTTGTTATTTTTGTCATCAACTTAAACATATACTCATCAATTTAGACCATGCTAACCAAAAAAAAAGATTATGTATTATGAAACCAAAATATTACTCGCATGTATACGTTATTTGAAACTTCCTATGGATATCATAAAGGACTTGGAAGCTAAAACTCAAGATGTCATATTTCTAAGACAGATTCTCTTATAACTTTTAGAAAGAAAAAAAACTAAATTTAAATGAAAGCAAACACTATTTATTTGGTCAAATAAAAATCACTTGAGATATGGAAGTCTTGAATTAATAATAGATTGGTAACATTCGTAATTAGTATCGTATGCAGGCTGTGATTATAAATGATTTGTTGGTTTAAATCCTATTTAAATTCCTATTAAGAACTTTTCTTTTGAACAAAGTCTTGTCAAGGGCATGACTCGTTTCTTCGCCCAATCTTTTGCGGTTGTTGGCGTTTTGCAACAATCACTCAAACCGTTCTAAATCGATTCAAACTGCTTTAAACTTTTTAAATTAAAAAACTGGTTCTAGCTATCGTTTGTGGTTGCGAGCAGTTGCGCAAAGGTAATTTTTTTCTTTTTTTAAAACAAATAAATACAAAAATAAAAATAAAAGTTTTAAATTGAAATAATAGAAAGACTTAAATATAACTATTATTATAAATAAAATATAACTATATTTATAACTAAATTTTTTATAATTATATAAAATGTAATTATTGTTATCTCGCAAACGTACCAATTTATAACCGCAGTACCAGTTGTACAAATCTCTTAAAACCGTTTAAAACCACAACCATCCGCATCTAAGGATGGGTTGCGGGTCAAACCTGCCCCGCTGACCCGTTGACCCGCATGTTTCAATTTTTTTTTGGTCAAACAATCCGACCCGCACAATCCGAGAACAAATATATTTATATTTGCACCCGCCCCGATTAATTCTGCGGGTAACATGCGGGACCTGCGGGTTATATATATATATTTAAATAATTATTTAATTTAATTTTTCTAAAAAATACTATAAATAGTATATTTATAATTAAATTTTTATATATTTTAAAAATTTTAATTAAATTTTTATATATATATTTAAGTTTTTTAATTATTATTTTTAAACATTCCTGTATTTTTCTAAAAAAATATATTTTTTTAACAAAAAAAAATATTTTTTTGCGAGTTGACGGGTACCCGCGATTCAAAATTCACCGACTCGCATCCATCCCGCATAAAATACTCATAACCGCACCCGCATTTGCGAATCAATTTTCTTCTAATTGTTCAACCCGTACCCATCCTGCAGCGGGTCAAATGGGGCGAAACCCGCAGCTTAAAACTCAAATTCTCAGTCTTATCCGCATTCGTAAACTCCCGCAAGTGCAACCGATCCGGTTAGACCGATCAGGCCGTAAGAACCTAAAAGATGTATTTTCGCTAATTATAGTGCTTGTTTTGTAAACACAGATTTTTAACAAAACGCGTAAACGTCTCTTAGCTGGCAAGTTCTCTTTTATCGCCGACCTTTGGTTTTTCCAATTAATATCTAAAACAAAAAGACGGAAAACACCCCCATAATAAAAATTATTAACAAGTTTGCCCCCATTGACCTAGACCTATTTAAATATCTATCTCCCTTGAGCCGAAAACACGTTCCCCCATTCTCCCAATTTCTCAAAGACGATAAATCCCTAATTCCCCCAATCGATTCGCACGAGCCGATTTCTACATCTTCTTCGATCCGTCTTTTGATCTTTCATCTGGTAAAATTTCGATTCGTCTTTTGCTAATTGTTCAGCTAATTTATATCCGTTGATGATTCGTCTGAATGAATTCGATTCGTTTTCCCTTTTCGATTGAGAATTTACGTCTGTTTTAGGTTTAGATCATAGGAATCTGTAGATCTAGCGCTTTGAGATATGAGTTTCCGTCGGATCTTTGATTTGTATATATGAGGCTTGAATTTATATCTCTATGCGATGAATCTGTTGTTTGATTTGTTAATTTTGATTGTATTTTCCAGATTTAATTGAGCTGAAGATGGCGGACTCATTGAGTATGTCTCTTGATGAAATGGTTAAGAGGAGCAAGGCCGCTAAAAAGTCTGCTGGTAAAGGAGTTTCCCGCGGTGGAGCTAAAGGTGCTGGAAGAGGAGCTGGTGGACCTGTTCGCAGAGGTCCTCTAGCTGTGAAAGCTAGGCCGTCATCATTCTCAAACAAGGCAAGCTCACGAATCTGGGATCTTCTCTCTGTATGATTGGAATTCTGAGTTTGCACACCAAATAACGAAGCATAGCGTTTGATAAACGAGTCTCTAAATGTTCTTGGAGAAGCACTTTTGATTTTGCATTCGCCTTAACACACTTTTAGCTTTCAAAACTTCCTCTGGGACTCAGACTACAAAGCTCTTCTAACATCTACTAGTTTATGGAGGAGTTTTCTTAGAAAAGCCTCTTCCTTGTCCTTGTCTACTTAGTGGTCTATATGGCCAAATATGATGATTTCAACAGGCCTAGATGAGCAGAAGTTTTGTACTTTTAGTGGGGGAGCTGTATTAGTCCACCTAGGGTCATCTGGATTGATGACTTTCGTGGTGGTTGGGGGGAATTTCAGCAAACTTAGATAGTCTCTTTAAGTTGAGGAATGTGCACGATGCATGAAGTTCATGTTTTGCCTCTTGCTACATCTGGAATTTCTTTGGAGTCTGATGGCTGTCTCAGTTTTTGATTCTCCAAGGACTATGTTTTTGGCATCAGAGACTGTGATATCACCAGTGAGATTTGTATGAAGCTGATCAAAAATTGCTTGTTTTCACCACATTTTATCCTTCGATGGTTCTTGACTGGTATAGGACTTTCAGATAAAAGGGTGGCTTCTCGTCTTTCAAGAAATTTTGTTGATTAATGTGGCTTCCCAGATTCTACAGACCCTTTTGGCTGACTTTATCTGTTCCACTTAACAGCTTAACCGCAGGAAGAAGAACTTGCCATGGCAGAATGGTTTGTTTGAAGAAAGCATGAGATCTGTTGGAGTAACTGGAATAGAGGTTGGAACTACTGTTTATGTTACCAACCTTGATCAGGGAGTAACAAATGAAGATATCAGGGTATAGCCTCGACTTCTATGGTTCAGTGCTTTGTTATTATGGTCCGATGAGGAGTTTCCTAAGAAAACGTTGTGCTACCATGTGGTATCTAGGAACTCTTTGGTGAGATTGGAGAGATGAAAAGATATGCAATTCACTATGACCAGAACGGGCGTCCAAATGTAAGTTCCAACATATCTTGACTTCTGTTTTTTTTTCCTCGCTCTGGTTCAAAGGTCTTTACAGATGTGTGTGTGTGTGATACAGGGCTCGGCGGAAGTTGTGTACATGAGAAGAAGTGATGCATTTCAAGCTATGAAGAGATACAACAATGTCCTGTTGGATGGAAGGTCAATGAAATTGGAGATTCTTGGTGGAAACAATGAGGTTGCTCCTGTTGCAGCTCGTGTTAATGTAACCGGATTGAACGGAAGGATGAAGAGAACTGTTTCCATTGGGTATGTAGCCATTTCTTGTAGCATAGTTGAGATTGCGTGTCTTTGATGATCAAGCGTGAAGACTTAAGTGTCTGATTCTTGCAGACAAGGAATTAGAGGTGGGAGAGGAAGAGGAAGAAGTGCAGCTCCTTCTATGAGACGCCTTCCAATGTAAGTGATATCGCTTACGTTGCTTTCATCTAATCATATGTGACCGATCATGTATAGGTTTTATAACTAATCATATCATACATTCTATTTATGGCAGTGGAAACCAACAAGGAGGTGGCGTAAGAAGTGGCCGAGGAGGGTTTCGTGGTAGAGGCCGAGGCCAAGCCGGTGGTGGCAGAGGGAATAAAGGCGGCCGAGGCGGAAAGAAGGCGGTGGAGAAGTCGGCTGAAGAACTAGACAAGGATCTCGAAACATATCACGCAGAAGCAATGAACATCTCTTGAGCAAACTCGATGTCTCTGCATCTTGCTCTGTGCTTTATCCTTGTCTAATGTTATCTTTTTCTTTCTCGAATACGCTCTTTGCTATAATTTCTTTTAGGATGCTCTGCTTTGGATTATTTTTTATCGTCTCTTTTACATCACCTGGTTGAAGTTTAAATGAGATTTAGTTGTAAATTAAAAGCTCTCGCATAATAGTGTCATCTTTTGCTTTCTAATTGGATTATTTAACTACATTAATGTGTGTTTATACATTTATTGAAGAATATTAACAGTCTTTCCATTCAAATTAGTACTTGCATCCCGTTCCAGATTATACATCCAACAAGTGGTGGAATTATTTATATATGTATGAAGCTTTGACAACAGTTTAGTTAAAAAAGTGAATTTTCACTTTTCAAATAAGAAAATGACAATATAAAAAATCGGTATCAAAAGTCAAAATAAACTCAGAAAAGACAATGGAGTTAATTTAAGAATATCAAAAAGGAAACAAAATAATTTCTAACGACTTAATTTTCCATATATTATGCTATATAAACCTAAAACTCAACACACAATCCAAAAAACTAAATTTAATTTGTTAACTAAATGGTTACCAAAAGAAATTCAATTAATGAGAGACAATAGAGTCAAATTTTCAGGAAATATATTTAACTTATGCGTATAAAAAGCATATAAGCCCTTGGTTTTTTGAGTCCCAGCAATTGTTCGTCTTCTCCGAGTGCGAATGGCTGAACCTTTCGTGTCGTTTATTTCACTCCTGCTCAAGACGCAGCCGGACTATGCTCTTGCTCATCCTCGGCAGAAACCTTTCAATGACACATTACGTCAAGCTATGCGGAAAAGAATGTAACAATCTTCTTTCTTTCTTTCTTTCTTCCAATGCTTTTATTCCTTTTTCACTGTATTGACAATATCTCCATCTCTCCAGTACTGTTATCTTACAACGGAGTCGCCCTACCCCGACGACCGACACTCCAAGACTCCAAAGGTTTCCCTCTATATACACAGACTATCTAGAGTCTAAACTTATGAACTCGGCCAACTCAGAGGTTCGTCTCAAACCTTTTTTACCAATTCTGATTTTATCCATATACAGTTCACTCTTCTTGTTATTGATGATTTGATTCTTGTTGGCAGGAGGAGTACTCGAATCCACGTGATCTTGAAGTTCGCATACATTATCTTGAGAAGGAAGTTAAAGAACTATGGTACCGTCTCCGTCATATCTCAGATAGACTCAGCGCGCTTCCGGACACTTTGATAACTCAGATACTCTTATACCTTCCTACCAAAGATTCCATCAAGACAAACTTTTTATCGAAGAGATTTAAAGATCTATGGCTTCAGGTCCCAGGACTAGAGATGCACTCCCATGAACTCGCCGCCATACAGAACTTCATCGCCACGTTTCTCCAGATCAACCGTGGCTCGCGTCTCCAGAAGTTCAAGATAACGTACAACGGGCGCAATGTTTGTAGCCACGGGATCAGTGAGTTCATCGCCGGAGTGATTAACCGTGGAGTTCAACAACTAGACGTTGGCAGTAGCACACTCAAGCGTCCTCTCACCAACGATCTCGTACCTGTTAACATTTACAAGAGCAACACTTTGGTTTCTCTCAAGCTTGCAAACGTGGGAATGCAGAATCCTCCTGAGTTTGGTGTTTCTCTGCCTTGTCTCAAGACCGTGCATCTCGAAGACATTACCACCAAGGATCCTTTGATCGTAGAGAAGCTCATCTCAGGCTGTCCTGTCCTTGAAGATCTGACGGTTTTTAGGGCTTTTGATGACAATGTACCGGTTCTGCGTGTGAGATCTCTCAGTCTGAAGAGGTTTTGTGTGAAGTTTAGTCGTGCCAGAACAATTCATGGTAAAGAGTATGCGGTTGAGGTTGATGCTCCGGGTCTCAAGTATCTGAACTTCAGAGATAATCTATCTGATAAAGTTGTGGCTAAGAATCTGAGTTCCTTGTTCAAGATCGACATTGATACACAATTCAGTTTTGGTATGAGCACTACTATTACCGTGCAGATTAAGCAAGCTATTATCAGTGATTTTCTCAAGGGTGTTTCTGGTGTAAGACATATGATCATCTCTCAGCCTACACTCAAGGTAATACATTTATAACAAACAATGAATAAATTGTTTTTTTTTTTTTTAACACCAAATAAATTGTTATTATGTTTGTTGTTCTTGCAGATCCTTTATGCTTGGATGAATAATGGAGCGTTCACCAAATTTCGCAACTTAACTCGCTTAGAGGCTTCGTTCTGCACCGTCTTATTACAAAGGTTGCCACATTTTCTTGAAGGTTGCCCGAAGCTGAAACACCTCACATTGGTACATTCTTGTTACTAAAAACTTTATGATTTTTTTGGCCTAAGAACACATAAACTAATTTTGGTTTTTATTTTATTTTGTTTGGCAGTACTTGCTTTATTTGAAGGACTTAGAACCAGAGAACCTTGAGCTTACCGTTGTGCCTCAGTGCTTACTATGTACGCTTGAGTGTGTTGAGGTTAAAGAAGTGGCCACGGTGGAGAAAGCTGGGAAGAAAAGAGCGAGGTACATCAAGAAAACCAAAGTATCGAAACACAAGAAGAAGATTTGGATTGAACTAGTGAGGTATATTCTTGAGAACTCGTTAGTCCTCAAGAAACTCGTTTTGTGTTTCTCTTCTGCGACCAATAGCGTCTTAGAGATCTCGGAGGCGCTTCCTACGTTCACAATACGTTCTCCCGGATGTGAAATCATCAACCATCTGACATCTCTTTGAAGATCTTTTTAGGAAGGAATAATCTCTTTGAACCTTATGTTTTTTTTTCTCCAGTGTAAAAGAAAAGCTAAGTTATAGTATTGCTATACTTACCTTAAGTTTTATATAAGGTTCCACTTTTTTGAATGACAAATCAAAAAAGGACATTAAATGTTTTTCGTTGTTTACAAAATAGAATTCAACACAATTTGGCCCAATTCTAACGACGTTATGTTCAATGAGGTCACGTTCCTGCCATTATGCTACGTTGCAACGGGGTTTACTTGCCCAAGAAGAAACACAAGGCAGCCGATGGTTTATTGTGTCAAATGCAGTCGGTGGATCGGTAGCAGCTTGTGTATGTCCTTGAGTGTTCATGTTGTCTTTCACCCGAAAGATATTTTATGCATAAATTGAGCAGGATGAAGGCAACAGAGTGTTAAAAGTCAGATCACACCTGGTGAACCTATGAAAAAGGTCTTACTATGATTAATGGACGCGTTTGGTTCAAATGTTGCTTGTTGATTCCGCAAGCATCACACTTTCTTCCCTTGATCCTTCACGACGGTATTCAAGGAGGACATTCCGGAGTGTTCAAAACTTTGAAACGAATCCAGTGTTCTTTTCATTGGCATAATGTACTCCATTCTGTCCAATAATATCTATCTCAGTGTGGGATTTGTCAGACCCATACGACATCCACACTATCGCTGACATGACTATACTTCAACCCTTAATGAAGATTTTCCTACCTCCAATATTGGTAATTGTGGACAGACTAAGAAAATGCACACTTTTCTTTGGCATGAAACACCCATTTACTGCATCGGATATTGCTGAAATCTTTGTGTGTGAAGTGGTCAATTTACACAGTTTTCCATCATATATTGTATTATACATATAAAATCTTTCTCATTGGATTTTAGCGTGAATGCTTTCGGGTTTTAGGTACTAAACTCAAATATAGTATTGCGTTTCATCCATAAACAAACGAAAAACGGAGGTCTTTTAATGTTGGGTAAGCTTCAATAGCTTGCAGCTCAAGCTATTCTTAACAAGCTGGTTAGGGATAAAAAGAAGCTATTTACTTGTATTAGAAGTAGTAAAAAAAAAAGTTTTTTATTTACCATTAGAAATAGGAAAAAATGAAGTTCTACTTACCATTAGAAATAGGCAAAAATGAAGTTTTCTATTTTATTTTAAGAATATGATTAGCAAAGTAGGTCTAACATTCCTATAAATATCAAAGTTGAGTTGTGACTTTGATAATAAGTAGAAGATTAAGAATACAAGAGCTTTTTTGAGTGGTTAGTTTTGAGATAGTTTCTAAACATTAATAAAGAAAGTTGTCTTTATACAATTGCTAAGTGTGTTCTTAAACACTATATTGAATCGATGCCTAGAGTCATATCTGAGATGTTTCTCTTCTTCTTAATTATCTTAAATTGCGTAGTAAGTATTTGAGCTGGGAAGATGTCAGCTACAATACGAGCCATCACACTGCAATCAATACGACGCCTTTCAAGGTTGTTTATGGTCGGATCCACCGACGTTTGTTCCTTTTGTACCCGGTTAAATTTCAAACTTTGAGCTGGAACAGTCACTTTGGGAATGCGACACCATGTTACAGGATTTGAAAGTTTCTTTGTTTCGTGTTCACGATTCCATGAAATATACAGATAAACACCATCGCGATGTCACCCTTGAAGTGGGTGAGAAAAGTATGCTTAAGACTGAGGCAGTATCTTCAACACTCTTTATTTCGTGGCTCTTGGAGTTTTATAAGTTGTAGAAAGCAAGAAAGAATGATGAGAATAAGAAATCTAGAAACTAGAAATGAAGACTTTGAACAGAAATAAAAAAAAAATGGTGGACGTTTATTGGCCTGGCTACAACCAAGACTTTTGTTGGCATCCTTTTGGTATTATCTCGATGGAAATAAGCCAGTAAATAATTTTCCTTAGTTCTGGTCGAATTTCCCTTCAAACAAAATCAAAGTGATGCCAACAAAAGTGATTTTGTTATGATTTTGTTAAAATGGGTCAAAATCACTTCTCTTTACGCCATTTGTCAAGAACGTGATCATGAGATTTCTTGGTCATGTTGGGATGATCAAACACGGTGATTTGCTTGTTGGTCCATTAAAAAGTAGTATAACCGATGGTTGGAACTAGGATGGCCTAACTAGGACGCTAATGTGCATATTGCGGCCAACTCTCAAATCTTCAAAATCCAATATGATTTTGGCTCGACGAAATGTATTGTCCATAGGTGATTGGTCGACCAAAATTTCCTCCTTTTGTTGATTTGAAGTCGGTTTCATTATTGTCCAGCTGCTGCTTCCCAAGGGCATTCATCTGGCCGCGGAATGAGAGATGAGCTGGTTAGGATCATATCATCATCCTTCTCCTTTAACAAGATTTGTCTTCAAATCTGACTCTCCTACATCAAAAAGAAACAGGTTAGACACCAAAAAAATGATCAAGCAAAAAAGGCATGAATGCATTAGCAAAGCTGATTTTAAGAATTTTTTTTTTTTTTTTTGGGATTATTGAAGTCGTTTTACTTAAGTAAAAGGCTCTGAAGTCTAAACCAATCATGCTCATTGTTTTGCGGATATTACTTGGTTTCTATAATCTTATCGGTAGAGACGATTTGTTAATAGCTATTTGAAATGTTTTCGTGGTACATATATTATTCCATACATACGAAATATGGATGACTTTAAGTGGGATGACTTAAATTGTACATCAAATTAATTTCATGGTATCATAAACAAATTTAAATAGGGATGATTTCAAATGGAATATGTCATTGTATATAAATTCAAGCGTGCAGAAACCTTATTATAATATAAGATTTGCGTCATTAGTTATATAAAATAACTTATCTATATTATTAAAATATAAACACTATTCAATGATATTAGATGTTATATCACGAAAAGTTCTATTAAATTTAGTTTTTAATTGTCATATGTAATTAAGAATAATTCTTTCATGTTAAAAATTGTTACAACATATCAATATTTAAATATTAAACATTATTTTTTTTAAAGATATAGTAGAAAAATCTTAAGATGGAAGGTTAAAAATATTTAAATAAGTAATTGCCAATATATTAAAAATCTTAAATAGCCTAAAATTGAACAAGTGTTTTGAATATTGTATTGGTCTACATATTTAGCTATATGAGCATTTGGTTCCATTTCCACACGTCCAAAATGAAGTAGTAACAATTTTCCTTTTGTTATTTTTGAAAATGTTAGATATATCATATATCATATTGATTATATACTATTTTATAATGTATTTTGTATAACGGGTCAGCAAATTTTATATAATAAATTCCATATAGTGTTAATCTAATTCATAGTAGTTACATATATGTGTTCATTTGAATATGTTTATTTGTATATTTGATGAAATAAAAATAGCTATCATTTTATCAAACACTTAAATCTTACGTAAACAAAATGAATTTCATTTCATTAAAATCATATAACTTAATAAATCAATAACAACATTTCCTTCAATAAAAATATTCTGATATTGCGTTTTGGTACGGATTAAAATAACGTTTTAAAATATTATGATCTTGCATTTTGGCACATGTTAGTTTATCTAATAAAATATATTAAATATATAAAGTCAGGTGTAGTTTATCTTTTTCAATATTGAATTTTCATGAAATAAAATTTTATATTTTGGCCCAAATTTGTATTTTGTATTTTGGCACGGATTAGAACCTAAAAAAAAAATAAATAAAATATCTTACAGTTTCTGTTGAAATTTTACTCTTTACAAACCCAAAAACTATATTTAAAGAGTTGTGGAGTGTTTTAATTTTGGTGGGATTTAGGTGAATTTTGAAGTTATTTGAGTGATTTTAGTTAAAGTTTAAAAATTTAAATAAAATCTAGTACACCTAATTAAAACTCAAACACACAATCTGAAAAACTATATTTAATTTGTCAACTAAAAGGTTACCAAAAGAAATTCAATTAATGAGGAGACAATAGAGTTAAACTTTCAGGAAATATATTTAACTGATGCGTATAAAAAGGATATAAACCCTTGCTTTTTGATTCCCACCAATTGTTCGTCGTCTCCGATCATCCTCCTCTTCGTCTCCTATTGTGAATGGCTCAAACTTTCGTATCGTTTATTTCATCCCTGCTCAAAATGCAGCAGGACTATGATCTTGCTCATCCTCGGCAGAATCGTCTCAATGACACATCACGTCAAGCTATGCGAACAAGAATGTAACGATCTTCTTTCTTTCTTTCTTTCATTCAATGCTTTTATTCCTTTTTCACGTATTGACAATATCTCAATCTATCCAGTAATGTTATCTTACAACGGAGAGTAACTCCGGGGACTTCTAGTAAAATACTCCAAATGTCTCTTTCTATATACACAGACTATCTAGAGTCTAAACTGATGAACTCGGCCAACTCAGAGGTTCGTCTCAAACCTTTTTTTACCAATTCTGATAAGTCTCATTCTTCTAGTTCTTGATGATTTGATTCTTGTTGGCAGGAGGAGTACTCGAATCCACGTGATCTTGAAGTCCGCTTACATTATCTTGAGAAGGAAGTTAAAGAACAATGGTACCGTCTCCGTGATATGAGATTTTCAGATAGAATCAGCGCGCTTCCTGACACTTTGATAACTCAGATACTCTTATACCTTCCCACCAAAGAGTCTATCAAGACGAGCTTTTTATCGAAGAGATTTAAAGATCTATGGCTTCAGGTCCCAGGACTTGAGTTACACTCCCATGAACCCGCCGCCATCAAGAACTTCATCGCCACGTTTCTCCAGATCAACCGTGGCTCGCGTCTGCAGAGGTTCAAGATAACGTACAACGGACGCAATGTTTGTCTCCATGGGACCAGTGAGTTCATCGCCGGAGTGATTAACCGTGGAGTTCAACAACTAGACGTTGGCAGTAGCACACTCAAGCGTCCTCTCACCAACGATCTCGTACCTGTTAACATTTACAAGAGCAACACTTTGGTTTCTCTGAAGCTTGCAAACGTGGGAATGCAGAATCCTCCTGAGTTTGGTGTTTCTCTGCCTTGTCTCAAGACCGTGCATCTCGAAGACATTACCACCAAGGATCCTTTGATCGTAGAGAAGCTCATCTCTGGCTGTCCTGTCCTTGAAGATCTGACGGTTTTTAGGGCTTTTGATGACAATGTACCGGTTCTGCGTGTGATATCTCTCAGTCTGAAGAGGTTTTGTGTGAAATTTAGTCGTGCCAGAACAATTCATGGTAAAGAGTATGCTGTTGAGGTTGATGCTCCGGGGCTCAAGTATATGAACTTCAGAGATGATCTATCTGATAAAGTTGTGGTGAAGAATCTGAGTTCCTTGTTCAAGGTCGACATTGATACACAGTTCGGTACTAGTACCTTGCAGGTCAAGAAAGCTATTATCTGTGATTTTCTAAAAGGGATACCTAGTGTTAGACATATGATCATCTCTCAGCCTACACTCGAGGTATGCATTTATAACAAAACAATGAATGAATTGTTATTGTTATTTTTATTTTTATTTTATTTTGTAACACCAAATGAATTGTTATTATGTTCTTATTGCAGGTCCTTTATTCTTGCATGAAACATGGACCGTTCACCAAATTTTGCAACTTAACTCGTTTAGAGGCTTCGTTCTGCACCGTCTTATTACAAACTTTGCCATATTTTCTTCAAGGTTGCCCGAAGCTGAAACACCTCACATTGGTACGTTCTTGTTACTTAACTTTATGATTTTTTTTTTGGCCTAAGAACATATTACCTAATTAATTTGGTTTTTATTTTGTTTGGCAGCACTTGCTTTATTTGAAGGACTCAGAACCAGCGAATCTTGAGCTTACCGTTGTGCCACAATGCTTACTATGTACGCTTGAGTGTGTGGAGGTTAATGAAGTGGCCACTGTGGAGAAAGCTGGGAAGAAAAGAGCGAGGTACATCAAGAGAACCAAAGTATCGAAACACAAGAAGAAGATTTGGACTGAACTAGTGAGGTATATTCTTGAGAACTCACTGGTCCTCAAGAAACTCGTTTTGTGTTTCTCTTCTGTGACCAACAGCGTCTTAGAGATCTCGGAGGCTCTTCCTACGTTCACAATACGTTCTCCCGGATGTGAAATCTTCAATCATCTGACATCTATTTAAAGATCTGTTTTGGAATAGTATATTTTGTTGTGAAAAAATGGAGTATGGCCTAGCATTTTAGAGGATATGGTTGTATGATTCTCTGGTCTTCTTCACGTGATTACTACCATTTTCTCTGTTAATTTTGATGCATATTTTCTTTTGTGATGCCATTGCCACTCAAGAAAACGTTCGAATAGACGATGGGCTCTCTATTTTCCCAACTCATTCCTTCTTCGTTGTAGTACCGCGTAGCACAACAGAGGCGGCCCAATCGGATTTTGTCTAAAGTCAAGTCCTCAAAGATTTAGGCCAAGAAAAGCAAAAACTACTTTATGAACCTGTCTTCCTGCCGCCATGTTTAATTTATTATTTTCTATATTTTATGTGTCGAATTCGTTTTGCTACATATTTGTGTCAAATGTTTATCGTTCCGTCTAATTACAATTCCATATTCGCCGCAAAATATTATTGTAGCCATTTGTTAATCTGCATATAAAAATCATTAACTATTCGAAAGTTCTTTTTTTGTTGGCGACTTTTATTATTTCACCATGTATAAATTATATATCAATTAGCAGCACATATTTGACAAAAATATCATATGACCAATGATGGTAAAATTCACATAAGTTAAGTTTTAGCGTATCAAAAGATCAATTAAAGCTATAAATATATATATATATATATATATATATATATATATCAAACTTTAATCCTGAGAGAAAATTTATCAACTAAAATCAAAACGAAATTTGAGTTCCAATTAGAATCAGGGCTTGGATAAATGATTTAGTGTTACATATCTTTATATATAAAGATGTGTATTATTTTGCTTAAGAGGGAATAAAATTAAAAGCATATTCAGGGAATAGAATAGATAGGGATCATGTGTCACGATAAAAAATGATATTGGAAGGACCAATATGGAAGACAATATTATCATTAGCTGCCCGACCCATCCAGTAATGTCTCTCCACCTATGTCCACTTCATTAATTATTTATTTGGTTTTACGAACGTACTACACAAACATAGCATTCAATCATATACATATTATATATAACAATAACGATTAGACGTTAAACTAATTAAACTTGAAAAAGCTACCTAGCTTTAGGAATATGTAAGAAGATTAAGCTATAACAATGCTGATTATTATGAACTTGAGCTGATTTTATGAACTGAAATTGTTCGGCATTGTGATGTTGGTTGCTGTAATAAAATTACAAAAGTTGTAAATTTTGGAGTCGAAATGGTAAGGTTTATAGATTGTGGAGTCGAAATGGTAAGGTTTATAGATTGCCGGGGATCAATTTGGTATGCTACAAATGTATTTTCCTGGTAAGGTTTATAGATTGCCGGGGATCAATTTGGTATGCTACAATTTTGTTTGCTTTCACTAGTAAACAAAATAGGATGTGGAATTTTGATTCCATAACAAAAAATAACTATATTTCACCGACTAACCGTATCTCCCCTATGTCTCCTCTTTTTTTTTTCTACTCCATCCGTTCCCGAAAATAAGATGTTTTAGATTTTTTACTTATTCCACAAAAATAAATTTTCTATATGTTTAAGGTACTTTTTTATACTTTTAAGAAACATTAAATGAAAATATTTGAATTAATTAAATTTCATTGGTGAAAAGTTATTGGAAAGTGTATAATAAAATAAAATAAAAATTAAATTATAAACATTTATTGAATTCTTAATAAGCGTGAACACTTTATAAAATATTACTTTCAGGAACAGAGGGAGTATCTTTTTTGATAATCTTGATGTGATCTTAAAGACTTTCTAGACCCAATGACTAATCATCGAGAAGTCCATAGAAATCCGAGTTTTTTTGTCACTTAAGACGTTTATGTGTGGCCAACGAAAATCGAACACAGGACGGAACTCCAACCAAGACCACTTGATTTCTATCTCTCTTTACCTTTTTACTACATATCTTATATTTTTCCCAATAGAATCATTCATCCTTTGTCAATTGATTTGTTTCTTTCAGCTGAATTTTTTTATCATTCATAAAACAGAAATAAAAATTTAAGCTGATAGATCCAAACAGAATTTCCTTTATTTTTCTTTCCACCATTTTACCCTAGTTTTTTACTAATGGAAGCTTTTATGTCACAAAATTACATGTATTTTAGTTATTTCTTACCATAACCAGTTCAAAAATTCACATTCTAATAAATCTTCTTTACGCCTTTTAAGGGGTCAAACCTTGTCTTCTTTTTTTTAACAAAATATTATTTTCTTCTATTTTTATTGAAAATTTTATGTTGCAGTTTTTATAGGGTAAATTTGCAAGATGTCATCTTTAGTGAACAATTATTCGCTGAATAATCATGTAATAAAATGGTGGTGAAATGTGATATTTTGTCACAAAAGTGACGAATTTCTTCTTCTTTTTTTTGAGCAAGACGAATTTCTTCTTAATAGCGTGTTAACATATGTTGAATGTGACATACCAACACATGGTAAATTCGTATCGTTTCGATATTATATGGTAATATGATATAGAAATTCAAAACATTTTGTACTATGTATTTCAGTGTTAAAAAGAAAAGAACCAACCAAAAAAGACAAATTGATTAGAAGAATATGACATGAAAAAGGATAATACAAACCCACCGTGAATAATGGTCATTCTGGTGGACAAATTAATATCAACAAGATGGATGACATATCTAGGGTCATGCTAAGTTTAACATTTGCAACAGGTCCTCAAAATTTTTGAAAAAAACTACATAGATATAAAATTTATAAAAAAAAAATTTAGGCTCTCAAATTTATATAAAAAAAAATCATAAACATTGCCGCATGCTCCCAAATTCTCATAGCCTGTCCTGCTTATAAAAAAACGGAGTTCTAGTTCATCATGAAATTCTTCATTGTATATTTAAGTGGAGAGTGTATAGATCTCCCTTTACCCTGTTACTATTTCTTTGCACAGGGAACCGTGAACCGACCTAAACACTAAGATAACATGAACTCTTATCATGTGTGCTATTTGCTATAGTTGACGGAACAGTGAAGCATGCACCGACCACGACGATATAAGAGTATGGTTCTTTATCTACTTACAGCAAAAGATTAAGCAAACTAATTTTGGGAAATAAATTTGGAAAATTAAAGAAAAAACATTTGGACAAGAACTTTCCACCGACATTGCTGTCTAGAATTCGGTGGAGAAAAGAAAGTGTCTTTAGTGGTACATATGAAATAATATGAATTTCTGTATATATAGCAAATTTCATGAAATGTGTCCTATTTTTGAAACCTCAGTTCAAGCTTTTTGATTTATTATATAAAAGAGAAATACTTTTTTTGAACTAATATAAAAGAGAAATAGTTTCGTTTAAAATAACCACTAATCATACTCATCCAGAATTTAAGATAAAACGACACATCGTAGATTCACAATAATATGCACAGAAAATTCATTATTAAAAGTAAAGCCGTGCCAACACTAATTGATGACTGGAACATTCATGATGAAAAATTTAGATATCATTTTTAATAAATTAAAGTTTAAAGAACAATGGTTAATTATTAACCGAAATCATTTTATAATGGTCACGAATGGCAATGAAATTAAGATGGATTAAATTTTAATCGCTGTGATATGTGAGAGTAATTTGATTCGATTCGATAAAAACAAAACAATGATATGTAAACGCCATGAAAATCGTAACTAGCATTACTAAATGACAAGATGATTATAGTACTCTGAGACAATGATCAAGTAACATGAAATTAATAGTAGTAGCAAATAGAAATTGATTAAGAAGAATATTGACAAATTTCATGATTTTCTGAGAATTATAACAGGCTGTAAAAGCATGTATTTAATTTGGAATTTATGTCAATTTGCATTTTTATGAATTGTTTTAGTAATCCAACATTTTAAACTTTTCTTTTAAATTCAGTGTTATTAAGCTTGTGATTTTAAGATGTACTTTAAATTATTACTATTATATAAATATTTTAGATTTTTTGTTATTTTAAATTACAAACCAAATTTACTACTTGGTTTCTGCACTCCATTTCACTAACTAAACATAGAACAACTGTTTATACTTCAGACCTAAAAAAAATAGTTTATACAAAGGCAATTCTCTCAAATAGTTATTTTTTAGTTTTTGTCAGAAAAATAGCACTCAACAAAGAAAATAACCGAACTAGCTTTTTTTATTTTGAAAATTTTAATATTTACTTTTTATTTTTTAAAATTCGAAACTCTATCTCTAAAATCCCACCCCTTAACTCCAAACCCTAAGTTTAGATTAGTTAACCCTAGGGTTAAAATACATTTTTACCTTTTTATAAAATTTATTTTTAATCCTTTTTTTTCTTCGGATCTTTTTTTTGACAAAAACTTAAAAAGTGTTATCCTAAGAAATTTCTTTTTATTATACAATCACTAACTTTTATCTTAAACGTAGAACCAATTCTTTTAAGGTCGAGATTGGTTTTCTAGTTACAGAAGATAACATTTTGGAAGTAAAGAACATATTTGAAAGCCAAGTTACAAAATAAAAGTAAAGAACATATTACATGCACGAAGTTTTGATTTGTGCTACGTAATGCACGACAATTTTACAATATTTGGAGGTGATTTTTGCAGAAGTTTTTTTTTTTTTTTTTAGAAAGTGCTTGCAAAAGTTTATTCTTAACTGATAAATATAATATGTGCACCAATATTAGCTCTAGCTTTTACCTCTCACGTGAATATGTTTCGACGATGAACCTTTTTTTTTCATTTATAATCAAACATATATTAAAAGAAAAAAAATACAATGACAGACATATTTACACGTGACGTTTAGAGTTCTCCAACAATTATGTTTTATGTTGAATTCATTCTTCCGATTTAGCTTTTTGAATTGGATTCTATTTTGAACTAGTGTAGTAGAGTTTGGTTGGCAAGAAAAAGTAGAACATTTGATCAAAATAAAATAAAACGTAGAACCAATTTATGGTGGCAGAATTCATGTTTGAATTTATTGAGCATCGTATAAGGCCATGATTAACTCGGAGTTCTTAAAATGAAGTTTTTACCGAAAGTTAAGAAACTGTTTCTTAACTTTTAACTAAGAATATTAAGAACCGGTTCTTAAAGTCGTTATTTAAGAACCGGTTCTTAACTTTTTTAGTTAAAAGTTAAGAAACAGTTTCTTAACTTCCGCTAAGAACCTCATTCTAAGAACTTCGGATTAATCATGCTCTAATGTTTTAAATAGCACAAGAGTTTTCTCGGTCGATTCATGTTTAACTTATGAGCCGAGCTCTCTCATTCTGCATAAACACATTTCCTAAAAGCATCTTTATCGCGAGCAAAAAAAAGTTGTTTATGGCTTAGGGTTCCATCAAAAACACAAGCATCGTCGTTTCCGCATGCAAAATAAACATCGAAATTTTTTTCGTTGCTTGCACTATTCGCGGGTTCCACCAACACGTGGCGGTCCGCGATTAGTTCGTTTTTAATTTTTTTTATTCAGGAAAAAAAATAAAATAAAATAAACATCCCAAATGGGTTTATGGGCTAAAGATAGCTCCAACCACTCACTCGCTTTTTATTTTATTTTCAATAAGACCTTTTTCCTTTTTCCCAGTTATAAGTGACTGGATCACTTAAGTTATTGCTGTTTATTCTCAACCAATTAGGTTTCAACATTCTCAAAGCTCATTTCAGCTACTTTCTATCAGACTAATCAAGTACCAAATATCCACTAAACTAATAGGAGGATCTACAAATCACCTTCAAAGCTTAAAAAGTCATATTCACAATAATACATGTCGCTATAATTATAACGTCATTAGTTATTTTGACTGCTTAGGATGACGCGGTTCTGTTGTTAAAAAAAAGGATGACGCGGTTCCAGTAAGATATATAAAAAAGGAAAATGTATTTCTAAAACCGCATTAGGTTTGGCCCTAAAACACACCATCTCCGATTCGTCAAATCTAAATTTAATAAATTATTAGGTCACCATGACGTTGGGAACGGGTAATAAACCCAAATGCTGGTGACATTGGTCTGGGACACTATTCGTCTCCCGACATTTCGGTGTCGATAAAGGGATTTATGGTATTTTATCATTCCGTATTCATATGACTTATGGGTGGACTCATAAGTCACAACTCTTAGAAAGTTCGATTATGTCAATTCGCTGAGATTCTTAAAACTGCTGTATCTACAATAATAAATAGAGTGAATTTGTTAAATGATGAATTTTATTTGAAAACGGAAAATACACACTAGCAGAACTGTAAATAACCATTGTGAAATTTCAACTTCCATGCAATTCACGATAGAGGCAAATAAAGAACGGATAATGAATTGATAACCCAGTTCACATCTTGTATCCATCACGTTAGATTGGGAGATTCTCTCAGGTTTCACTAGATCAAAGAAAAATTTCATATCTTCCAAGATTCAACCTCTATTTTATTTCCAGTTAATACAAGTTATGAAATAGTGAAGGCACAAATCCTTTCTCAAGTAAACAAGAAATAGCCACTTTATACCTACTCATCTTCAAACAGACTTTATTACTAACTAGGGGGTGAACACTTTACCCGATATCCGAAGTGACACCTGAACCCGATCCGAAAAATCTGAACCGAAATCCAAACTGAAATAGCAGAATATCCGAACGAGTATTGAATTAGGAGAGATTGAATATCCAAACCCGAACGGGTAATATCCGAACCCGAATGGATATCCAAAAATAACCGAACACATGTATAATTAATCTTATATTTATAGTTTACATCTCTCATTTTATATAGAATATTTATATTGATACTACACATATTTTAAGTTCATATGATATACATACAATTACGGAGAAAATGATTTGTTACTTACTTAAAATGCATGTCAAGCTTTTTATTTCAAGAATTAACAAAAACTTACATCAAAAATTTAAAAACAATAACCAAATTAATGTCTTTTTAGTTTCAAAATGTTATGTCGAAATCTATTAACCATTCAATCTATTAAAAATAAAAAAATTAGTCAAGTGAAAGTTATATTTTTAAATACAAGAAATTTAAGAAATGAAAATTTAATTTTATTTTTTCAAAATCTTAATATCCGAACCCGATCCGAAATAACCGAACCCGAACTAAAAATATCCGAACCCAACCCGAAGTACAGAAATATCCGAACGGGTTCTACACCTCTATACCGAAATACCCGAAAATATGAATACCCCGATCCGAACCCGAACGGATACCCGAACGCCCACCCCTAATACTGACCGTCATGTTCTTATATTACTAACGAGGCAACCAAATATAACATAAAATTTACAAAATAGCTTTGCTAGTACAATAAGCTTTTATTTGGTAGCTCATATACATGTAAATTTTTTGCGTCAGACATAGCAAAGTATCGAGCCAAATACAAGAAGAACACATCGTTATAGAATGAAGAAAATTAGGTTTTGTTAGGAGATATCGAGATTATGAAACCATAAGTTAAATCTTAACATTTATTGTCATTCAGTGCAATTTTCCTTTTTATTGTCAAAGAGATACTAAACCGGAACACGCGAAAATATGGAACCCAAAATACAGAGCAAAAATTGGTCGACACTAGGGGTGGGCAAAAAACCCAAACCGAACCAATCCAAACCAAATCAACCGAAGTTAAACCGATCCAAAGTCCAAACCAAACCGTGCTCTTTACATAACCTAATTGGTTCATGTTTTACTCAACCCGAATGGTTTGGTTTGGTTTGGGTTCAAACCGAACCAAACCGAACCAAACCAATAATCTAATATATTTTTATCTATAAATAAATAAATAAATAAATATATATATATATATATATATATATATATATATGTGTTAACATATTGTAAATTTTAGTTAAAGTTTTGTTTTCCATTTTTTCTTAACTTCCATATATTTTTTAAAAAATCCAAATATGATTCAAGTAATCCTAATGCCTAAAGATTGTATTGAAAACAAAACCTAAAAACTATAAGCATCTAAATCATAGCCATGTCCTTTCGTTCATCCTCTCCAATTTTTATTCTCTAAATTATGTAACAAAGTTATTATAGGATCAATAAAAACAAAAAAAGTAGATGCAAATAGTCTTTTAGTTAATAGGTTTTGGAATGCTTACAAGTCTTTGTTACGCTAATTAGATTACAAATAATATGCTCTTTGCTTATTATGTATTTCTTCCTTTGACGTGTTAAGAGTTTTGTCATCGAGCTTTAAATTGTTTTTTGTTTTATAGACTTTTAAAGAAAACCAAACTAAATCTAAACCGAACCAAACTAAACCCAAACCGAACCCAAACCAAAGCTATTTTGGTTTTAATTGAGTTGAGTTTTATAACACCCAAATTTACCAAACCAAACCGAACCCAAACCAAATCCGAAACTAAACCGATATGCCCACCCCTGGTCGACACTCAGACACACAATTGTAACAATACAAACACACAATTCTCTCTAACTCTTTTTGTCTGTACAAAATAAATATATTTTATTTTTCTTTTTGTAACTCTTTCTCAAGTAAAAAGTTTTTTAAAAAAATCTCACCCTAAACAAGACTGAAGTAGTGTATTTAGGGTTGTCTGTCCCCACGTAGTTTCCATTTTACAAAGAAAATATTGACTTTAAAATAAATTCAAAACAACCCAAACGTGGAAGAATTCTGAGGAATATTATCATTTAACAGTAAACTAGGTGATTTTTCAGCACGGATATATATATTTCTAAAGTAAATATACTATGATGATTGATTGATATTTACTTTTAATTTTAAATTAATTTATAATTTGTATGCATCATTTATATTAATAATATTAAATTACTTTAATTATACAAATGATTTTATATATGTTATATCTAATCGGTTTTGTTTTTTTTACAGTCGATTTTAGTTATCATTTGGGTAAATTGGATTGCATTTCTGAATTCAATGGTAATATTTTTTATTCTATATATTAAAATTTTGAATAATTTCTTTTCTGCATTTAGGTGGTTGTTGTCTTAGATATGTAAATATATTTTATGAAGATTATGTATAACTTAAGATATATTGTGCTTAGAATGAAATAAAAAATAAAGTAAAGTGTTTGATTCCAAATTACATAAATTAATATAACGATAATATTCTAAAGTATCATGCATATATATAAATTTTACAAAAGAACAAAATTGTAACAGTTGGTTAATATTTTTTATTTTTATTTTTAATATGTTTTGAGTTGTCCTATCATTTATATTTATAAAATAAATTACTATTCTTATAAAATTATATATTCTTATTGTAGTTAAATTTATGATTTTAGATATAATTTGGACTAGTCGAGTCACTCATGTTGTGAGTATATTGACTTACATATATTGAGTTACATATATTCTTTCAAGTTCAAAATGAAGTATAATTATTTTTATTATAATAGTCAAATCAAATCAATTTTATTTATCGTTTAAATGTGCATGTATTTTCATGATATTTATTAGATTATATGATGATGTTTTAAAAAATATATTAGAAAATAAAATGATGATCAATAGAAAGTTACTTACATACGTAGCTGATACATTTTTGGAAGGTCATGAACACATATCAATATTTACACTAATTAAAATATTAAACATAAATTTATTTTAAATAATCTGAAAAATGAGAATTCAGATTCACTTTGGTATTTCAACATAAATTTTAAAAGCAAATTTAATTTTAAGAAAACAAATAACTTTAATAATGATAAAGTATAATATATCTACCTAATTAAACTATTTTGTAACTATTTGATCAAACGATGTTTATTTTTAAAATTTATTTTTAGTTTTTTTTTTTAATATCTCTTAAAAATAAACAGTAAACAAAATTGTGATAGTATTTTAAAATAATATTATATAAGTAAAATATAATTTATCGATATATTTTCTGTAATTGAAAGTTATTATAGTCAACTAAATATATGAAAAAATTAAAACATTTCAATAATACGAATTATAAACTATTTTTTAATCAATTAAATATATATATATATATATATATATATATATATATCAGTTTATGTTGCTTAATAATTTTATGTAATCATCCAAGAAAATAGATAGATATCTAAATGTTTATATTACTTTGATTTTTTTTTATTGTTTAAAATTATGTTTTAAAAGAAATAATATTTCTTTTTTAATATCAAGATTATCTGTGTAAATTGTTTTTAATGAAATCACATTATATACAAATTTATATTTTTCATCTAAGATAATATATATATAAAGAAAGTATTTTATTACTTCAAAAGTATATTTTATGTTATTTTAAATTTTTTTTAAAATTTAATATTATTATTTTGTGAACTTTCCCTTTTTTATGAAATCATATTATATATACATATATTTTTTGTTTTTCAATTATGTATATATTTTTGGAAAATTTTAAAAAGGAAACTAAATATAATAAATAAATAATTGTATTTTAAATATAATATTTTTAATTCATTAAAGGTATAAGTGTAATCAACCATCGTAAAAATTAACGTGAGAGCGACACATGGTAAACTGATTTCTCAAATAATATTACAGAGATCCCAACTGCTAAAGTCATCAACATCCCACAGGCTCATCACATTGTTCTCCATTATGTTGTCCACACCATTATTATTATGATGATTATTATTATCAATACCATAGTCCGACCAATCGAAATCCGGGAACTGAAAATCCTTCAAGATGCTTGATTCATTAGATGAACTGGAAGACGTGGGTGAGTTGTTACAGATAAGCTCTAAACACTCCGGATCAATCGTAGGGACTTCTTCCACGCCATACTCAAGATTCATTGCCATAAACATGTTCTTGCTGTTGCTGTCTTTGGTAAGACAATCATTAGTTGGTTCCTCCGCAGTCTGCTCCATTGGTTTCTGCAGCTTCTTTAAAGGTTTTTCTTCTTCTTGTTCAACTATAGAGAGTGGTTTATGTGTGAGAGGATCGATCCCCATTTTCCTTAACTTCTTCTTGATGTGAGTGTTCCAGTGGTTCTTGATTTCATTGTCTGTTCTTCCTGGTAAATGAGAAGCTATCTTTGACCACCTTCACATACCAAAAAAAAAAACATCTCAGAAACGGAGAATATAAATTATCATAAAGGTTTAATAAAGTTTACTAAAAACAAAAGGGTTCTGTAACCTGTTGCCGAGCTGGGAATGGAGGTCAATGACCATCTTCTCCTCGTGATCCGAGAGAAGACCTCTCTTAAGGTCTGGTCGAAGATAATTTGTCCAACGAAGTCTACAACTCTTGCCACACCTGAGAAGACCGGCAAGCTTAGGAACAGCTCTCCAACAACATTGTCCATGGGTGAGGATGAAGTTCATGAGCTTCCTGTCTTCATCTGCACTCCATGGTCCTTTCTTCAATCCTACTTTGTCACAGCATGGTTGTCTCCCCATTTCTTTCTCCACTTCTTGTTCTTTCAAACACTATTTTTTTTATCAATGAACAAAACAGAGCATATACTCTGTTTCTTTTGTCTATCTCTCTGTCTTTGTCTACCGTCTGAGAGAGTAAATGTTATTGAAAGTTGAGGACAGATGGTTGGGTAAGCATGGCAACCACCTATATATATGCATACGCACATATATGTATGTGTCTGTATCTATAGGCTTTTATAAAGATTAAAGGGAGCAAAAAGAATGTAAGGATAAATTTTGAGCACTAAGATATATGTAATTCAACCTTTTCATATCTTTGTTC
Organism: Brassica carinata; assembly: GCA_016771965.1. Classification (NCBI taxonomy): domain Eukaryota; kingdom Viridiplantae; phylum Streptophyta; class Magnoliopsida; order Brassicales; family Brassicaceae; genus Brassica; species Brassica carinata. The sequence goes on from CM028702.1 coordinate 40,526,910, forward strand.
ACACATCGGTGGTCCATTATTCCCTTTTCATTTTTCCATTTCTTATATTTTTTGTTAAGTTTATGGATGTGGGTTTATCTGTGTGTAATATGATAATAAAGATGCATTTATTTTTTCTTTCTTGATCTTGGGATACCTTCAAACTTTAAATATAGTGTTTTCTCTTTGACCAAAAAAAAATATATATAGTGTTTTCTCTAAGCGTGTGTTGTGTATTGCACATACTATATGTATGCAATTCAGAAGAGCTTTTATAGTTATCAGGTTTTTTTTTCTTGGTGAAAGATGTTAAGATAGTTATCATGGTTTATATGATAGATACAAACAATTTAGAACTGAAAATTTAACATGGTTATAAAATCCTTCTACTTATAGTCTATAGACTTAAATATTGGATTGGTATGCTCTATTTTTTGTAACACTGGACTAGTATGCGTATTAGTTTGATTTGGTACCCAATATAGCTATTTGGCAAATTGACTATTTCTTATATATATGTTTAAACCAAATATACTGTAATCTGAATTATTAGTAAAAGAATCTCAAGATCCAGAAACATACCATGGTAAAAACTATAATTACAAGTGAAAAATGATTAAACGTAATTCCTCAGGATCTTTGTCCTGATGGAAACAGGAATAGTAACGTTGTGAGCTCCATCGGTCCAACACAAGCTCCCAAAATAAAAGTCCCCGTTCACTTTATGATTCGACCTCACTCTCACACTAAATGTATTCTTCGTTGTGTTGGAATCAAACACAAGAGTCTTTGGATTCACCTCAAGCTCTATTCCAAAAGGAGGCTCAACAACGGGTTTGTAAACCGAACCAGCCGCTCCAACATTCGTTACTGTTCTAGTCACGGTGACCTCTCCAGTGAGACTTGGGATTGTGATCGAAGGCATGTTGAAGTCGAGCATAGAAGGCCTTGGCGAAGGGCATTGATTAAGTTTCCCAATTAGTTGGGAAATTTCATTATCAGAGTAATCCGCAGAACACAAGTAATGAATATAGTCATCCAAACCCAAGTCGTAAACAAGTCCAGGGTCTGTGACTTTCTCTGGGTTGATCAGTCCTCCTCCATAGTCAAACGGGTCAGCAAGTTTCCGTGTTGCTCCCTCTGAAAATATAGGCTCTCCAGATGGATCGGTCCTCCATGCTTCATTTCAATAAGAGAAAACGGAGCAACTAAAGATGTTTAGTGTCTTTTCGAAATATTTAGTATAAGTCGAACCAATATAATCTTAACATAACCAAAAATCAAAGCCAAAACAAAAAGAGAGAACACCAAGTTGATCCATAGTAGATTATTATGTGTTAATTTACGTAAGTATTTTCTTTTCAACCCAAGAACCGGTTACATGGAAATAAACTAAAATACGGATTGAAAATCCTATGGTTGGGTATGGTTTTAGAGTGAGAACCTGTTGTGACAAGTGCGGATCGGATTGCAGCAGGAGACCAGTCAGGGCGGGTTTGTCTGATTATCCCAACGATTCCTGACACAATAGGAGTTGACATTGATGTTCCCGACATGAACTTATACCCATCAGGTACAGCAGAAAGAATGTTAACACCCGGTGCTGCTATGTCTGGCTGCATTATTATCCAGCAGAGTACCAAATGCTATTAACTTGAGCATCAATATATTTGAAGAAACAACAAAAAAATAAAATTATATACAAACCTTTAGAATTGCTGGGGAAACTGAATTAGGTCCTCTACAAGAGAAACGAGCCACTCTAGATGCAACAGGCCGACCAACAAGAGTCTTGGAAGTGCTTAGCTTTGCTAAAGGCACACTGCAAAATCAAAATACTTGGTCATAAACAGAAAAGTGATGATGATATTAAAAACGTTGGTGAATATTAATTTATTACTCGGTGGTCTCGATATAGTATAACATGTCAGTTCCAAATTCGTAATCTACAACGGCGCAAGGAACATCTAGGCCACTGCAAACCGTAGGATCAACTACAGATTGTGCATAGATGATGCCAGCACATCCAGCATTCAATACACGGTCTGCCTTTTGTATCGCTTCATTGTTTGGAGTAAACGCAAGCACGATTTTTCCTTTAATTTGCCCTTGTGCGATTGAGGTTTCCATCAATTCCGCTTGTAATAAAAGATCAGTAAATCCAACTTCAGGGAATGTGTTTAAACCTTCACCCTGAAACAGTCCACGAGAACAAAGTCACAAATCCTAGTAAAAAAAAATACTTATAAAAAAATCATAGTAAAAAAATGAAACGAAAATCATAAAATAAAAATAAATATGGAAATCAAGAGAAAGTGATCATACAAGGATTGTTATATTATTTCCAAGAGTGATGGGGACAGGGAAGGAGCGGTCCATGGATGTAGCAGCTACGGTTATGATCCATGGAGCAATATTATCAACAGTTTGAGCGTTCGGTCCCTCGTTTCCAGCAGAACAGACAACGGGAATGCCTTTCATCACCGCATGGAATGAACCAAATGATACATCGCTCGTATCAATTTCGAAACCGGCAGGTGCGTCAGCACCGATCGAAATCGATATAACATCAACCCCGTCACGTATGCTATGATCTATTGCTTTGAGTACATCAGGTGTGAGACATCCAAGTTTCCCCCAGCAGGTCTTGTACATAGCTATACGTGCATGAGGACCCACGCCTCTAGCGGCTCCTCCACCAAGTCCTTTGTAGCTTGCGTTCGCCACAAAAGAACCAGCTGCTATCGCAGACACATGTGTGCCATGGCCTACACCATCTCTAGCCGATCTATACTCATTGTCTGCATGGAAATCATATCGTCCGTCCGTCTCTGCTGCAAGACTGTCAACGTAGAACTCAGCCCCTATAAGCTTCTTGTTGCAATGTTTCGTGGCGTCAAATCCATCCCCGGACACACATTTTCCTTTCCAACGTTGCGGGATCGGTCCTAGACCTGTGTCCTTGAATGACTCTGACTCTGGCCATATCCCTGAGTCTATGATGCCGATAATAGCTTCACTACCCAAACGGGTATCATGTAGAAGACCTTTTGGAGAACTAGGTAGAAGTCCTAAGTAATCGAATATTCTTGTTGTTTTCAACCTCAGTGTTCGACTTGGTATAAGACAAAGAACCTCTGGATGCGCTGATAGATAACAAATCAATATTAATTTATTTAGAGTTTAATGGAGACATATAATTAATGACTTTCTGAGTCAATCAACGTTCTAAGTACCTGAAACGTTCTTTGCTTGGGACGCTGTAAGTTTTGCTGCAAACCCGGAGAAACCATGCCTGTAATTGTATACTATAGATTTCTGTGCAGCTTCTTTGCTGTGGCACGAATTATAAAAGAAGGAAACTGAGTATACACTCAGTTTATGCTCCTGGTAACACTGAAATTGGATAAATTACAATACTCGTATATACCTTCCAAGAATTGGTTCCAAAATTTGGTAATGTGATTTAGTAACTAGCTCAGGAGTATCATGTTTCTTTGCTCCCAAATGGACAATGTGAACCTGGTATTACCGAAAATAAAAAGATAAAATTAAAAATATTCAGAAAAAGGGGACTAATTACAATGCTCTGGTCTCCATCTCTAGGGAAAAGGAAAACGTTTATGTACCTTGTTCAACAAATTGACTTGTGCCGCAGAGATAAACACTCCGTTCAGGATTAACACGAGACTTATGACCAGAGGACACGCCTTAGAACTTGTATTGCTAATCAGAAAACAGTACCTCATTATAATTTTTGGGTTTTGAGAAATGTAGAGGGTTAGTAACAATCTTGCCCCTTAACAATGATCCTCTGATTGCAACACAAGCTGCTTGGACATGTCTTCTGATTATCATATTATAAGGGTATTGAGAAAAGCTGAAAATTAGAAATCTAATTAACTAGATTCTAAAAATAAACATACCACCAGACAACAGTTAAGAAATAAACAAATTACCATTTTAAACAAAAATGAAATTTGGGAATTTTCAGCATTCCACCTAGTTTGTTTGTCAGAATAAGTATAACAGCAACAACTATTTAACGATATTACCCCATAAACCTCACAAAGTCTAACAACAATATCATGAACTTGGCTAAACATAGAGAAGTCTTTACCTTCTCGTTGGCCATACCCAAATAGATTCTTCAGAGGTCCTCGGATGAACCATCATCATCATCATCTAAATTGCTCATTTCATCTGAATTCTAACAAATTAATAATCTTTGATTAAAAAAAAAACATTTACTTGCTATTTTTCGAATAAATATACATAAGAAAAACAAGCTTCATGAGAATCAAGAAGACCAAATAAAAAGGGGAAAAACAAGCTTCATGAGAATCAAGAAGAATAAAAAAAAATGTTTTTTTTTTTTTGAAAAAATTTTAAATTTTTATTCACTTCAAAAAACTTTGTACAACCTAATACTAAAACTATTCAAAATTTTATGATGCCAAGATCATCTACTACCAAACCATATTTCCATGGCCTGCTCATCTCTATTTCCAACTATCTTTCTTAAAGATGAAATCATATTTCCATTAAAATTATTTAGCAAACATTCTAAAACCATGAAATTTATGTATTATACATTTAATTATGAAATTTCATCTGTCCACCCTAATATCACAAAATATCATCCACTGCTTAAACATTTTTAACAAGAGTATATTTAATATGAAAATTTTAAATTTCTAATTTAATAATACTAAATTAAAATAAAATTTTAAATTCTGAAAACCCTTTAATTAAAACAAAAAAAAAGAAAACTTTAAATTCATATCTGAATAACATAATATTTACATTTACCTTACTATCATGGTTTTAACAGACAATAACAGTTTCAAGTTTTGACTCGTTTTAATTCTACGCCGATAATTATATAAAAAGAAACAAAACCGTTTTAAACTAGAGTAGTCCCAAATTAACTATTAGCTTTGGTGTTATCTCCTATCTTCGTTGTAAGCTAAAAAAAAAACTCTCCACATTCTTAACCAAATCCTGATCAGTTTAAATACAAGATGGGTTGAATACAATCATCATTATGCTTCTTCTGGGATACAATCAGAGAGAACATTGTTTGAGGAGATCCAAGAATAAGAACCCTAATATTCTTGGAAGATTCTTGTATAAAAAGAATCAGCCTGAACAAAAACTCATAAAACCCTGAAAATGGGGTTGTCTTCTCTGACTGTATCCAATAATAGGAAGCATATTGTAGTTGTGTTCATAAGTTTAGTATTCATCTTGAAGATATCCTTAATTTCTTGTGCGAATCAGGAAAGCCAGGTATATACCTATTGCCGATTTTTTAAATCTTTTTTATTTCTGCCAAAAGAGAGAGACGTTAATTGCAAGGAATTTCACTAATTTAACTTTCTCGGTGATGTTATATTTAGATTTACACGGTGCATTTGGGTAAGAGGCAACATAATGATCCTAAACTTGTTACTGATTCACATCATGATATCCTTGGATCGCTTCTTGGAAGGTAATCTCATTATTGGTCTATTCTTTCCAAAGATCATGAATGTTGCGCGGAAAATATTATTTTCTGATGAATTTAAATGGTTTGACTAATGATGCAGCAAAGAAGCTTCTCGTGAGTCTATGATTTATAGTTACAGACATGGTTTTTCAGGCTTTTCAGCAAAACTCACATCATCCCAAGCAAGGGAACTCTCAGGTAAAATATGAAACTATTCTCTCTGAGGGAACTTGTTGCACAAGAATTAGGTTAAACTCAAAAACAGTACTAATTATATATCCACTTTGGATTTGAATTTATAATAGAAAATCCGCATGTTGTTCACTTAACAAGAAGCAAGAATATGAAACTAACAACAACAAGGGTTAGTGATTACTTGGGACTCACTTCAACCGCTCCAACCGGTCTCGTCCATGATACCGATATGGGAAGCGACACAATCATAGGAATCGTGGACTCAGGACTATGGCCAGGGTCAAAGTCATTTAATGACAACGGTCTTGGACCGATCCCGGCACGCTGGAAGGGACAATGTGTTTCAGGAGAAGGTTTCAACGCGTCGATGTGCAACAGAAAGGTGATCGGAGCTACGTACTACGCAAAGGGTATCGCCAGAAAGTACAAAGGGGCTTTCAATGCAGCGGAGAGAGACGAGGCCATGTCGCCTTTGGACAAAATCGGCCACGGAACACACTGTGCGTCGACAGCAGCAGGTTCTTTTGTCCAAAACGCAAACTTCCTCGGTTTAGGTCAGGGAACAGCGAGAGGCAGTGCCCCTAGGGCCCGTGTAGCCGCTTACAAAGTGTGTTGGAACAACGAGGAGTGTTTCACGCCGGATATTTTAAAGGCCATGGATCACGCTATGCGTGATGGCGTCGATGTTCTATCGCTTTCGCTCGGATCCGAGATACCGCTTGATTTCGAGGTCGATAGGAGTGATTTCGCTATCGCTGCTTTCCACGCCGTGATGAAGGGTATTACCGTGGTATGCGCTGGTGGGAACGATGGTCCCGAAACTCAAACCATCTCTAACGTTGCTCCGTGGATTATAACGGTCGCGGCTACGACCATGGACCGAGAGTTCTTCACGCCCATCACTCTTGGAAACAATGTAACCGTACTGGTACGTATATAGTTTTACTTGTGGTACAAAAAAATTTATAATTGTTTATTTAAATATTTTTGTGGGACGCATTTATCAGGGTCAAGAAGGTTTATACATAGGAGAAGAAGTCGGATTCACTGATCTTATTTACTTCGATGACTTGACCAAAGCTGATTTTGAAGCCGGTAAAGCTAACGGGAAAATCTTGTTTACCTTCCTAACAGATAGATTTACAGATCAGATGGCTGAATTCGCGAAATCGAAAGGCGTCGTTGGCATCATCATCGCAACAAAGCCCATTGATTTGATCGAACCGGGCACCGCGGGTATCGCCTCTGCCCGGGTAGACTATGAAATTGGGATGGACATTTTACTGTATCTCCAAACAACCAAGTAAGTTCTCACATTTCTCTATTTGTTATCCATTTATGAACTCTTTTGGTTCGATAGAGATTATTTTTTCCTTTTGTAATGATTTCCCCAGATTTCCTAAAGCTAAGATCAGCCCAACCAAGACATTCGTTGGCAGACCTTCAGCGACTAAGGTTGCAAGGTTTTCGTCTAGAGGTCCCAATTCAATATCTCCCGCCATTCTCAAGGTGAAGTATAAACTTCTTACTAACTTGATTTTTACATGCAATTTGCCCGGCACGGTCCTGAAGTTGTCTTGTGGTTTTTAAGTACAGCCGGATATAGCAGCACCAGGTGTAGGTATACTTGCGGCCGTACCAACAGGGGTAGGATACGAGTTCATGTCAGGGACATCGATGGCTACACCTGTCGTAACAGGAATAGTTGCACTTCTTAAGCAAAAACGCCCTGACTGGTCCCCTGCTGCGATTCGATCCGCTCTCGTCACAACTGGTAAAATTGTGTATTTACAAAAAATATTTGTTTCTTGCTTACCAAGAAACGTTGTAGTTATTTCTTGTTTCCGAAGAAGTTTCAGTGAATGACTGATAACCCTTGCAGCATTTCAAACGGACCCATCGGGAGAGCCTATTGCAGCGGAGGGTTCCCCGCGCAAAATCGCTGACCCCTTTGACTACGGAGGCGGCCTCGTGAACCCGGGGAAGGTGGCAGACCCGGGACTTGTCTACGACATGGGCCATGATGAATATGTTCATTACTTGTGTTCTGCAGGCTATGAAGATATATCCATCTCAAAACTACTTGGAAAAGTTTACACTTGCCCTTCCCCAACTCCATCCATGCTTGATGTTAACTTGCCCTCCATCACAATCCCATATCTTAGCCAAGAGATCACAATAACTAGAACCGTGACAAATGTTGGACCGGTCGGCTCGGTTTACAAAGCTGTGATCGAACCGCCTCTAGGTATAAACCTGCAGGTGAGTCCTAAAACTCTTGAGTTCGGTCCCAATACCAAGAAGATTACATTTACGGTGAAAGTCTCCACGACTCATAGAGTGAACACTGATTATCACTTTGGGAGCTTGACATGGACCGACAATGGAGTTCACAATGTCCGAATCCCTCTTTCTGTGAGAACAAGAGTTTTGAACTTCAAAATCTAACAAAATTATTAATAATATTGAAAATATTTTAAAATATCTTTGACAAAAGATATTTTTAAAATATGTGTGTTTGAATTTGTTATCTATCAGAAGCTGTAAATGTGAAAAAGAAGCAGCGTATCTTTTACTATATATTATATGTTACTTAATAGTTAAAATTGTTATTTGTGATTTAGGATTTTGTTTTGTCAATTATTGTTCTTTGTTTTTTCAATTCTTATAAATAATTCTGTTATTTCTCAAGTTTTTGAAAATTGAGCTCTATCCATTCTTTGCTGCCATGAGTTTGTTCCAAAAAAAAAACAATGACATAACACACTTGTTAATTGGAAATGAATCCAAATACTTACAGAAAATAGATGAATTATGGGTTCACTGTGTGTCTGTATCAAAAACATTATCACCAGCTTAATTATATTTTAACACAATAATATGTATTTTAATAAAATTATTTATATATGCATACAAGTTCAAAATAAAATATATTCATGTGAGATTTACATTTATCATTTTGTGTTGCTTGTTTTCTTTTGCATTATTTTATTTTCTTTTCTCATCTAGATACCAAATACAGAGGTCAAATCCGAAATAAAAATATATTATTTAAAAAATCTTTAATTACCCACAATTTTCATTATCTCAAATGGCGAAATATCAAAATAAACATTTATTTGTAATCATAAGAATCTAGTATTTCAAGACTCTACAAGATCGCAACACACTAGGGGTTATTGGGAGTTAAATTTTGAAGGAATTTTAAAATTTAGAGATTTCATTGTTATTGGTTTATGAATTCTTAAAATCTTATTAGAATCCTTTGTTATTGGTTTGTGGACTTTTAAATTCTATGGAAATCTTATGTTATTCAAAAAGTTTAGTTTTTATTGACTTTGTAATTCTATTAAACTCTTATGTTATTGGGGGGGGGGGGGGGGGGGGGGTTATTGGGAGTTAAATTTTGAAGGAATTTTAAAATTTAGAGATTTCATTGTTATTGGTTTATGAATTCTTAAAATCTTATTAGAATCCTTTGTTATTGGTTTGTGGACTTTTAAATTCTATGGAAATCTTATGTTATTCAAAAAGTTTAGTTTTTATTGACTTTGTAATTCTATTAAACTCTTATGTTATTGGGACATAAATTCTCTCTAGTTTTACTCATAACACTCAACTTTACAAATATCACGTATAGTCATAGGATTCTCAAAATCTATGTACCAAAAACACAAATACACAAACACAACAAGATTTTTTTACATTTTTATTGTCAAGTCAAAGATAATTGTAAAAAGAAAACTAAAGATAAAAGAAATTATTAAAAATAACAATTTAAAAAAAAATCTTTCATGAAATATAACTATTTGATATTAAAATAAAATCATGAGAAAATTCATAGGTTGATCTTAAAAACTTTAAAACAAAAATCAAACAAGACAAATCAAAATGTCAAAATATTAAAAAACCAAAATTATTATTTAATTTTCAAATAGTTCTATTTTATGAAAGAATTTTTTTAAAATAAAATAATAGAAAGATAAGTTTGGAAAGAAAAGTATATATGAAAATCTATAATAATCAATGACAATTTATACAATACTTTGGGTAAGAATTCATCAAATCTACTTAACTTTTAAAAATCTATTAACTCTTAGAAGGAATTTTAAAATTTAGAGATTTCATTGTTATTGGTTTATGAATTCTTAAAATCTTATTAGAATCCTTTGTTATTGGTTTGTGGACTTTTAAATTCTATGGAAATCTTATGTTATTCAAAAAGTTTAGTTTTTATTGACTTTGTAATTCTATTAACTCTTATGTTATTGGGGTGGGGTTATTGGGAGTTAAATTTTGAAGGAATTTTAAAATTTAGAGATTTCATTGTTATTGGTTTATGAATTCTTAAAATCTTATTAGAATCCTTTGTTATTGGTTTGTGGACTTTTAAATTCTATGGAAATCTTATGTTATTCAAAAAGTTTAGTTTTTATTGACTTTGTAATTCTATTAAACTCTTATGTTATTGGGACATAAATTCTCTCTAGTTTTACTCATAACACTCAACTTTACAAATATCACGTATAGTCATAGGATTCTCAAAATCTATGTACCAAAAACACAAATACACAAACACAACAAGATTTTTTTACATTTTTATTGTCAAGTCAAAGATAATTGTAAAAAGAAAACTAAAGATAAAAGAAATTATTAAAAATAACAATTTAAAAAAAAATCTTTCATGAAATATAACTATTTGATATTAAAATAAAATCATGAGAAAATTCATAGGTTGATCTTAAAAACTTTAAAACAAAAATCAAACAAGACAAATCAAAATGTCAAAATATTAAAAAACCAAAATTATTATTTAATTTTCAAATAGTTCTATTTTATGTAAGAATTTTTTTTTAAAATAAAATAATAGAAAGATAAGTTTGGAAAGAAAAGTATATATGAAAATCTATAATAATCAATGACAATTTATACAATACTTTGGGTAAGAATTCATCAAATCTACTTAACTTTTAAAAATCTATTAACTCTTAGAATTTTCAAACTCCATACAAATTCTATTTCCAATAGGCCCCCTTAAGTACATTTAAAAATCACTTTCAACTGATCCCACAATCCATATACCATTTTCTTTGTCCCATCACATATGTTAATTTATGTAAGTATATATCTGTTATTTATATTTTTAAATTAAGCACATAAATTTTCTTGAGAAATATAAAAAGAAATTAAACTATTCTGAAAATAATAAACAGATAAAATCTAATATCGCAAGCATAAATTGGATTTTTTTAAAAAAAAATCTTATTTGCTTTTTATTAAAATTTATTCTTATATATATATTACATATTATTTTACTATAGTGAATTGAAATTTGTAGATTATTTTCCCAAGTGGAGTCAGGTTTTACCTCATAACCATCTCTGCATAAAAATGATAAAATGAAAAAGAAAAAATTATTCTTAAGCATCCTACATAACATAATAAAGAAAATATAAAATCTTAAACTCTCTCCTTTAATCAAGGAGCTTGTTCAAGAAGGTAAAGAGTGTCATGACACACTTGTCAAATATATCGCGGATAGACCTAGTTTAATCGGAAACGAATCCAAATATTTACAGAAAAGAGATGAAGTATATGGGCTTATTGTGTGTCTTTTTTAAAAGCGGTATCACCAGCTTAATTATTATTTAATATAATGATATGGGATTTTAATAAAATTATTTGTATTTGCATACAAATTCAAAATTAATTTTTAATATATTCATGTGAGATTTATATTTATCGTTTTGTGGTACTTATTTTATTTTTCATTACTTTATTCCCTTTTCTCAGTTTTAGATGCCAAATAAAAAAATTAATACTTAAAAATCTTTAAATACTCACAGTTTTTATGAATTAATAAGGTGAAATATCATAATAACACTAATTTGTAATCTTAAAAATCTAGCATTTCGCCAATCCACAAGACCGCAACAGACTTATTACATTTATAGTACCACCTTCAAGTAGTTGCACAATCTATATACCATTTTCTTTTTCTCATCACATACGTTTTCATACTTAAATTTTGGAGTTATTACATAATTTTTGAAGAAATTGATCGAAAATACAATTTGAAGAATGATTTAAGAAAAATTAACCAAATACAAACAGAGTCGCGGCTCAAAACTGTGCATGAAACATTTTTAAAAAGACTTAACTCGATTAAAAAAAAATCATTTAAGAATAAAAATAACCATTTGTTAATTTATATAAGTAAATATATGCTATTTATATGTTTAATATGAGACACATAAATTTCCTTGAGAAAATATATAGTAATTAAACTACTATGTAAGTTATAAACTGATAAAATGTGATATGGCAAGTTTAAATTCGAAAATTTGTTTTTATGTTTTTATTAAATTTCATTCTATATAGATTTCATGTTTTATTTCTTGAATAGGAATTGAAATTTGTAGATTATTTTCCCAAGTGGAGTCATGTTTTACCTCATAAAGTTTATAAAACTAAAAGGATAAAATTACATTCTTAAGCATCCAACATTACAAAATAAAGAAAATATAAAATCTGAAACTCTCTCCTTTAATCTTAGAGAGAGAGAGAGATATTGATATATACTTTATATCATTTCTAGATGGATCAAATGTTAGAGTGTACTTTTGATTTTTGTAGTAAGTTGATATACAACCACCAAATTATATGTTAATGACATAAAAAATATTCATTAAAAATGTTCTGTAGTTTTTAATTTAAATAATTATATAAGTTTTTAGTATGTTCATATGTATACTACAAGAATCCTAATTTAATTCTTTATAAAGTATAAACCTAAGCAGTTAATAACTTCAGCAAAAAAAAATGTAACTTAACACATGTTAATGATAAAAAAAACGTCAAAAGCAAAATTCATTAGTCGAAAATAAATGTTAAATATAGATTATTCGTATCTATAAATAGGGTAAGCCTCGTTTATTCAAATAACATCAGAAATTAAAAAACTTATTTTTTTTTCTAACATGAAAAAGTTAAACAGTAAATCTTCAAACACATAACAACCATGGCGAAGCTTAACTTTATTATGTTGTCTTTTGTTGTCCTAGTTGTGGCGAATACATGTGTACCTTCATTAGCCGTCGAAGAAAATGAGCCAAAAAAAATTATGGGATCAATGTGTTGTTAAAATCAGTCCAAACTGTGCACTCAAGATCATTTCTCAAGTTTTTGGAGATGGAGTTGTATCAATTCCTTGTTGCAAGGAGCTTGTTCAAGAAGGCAAAGAGTGTCATGACACACTTGTTAAATATATCGCAGATAGACCTAGTTTAATCGGAAACAAATCCAAATATTTACAGAAAAGAGATGAAGTATAGGCTTATTGTGTGTCTGTTTCAAAAGCGGTATCACTGGCTTTATTATTATTTAACATAAGGATATGGGATTTTCAAAAAATTATTTGTATTTGCTTACAAATTCGAAATTAATTTTAAATATATTCATGTGAGATTTATAATTATCGTTTTGTTTTACTTATTTTATTTTACATTACTTTATTCCCTTTTCTCAGTTTTAGATGTCAATTAAAAAAAATAATATTTAAAAATCTTTAAATACTCACAGTTTTTATGAATTAATAAGTTGAAATATCAAAATAAACACTAATTTGTAATCTTAAAAATCTAGCATTTCTCCAATCCACAAGACCGCAACAGACTTATCACATTTGTAGTATCACCTTCAACTGGTCGAACAATCTATATACCATTTTATTTTTCCCATCACATACGTTTTCATATTAAAATTTTGGAGTTATTACATATATTTTGAATAAATTGATCGAATATACAATTTGAAGAATGATTAAAGAAACATTAACCAAATACAAACGGAGTCGCGGCTCAAAACTGTGCATGAACCATTTTTAAAAGGACTCAACTCTATTAAAAAAATTCATTCAAGAATAAAAATAACCATTCGTTAATTTATATAAGTATATATATATGCTATTTATATGTTTAATATGAGACACATAAATTTCCTTGAGAAAATATATAGTAATTAAACTATTATGTAAGTTATAAACTGATAAAATATGATATGGCAAGTTCAAATTCGAATTTTTTTTAAAAAGTTTTTATTAAATATCATCCTATATAGATTTCATGTTTTATTTCTTGTATAGGAAATGAAATTTGTAGATTATTTTCCCAAGTGGAGTCATGTTTTACCTCATAACCATTCCTATATAAAAGTTTATAAAATTAAAAGGATAAAATTACATTCTTAAGCATCCTACATTACGAAATAAAATATATATAAAGTCTGAAACTCTTTCCTTTAATCTTAGAGAGAGAGATATATCGATATATACTTTAAATCATTTCTAGATTGATCAAATGTTAGAGTGTACTTTTGGTTTTTGTAGTAAGTTGATATACAACCACCAAATTATATGTTGCTGACAAAAAAAAAACAATCATTAAAAATGTTCGGTAGTTTTTAATTTAAATAATTATATAAGTTTTTAGTATGTTCATTTTTATACTACAAAAATTCTAATTTAATTATTTATAAAGTATAAGCCTAAGCAGATAATAACTTCAGCAAAAAATGTAACTTAGCATATGTTAATCATAAAAAACGTCAAAAGCAAAATTCATTAGTCGAACATAAATGTTAAATATTGATTATTCGTATCTATAAATAGGGCAAGCCTCGTTTATTCAAATAACATCAGAAATTTAAAAACTTATTTTTTTCTCTAACTTGAGAAAAGTTAAACAGTAAATCCTCAAACACATAACAACCATGGCAAGCTTAACTTTATTATGTTGTCTTTTGTTGTCCTAGTTGTATGAATACTTGTGTACCTTCATTAGCTGTAGAAGAAAATGAGCCAAAAAAGCTATGGGATCAATGTGTTGTTAAAATCAGTCCAAACTGTGCGCTCAAGATCATTTCTCAAGTTTTTGGAGATGGAGTTGTATCCATTTCTTGTTGCAAGGAGCTTGTTCAAGAAGGCAAAGAGTGTCATGACACACTTGTCAAATATATCGCGGATAGACCTAGTTTAATCGGAAACGAATCCAAATATTTACAGAAAAGAGATGAAGTATGGGCTTATTGTGTGTCTGTTTCAAAAGCGGTATCGCCGGCTTAATTATTATTTAACATAATGATATGGGATTTTAATAAAATTATTTGTATTTGCATACAAATTCAAAATTAATTTTTAATATATTCATGTGAGATTTATATTTATCGTTTTGTGTTACTTATTTTATTTTGCATTACTTTATTCCCATTTCTCAGTTTTAGATGCCAAATAAAAAAAAAATTAATACTTAAAAATCTTTAAATACTCACAGTTTTTATGAATTAATAAGACGAAATATCAAAATAAACACTAATTTGTAATCTTAAAAATCTAGCATTTCGGCAATCCACAAGACCGCAACAGACTTATTACATTTATAGTATCACCTTCAAGTGGTCGCACAATCTATATACCATTTTCTGTTTCCCATAACATTTGTTTTCATATTTAAATTTTGCAGTTATTACATATATTTTGAAGAAATTGATCAAAAATACAGTTTGGAGAATGATTTAAGAAAAAATAACCAAATACAAACGGAGCCGCGGCTCAAAACTGTACATGAAACATTTTTAAAAGAACTCAACTCGATTAAAAAATTCATTCAAGAATAAAAATAACCATTCATTAATTTATATAAGTATACATATGCTATTTATATGTTTAATATGAGACACATAAATTTCCTTCAGAAATATATAGTAGTTAATCTATATGGCAAGTCTAAATTCGAAAAAAAAAATTTCTGCTTTTATTAAATTTCATTCTTTATAGATTTCATGTTTCATTTCTTGTATAGGGAATTGAAATTTGAAGATTATTTTCCTAAGTGGAGTAAATGTTTTACCTCATAACCATCTCTATATAAATGTTTATAAAATTAAAAGGATAAAATTATATTCTTAAGCATCCTACATTACGAAATAAAGAAAATAGAAAATCTGAAACTCTCTCCTTTAATATTAGAGAGAGAGAGATATTGAAATATACTTTAAATCATTTCTAGATGGATCAAATGTTAGAGTGTACTTTAGGTTTTTGTAGTAAGTTGATATACAACCACCAAATTATATGTTGCTGACACAAAAACATATTCATTAAAAATGTTCTGTAGTTTTTAATTTAAATAATTATATAACTTTTTATTATGTTCATTTGTATACTACAAGAATCCTAATTTAATTTTTTTAAAAGTATAAACCTAAGCAGTTAATAACGTCAGCAAAAAAAATGTAACTTAACACATGTTAATGATAAAAAAACGTCAAAAGCAAAATTCACTAGTCAAAAATAAATTTTAAATATTGAATATTTGTATCTATAAATAGGGCAAGCCTCGTTTATTCAAATAACATCAGAAATTTAAAAACTTATTTTTTTTCTCTAACTTGAGAAAAGTTAAACAGTAAATCTTCAAACACATAACAACAATGGCGAAGCTTAACTTCATTATGTTGTCTTTTGTTGTCCTAGTTGTGGCGAATACATGTGTACCTTCATTAGCTGCAGAAGAAAATGAGCCAAAAAAGTTATGGGATCAATGTGTTGTTAAAATCAGTCCAAACTGTGCGCTCAAGATCATTTCTCAAGTTTTTGGAGATGGAGTTGTATCAATTCCTTGTTGCAAGGAGCTTGTTCAAGAAGGCAAAGAGTGTCATGACACACTTGTCAAATATATCGCGGATAGACCTAGTTTAATCGGAAACGAATCCAAATATTTACTGAAAAGAGATGAAGTATGGGCTTATTGTGTGTCTGTTTCAAAAGCGGTATCACCCGCTTAATTATTATTTAACATAATGATATGGGATTTTAATAAAATTATTTGTATTTGCATACAAATTCAAAATTAATTTTTAATACATTCATGTGAGATTTATATTTATCGTTTTGTGTTACTTATTTTATTTTGCATTACTTTATTCCCTTTTCTTAGTTTTAGATGCCAAATATAAAAAATTAATACTTAAAAAACTTTAAATACTCACAGTTTTTATGAATTAATAAGGTGAATTATCAAACTAAACACTAATTTGTAATCTTAAAAATCTAGCATTTCGGCAATCCACAAGACTGCAACAGACTTATTACATTTATAGTATCACCTTCAAGTGGTCGCACAATCTATATACCATTTTCTGTTTCGAATAACATTTGTTTTCATATTTAAATTTTACAGTTATTACATATATTTTGAAGAAATTGATCGAAAATACTGTTTGGAGAATGATTTAAGAAAAAACAACCAAATACAAACGGAGTCGCGGCTCAAAACTGTGCATGAAACATTTTTAAAAGGACTCAACTCGATTAAAAAATTCATTCAAGAATAAAAATAACCATTCGTTAATTTATATAAGTATATATATGCTATTTATATGTTTAATATGAGACACATAAATTTCCTTCAGAAATATATAGTTGTTAATCTATATGGCAAGTCTAAATTCGAAAATTTGTTTTTCTGTTTTTATTAAATTTCATTCCTTATAGATTTCATGTTTCATTTCTTGTATAGGGAATTGAATTTTGTAGATTATTTTCCCAAGTGGAGTCATGTTTTACCTCATAACCATCTCTATATAAATGTTTATAAAATTAAAAGGATAAAATTATATTCTTAAGCATCCTACATTACGAAATAAAGAAAATATAAAATCTGAAACTCTCTTCTTAATATTAGAGAGAGAGAGAGATATTGATATATACTTTAAATGATTTCTAGATGGATCAAATGTTAGAGTGTACTTTTGGTTTTTGTAGTAAGTTGATATACAACCACCAAATTATATGTTGCTGACATCAAAAATTATTCATTAAAAATGTTCGGTAGTTTTTAATTTAAATAATTATATAACTTTTTAGTATGTTCATTTGTATACTACAAGAATCCTAATTTAATTCCTTAAAAAGTATAAACCTAAGTAGTTAATAACTTCAGCAAAAAAAAAATGTAACTTAACACATGTTAATGATATAAAAAATGTCAAAAGCAAAATTCATTAGTCGAAAATAAATTTTAAATATTGATTATTCGTATCTATAAATAGGGGCAAGCCTCGTTTATTCAAATAACATCAGAAATTTAAAAACTTATTTTTTTCTCTAACTTGAGAAAAGTTAAACAGTAAATCTTCAACACCTAACAACCATGGCGTAGCTTTACTTTATTATGTTGTCTTTTGTTGTCCTAGTTGTGGCGAATACATGTGTACCTTCATTAGCTGTAGAAGAAAATGAGCCAAAAAAATTATGGGATCAATGTGTTGTTAAAATCAGTCCAAACTGTGCGCTCAAGATCATTTCTCAAGTTTTTGGAGATGGAGTTGTATCAATTCCTTGTTGCAAGGAGCTTGTTCAAGAAGGCAAAGAGTGTCATGACACACTTGTCAAATATATCGCGGATAGACCTAGTTTAATCGGAAACGAATCCAAATATTTACAGAAAAGAGATGAAGTATGGGCTTATTGTGTGTCTGTTTCAAAAGCGGTATCACCGGCTTAATTATTATTTAAAATAATGATATGGGATTTTAATAAAATTATTTGTATTTGCATACAAATCCAAAATTAATTTTTAATATATTTATGCGAGATTTATATTTATCGTTTTGTGTTACTTAATTTATTTTGCATTATTTGTTCCCTTTTCTCAGTTTTAGATGCCAATTAAAAAAAAATTAATATTTAAACTTCTTATGAATTAATAAGTTGAAATATCAAAATAAACACTAATTTTTAATCTTAAAAATCTAGTATTTCTCCAATCCACAAGACCGTAACAGACTTATTACATTTATAGTATCACCTTCAAGTGGTCGCACAATCTATATACCATTTTCTTTTTCCCATCACATATATTTTCATATTTAAATTATGGAGTTATTAGATATATTTTGAATAAATTGATCGAATACACAATTTCAAGAATGATTTAAGAAACATTAACCAAATACAAACGGAGTCGCGGCTCAAAACTATGCATGAACCATTTTTAAAAGGACTCAACTCTATTAAAAAAATTCATTCAAGAATAAAAATAATCATTCGCCAATTTATATAAGTATATATATGCTAGTTATATGTTTAATATGAGACACATAAATTTCCTTGAGAAAATATATAGTAGTTAAACTATTATGTAAGTTATAAACTGATAAAATATGATATGACAAGTTTAAATTCGTAAATTTGTTTTTAAGTTTTTATTAAATTTTATTCTATATAGATTTCATGTTTTATTTCTTGTATAGGAATTGAAATTTGTAGATTATTTTCCCAAGTGGAGTCATGTTTTACCTCATAACCATCCCTATATAAAAGTTTATATAATTAAAAGGATAAAATTACATTCTTAAGCATCCTACATTACGAAATAAAAATATATAAAATCTGAAACTCTTTCCTTTAATCTTAGAGAGAGAGATATATATATCGATATATACTTTAAATCATTTCTAGATTGATCAAATGTTAGAGTGTACTTTTGGTTTTTGTAGTAAGTTGATATACAACCACCAAATTATATGTTGCTGACAAAAAAAAAACAATCATTAAAAATGTTCGGTAGTTTTTAATTTAAATAATTATATAAGTTTTTAGTATGTTCATTTTTATACTACAAAAATTCTAATTTAATTATTTATAAAGTATAAGCCTAAGCAGATAATAACTTCAGCAAAAAATGTAACTTAGCATATGTTAATCATAAAAAACGTCAAAAGCAAAATTCATTAGTCGAACATAAATGTTAAATATTGATTATTCGTATCTATAAATAGGGCAAGCCTCGTTTATTCAAATAACATCAGAAATTTAAAAACTTATTTTTTTCTCTAACTTGAGAAAAGTTAAACAGTAAATCCTCAAACACATAACAACCATGGCGAAGCTTAACTTTATTATGTTGTCTTTTGTTGTCCTAGTTGTGGCGAATACTTGTGTACCTTCATTAGCTGTAGAAGAAAATGAGCCAAAAAAGCTATGGGATCAATGTGTTGTTAAAATCAGTCCAAACTGTGCGCTCAAGATCATTTCTCAAGTTTTTGGAGATGGAGTTGTATCCATTTCTTGTTGCAAGGAGCTTGTTCAAGAAGGCAAAGAGTGTCATGACACACTTGTCAAATATATCGCGGATAGACCTAGTTTAATCGGAAACGAATCCAAATATTTACAGAAAAGAGATGAAGTATGGGCTTATTGTGTGTCTGTTTCAAAAGCGGTATCGCCGGCTTAATTATTATTTAACATAATGATATGGGATTTTAATAAAATTATTTGTATTTGCATACAAATTCAAAATTAATTTTTAATATATTCATGTGAGATTTATATTTATCGTTTTGTGTTACTTATTTTATTTTGCATTACTTTATTCCCATTTCTCAGTTTTAGATGCCAAATAAAAAAAAAATTAATACTTAAAAATCTTTAAATACTCACAGTTTTTATGAATTAATAAGACGAAATATCAAAATAAACACTAATTTGTAATCTTAAAAATCTAGCATTTCGCAATCCACAAGACCATAACAGACTTATTACATTTATAGTATCACCTTCAAGTGGTCGACAATCTATATACCATTTTCTGTTTCCCATAACATTTGTTTTCATATTTAAATTTTGCAGTTATTACATATATTTTGAAGAAATTGATCAAAAATACAGTTTGGAGAATGATTTAAGAAAAATAACCAAATACAAACGGAGCCGCGGCTCAAAACTGTACATGAAACATTTTTAAAAGAACTCAACTCGATTAAAAAATTCATTCAAGAATAAAAATAACCATTCATTAATTTATATAAGTATACATATGCTATTTATATGTTTAATATGAGACACATAAATTTCCTTCAGAAATATATAGTAGTTAATCTATATGGCAAGTCTAAATTCGAAAAAAAAAATTTCTGCTTTTATTAAATTTCATTCTTTATAGATTTCATGTTTCATTTCTTGTATAGGGAATTGAAATTTGAAGATTATTTTCCTAAGTGGAGTAAATGTTTTACCTCATAACCATCTCTATATAAATGTTTATAAAATTAAAAGGATAAAATTATATTCTTAAGCATCCTACATTACGAAATAAAGAAAATAGAAAATCTGAAACTCTCTCCTTTAATATTAGAGAGAGAGAGATATTGAAATATACTTTAAATCATTTCTAGATGGATCAAATGTTAGAGTGTACTTTAGGTTTTTGTAGTAAGTTGATATACAACCACCAAATTATATGTTGCTGACACAAAACATATTCATTAAAAATGTTCTGTAGTTTTTAATTTAAATAATTATATAACTTTTTATTATGTTCATTTGTATACTACAAGAATCCTAATTTAATTTTTTTAAAAGTATAAACCTAAGCAGTTAATAACGTCAGCAAAAAAAATGTAACTTAACACATGTTAATGATAAAAAAACGTCAAAAGCAAAATTCACTAGTCAAAAATAAATTTTAAATATTGAATATTTGTATCTATAAATAGGGCAAGCCTCGTTTATTCAAATAACATCAGAAATTTAAAAACTTATTTTTTTTCTCTAACTTGAGAAAAGTTAAACAGTAAATCTTCAAACACATAACAACAATGGCGAAGCTTAACTTCATTATGTTGTCTTTTGTTGTCCTAGTTGTGGCGAATACATGTGTACCTTCATTAGCTGCAGAAGAAAATGAGCCAAAAAAGTTATGGGATCAATGTGTTGTTAAAATCAGTCCAAACTGTGCGCTCAAGATCATTTCTCAAGTTTTTGGAGATGGAGTTGTATCAATTCCTTGTTGCAAGGAGCTTGTTCAAGAAGGCAAAGAGTGTCATGACACACTTGTCAAATATATCGCGGATAGACCTAGTTTAATCGGAAACGAATCCAAATATTTACTGAAAAGAGATGAAGTATGGGCTTATTGTGTGTCTGTTTCAAAAGCGGTATCACCCGCTTAATTATTATTTAACATAATGATATGGGATTTTAATAAAATTATTTGTATTTGCATACAAATTCAAAATTAATTTTTAATACATTCATGTGAGATTTATATTTATCGTTTTGTGTTACTTATTTTATTTTGCATTACTTTATTCCCTTTTCTTAGTTTTAGATGCCAAATATAAAAAATTAATACTTAAAAAACTTTAAATACTCACAGTTTTTATGAATTAATAAGGTGAATTATCAAACTAAACACTAATTTGTAATCTTAAAAATCTAGCATTTCGGCAATCCACAAGACTGCAACAGACTTATTACATTTATAGTATCACCTTCAAGTGGTCGCACAATCTATATACCATTTTCTGTTTCGAATAACATTTGTTTTCATATTTAAATTTTACAGTTATTACATATATTTTGAAGAAATTGATCGAAAATACTGTTTGGAGAATGATTTAAGAAAAACAACCAAATACAAACGAGTCGCTGCTCAAAACTGTGCATGAAACATTTTTAAAAGGACTCAACTCGATTAAAAATTCATTCAAGAATAAAAATAACCATTCGTTAATTTATATAAGTATATATATGCTATTTATATGTTTAATATGAGACACATAAATTTCCTTCAGAAATATATAGTTGTTAATCTATATGGCAAGTCTAAATTCGAAAATTTGTTTTTCTGTTTTTATTAAATTTCATTCCTTATAGATTTCATGTTTCATTTCTTGTATAGGGAATTGAATTTTGTAGATTATTTTCCCAAGTGGAGTCATGTTTTACCTCATAACCATCTCTATATAAATGTTTATAAAATTAAAAGGATAAAATTATATTCTTAAGCATCCTACATTACTTAAATAAAGAAAATATAAAATCTGAAACTCTCTTCTTAATATTAGAGAGAGAGAGAGATATTGATATATACTTTAAATGATTTCTAGATGGATCAAATGTTAGAGTGTACTTTTGGTTTTTGTAGTAAGTTGATATACAACCACCAAATTATATGTTGCTGACATCAAAAATTATTCATTAAAAATGTTCGGTAGTTTTTAATTTAAATAATTATATAACTTTTTAGTATGTTCATTTGTATACTACAAGAATCCTAATTTAATTCCTTAAAAAGTATAAACCTAAGTAGTTAATAACTTCAGCAAAAAAAAAATGTAACTTAACACATGTTAATGATATAAAAAATGTCAAAAGCAAAATTCATTAGTCGAAAATAAATTTTAAATATTGATTATTCGTATCTATAAATAGGGGCAAGCCTCGTTTATTCAAATAACATCAGAAATTTAAAAACTTATTTTTTTCTCTAACTTGAGAAAAGTTAAACAGTAAATCTTCAACACCTAACAACCATGGTAGCTTTACTTTATTATGTTGTCTTTTGTTGTCCTAGTTGTGGCGAATACATGTGTACCTTCATTAGCTGTAGAAGAAAATGAGCCAAAAAAATTATGGGATCAATGTGTTGTTAAAATCAGTCCAAACTGTGCGCTCAAGATCATTTCTCAAGTTTTTGGAGATGGAGTTGTATCAATTCCTTGTTGCAAGGAGCTTGTTCAAGAAGGCAAAGAGTGTCATGACACACTTGTCAAATATATCGGATAGACCTAGTTTAATCGAAACGAATCCAAATATTTACAGAAAAGAGATGAAGTATGGGCTTATTGTGTGTCTGTTTCAAAAGCGGTATCACCGGCTTAATTATTATTTAAAATAATGATATGGGATTTTAATAAAATTATTTGTATTTGCATACAAATCCAAAATTAATTTTTAATATATTTATGCGAGATTTATATTTATCGTTTTGTGTTACTTAATTTATTTTGCATTATTTGTTCCCTTTTCTCAGTTTTAGATGCCAATTAAAAAAAAATTAATATTTAAACTTCTTATGAATTAATAAGTTGAAATATCAAAATAAACACTAATTTTTAATCTTAAAAATCTAGTATTTCTCCAATCCACAAGACCGTAACAGACTTATTACATTTATAGTATCACCTTCAAGTGGTCGCACAATCTATATACCATTTTCTTTTTCCCATCACATATATTTTCATATTTAAATTATGGAGTTATTAGATATATTTTGAATAAATTGATCGAATACACAATTTCAAGAATGATTTAAGAAACATTAACCAAATACAAACGGAGTCGCGGCTCAAAACTATGCATGAACCATTTTTAAAAGGACTCAACTCTATTAAAAAAATTCATTCAAGAATAAAAATAATCATTCGCCAATTTATATAAGTATATATATGCTAGTTATATGTTTAATATGAGACACATAAATTTCCTTGAGAAAATATATAGTAGTTAAACTATTATGTAAGTTATAAACTGATAAAATATGATATGACAAGTTTAAATTCGTAAATTTGTTTTTAAGTTTTTATTAAATTTTATTCTATATAGATTTCATGTTTTATTTCTTGTATAGGAATTGAAATTTGTAGATTATTTTCCCAAGTGGAGTCATGTTTTACCTCATAACCATCCCTATATAAAAGTTTATATAATTAAAAGGATAAAATTACATTCTTAAGCATCCTACATTACGAAATAAAAATATATAAAATCTGAAACTCTTTCCTTTAATCTTAGAGAGAGAGATATATATATCGATATATACTTTAAATCATTTCTAGATTGATCAAATGTTAGAGTGTACTTTTGGTTTTTGTAGTAAGTTGATATACAACCACCAAATTATATGTTGCTGACAAAAAAAATTCATTAAAAATGTTCGGTAGTTTTTAATTTAAATAATTATATAACTTTTTAGTGTGTTCATTTGTATACTACAGAATCCTTATTTAATTCTTTATAAAGTATAAGCCTAAGCAGTTAATAACTTCAGCAAAAAAATGTAACTTAACACATGTTAATGATAAAAACGTCAAATGCAAAATTCATTAGTCGAACATAAATGTTAAATATTGATTATTCGTATCTATAAATAGGGCAAGCCTCGTTTATTCAAATAACATCAGAAATTTAAAAACTTATTTTTTTCTCTAACTTGAGAAAAGTTAAACAGTAAATCCTCAAACACATAACAACCATGGCGAAGCTTAACTTTATTATGTTGTCTTTTGTTGTCCTAGTTGTGGCGAATACTTGTGTACCTTCATTAGCTGTAGAAGAAAATGAGCCAAAAAAGCTATGGGATCAATGTGTTGTTAAAATCAGTCCAAACTGTGCGCTCAAGATCATTTCTCAAGTTTTTGGAGATGGAGTTGTATCCATTTCTTGTTGCAAGGAGCTTGTTCAAGAAGGCAAAGAGTGTCATGACACACTTGTCAAATATATCGCGGATAGACCTAGTTTAATCGGAAACGAATCCAAATATTTACAGAAAAGAGATGAAGTATGGGCTTATTGTGTGTCTGTTTCAAAAGCGGTATCGCCCGGCTTAATTATTATTTAACATAATGATATGGGATTTTAATAAAATTATTTGTATTTGCATACAAATTCAAAATTAATTTTTAATATATTCATGTGAGATTTATATTTATCGTTTTGTGTTACTTATTTTATTTTGCATTACTTTATTCCCATTTCTCAGTTTTAGATGCCAAATAAAAAAAAAATTAATACTTAAAAATCTTTAAATACTCACAGTTTTTATGAATTAATAAGACGAAATATCAAAATAAACACTAATTTGTAATCTTAAAAATCTAGCATTTCGGCAATCCACAAGACCGCAACAGACTTATTACATTTATAGTATCACCTTCAAGTGGTCGCACAATCTATATACCATTTTCTGTTTCCCATAACATTTGTTTTCATATTTAAATTTTGCAGTTATTACATATATTTTGAAGAAATTGATCAAAAATACAGTTTGGAGAATGATTTAAGAAAAAATAACCAAATACAAACGGAGCCGCGGCTCAAAACTGTACATGAAACATTTTTAAAAGAACTCAACTCGATTAAAAAATTCATTCAAGAATAAAAATAACCATTCATTAATTTATATAAGTATACATATGCTATTTATATGTTTAATATGAGACACATAAATTTCCTTCAGAAATATATAGTAGTTAATCTATATGGCAAGTCTAAATTCGAAAAAAAAAATTTCTGCTTTTATTAAATTTCATTCTTTATAGATTTCATGTTTCATTTCTTGTATAGGAATTGAAATTTGAAGATTATTTTCCTAAGTGGAGTAAATGTTTTACCTCATAACCATCTCTATATAAATGTTTATAAAATTAAAAGGATAAAATTATATTCTTAAGCATCCTACATTACGAAATAAAGAAAATAGAAAATCTGAAACTCTCCTTTAATATTAGAGAGAGAGATATTGAAATATACTTTAAATCATTTCTAGATGGATCAAATGTTAGAGTGTACTTTAGGTTTTTGTAGTAAGTTGATATACAACCACCAAATTATATGTTGCTGACACAAAAACATATTCATTAAAAATGTTCTGTAGTTTTTAATTTAAATAATTATATAACTTTTTATTATGTTCATTTGTATACTACAAGAATCCTAATTTAATTTTTTTAAAAGTATAAACCTAAGCAGTTAATAACGTCAGCAAAAAAAATGTAACTTAACACATGTTAATGATAAAAAAACGTCAAAAGCAAAATTCACTAGTCAAAAATAAATTTTAAATATTGAATATTTGTATCTATAAATAGGGCAAGCCTCGTTTATTCAAATAACATCAGAAATTTAAAAACTTATTTTTTTTCTCTAACTTGAGAAAAGTTAAACAGTAAATCCTCAACAGACTTATTACATTTATAGTATCACCTTCAAGTGGTCGCACAATCTATATACCATTTTCTTTTTCCCATCACATACGTTTTCATATTTAAATTTTGGAGTTATTACATATATTTTGAATAAATTGATCGAGTACACAATTTGAAGAATGATTTAAGAAACATTAACCAAATAAAAAACGGAGTCGCGGCTCAAAACTGTGCATGAACCATTTTTAAAAACACTCAACTCTATTAAAAAAATTCATTCAAGAATAAAAATAACCATTCGTTAACTTATATAAGTATATATATGCTAGTTATATGTTTAATACGAGACACATAAATTTCCTTGAGAAAATATATAGTAATTAAACTATTATGTAAGTTATAAACTGATAAAATATTATATGGCAAGTTTAAATTCGAAAATTTGTTTTTAAGTTTTTATTAAATTTCATTCTATATAGATTTCACATTTTATTTCTTGTATAGGAATTGAAATTTGTAGATTATTTTCCCAAGTGGAGTCATGTTTTTCCTCATAACCATCCCTATATAAAAGTTAATAAAATTAAAAGGATAAAATTACATTCTTAAGCATCCTACATTACGAAATAAAAATATATAAAATCTGAAACTCTTTCCATTAATCTTAGAGAGAGATATATATCGATATATACTTTAAATCATTTCTAAATTGATCAAATGTTAGAGTGTACTTTTGGTTTTTGTAGTAAGTTGATATACAACCACCAAATTATATGTGTCTGTTTCAAAAGCGGTATCACCAGCGTAATTATTATTTAACATAATGATAGGGGATTTTAATAAAATTATTTGTATTTGCATACAAATTCAAAATTAATTTTTAATACATTCATGCGAGATTTTTATTTATCGTTTTGTGTTGCTTATTTTATTTTGCATTACTTTATTCCCTTTTCTCAGTTTTAGATGCCAAATAAAAAAATTTAATACTTAAAAATCTTAAAATACTCACAGTTTTTATGAATAAATAAAGCGAATTATCAAAATAAACACTAATTTGTATTCTTAAAAATCCAGCATTTCGGCAATCCACAAGACCGCAACAGACTTATTACATTTATAGTATCACCTTCAACAAGTGGTCGCACAATCTATATACCATTTTCTGTTTCCATAACATTTGTTTTCATATTTAAATTTTGCAGTTATTACATATATTTTGAAGAAATTGATCGAAAATACAGTTTGGAGAATGATTTAAGAAAAAATAACCAAATACAAACGGAGTCGCGGCTCAAAACTGTTCATGAAACATTTTTAAAAGGACTCAACTCGATTAAAAAATTCATTCAAGAATAAAAATAACCATTCGTTAATTTATATAAGCATATATATGCTATTTATATGTTTAGTATGAGACACATAAATTTCCTTGAGAAATACATAGTAGTTAATCTATATGGAAAGTCTAAATTCGAAAATTTGTTTTTCTGTTTTTATTAAATTTCATGCTTTATAGATTTCATGTTTCATTTCTTGTATAGGGAATTGAATTTTGTAGATTATTTTCCCAAGTGGAGTCATGTTTTACCTCATAACCATCTCTATATAATTGTTTATAAAATTAAAAGGATAAAATTATATTCTTAAGCATCCTACATTACGATATAAAGAAAATATAAAATATGAAACTCTCTCCTCTAATATTACAGAGAGAGAGAGAGATATTGATATATACTTTAAATGATTTCTAGATGGATCAAATGTTAAAGTGTACTTTTGGTTTTTGTAGTAAGTTGATATACAACCACCAAATTATATGTTGCTGACATAAAAAAAATATTCATTAAAAATGTTCTGTAGTTTTTAATTTAAATAATTATATAACTTTTTAGTATGTTCATTTGTATACTACAAGAATCCTAATTTAATTCTTTATAAAGTACAAACCTAAGCAGTTAATAACTTCAGCAAAAAAATGTAACTTAACACGTGTTAATGATAAAAAAACGTCAAAAGCAAAATTCATTAGTCGAAAATAAATTTTAAATATTGATTATTGATATCTATAAATAGGGCAAGCCTCGTGTATTCAAATAACATCAGAAATTTAAAAACTTATTATTTTCTCTAACTTGAGAAAAGTTAAACAGTAAATCTTCACACACATAACAACCATGGCGAAGCTTAACTTTATTATGTTGTCTTTTGTTGTCCTAGTTGTGGCGAATACATGTGTACCTTCATTAGCTGTAGAAGAAAATGAGCCAAAAAAGTTATGGGATCAATGTGTTGTTAAAATCAGTCCAAACTGTGCGCTCAAGATCATTTCTCAAGTTTTTGGAGCTGGAGTTGTATCAATTCCTTGTTGCAAGGAGCTTGTTCAAGAAGGCAAAGAGTGTCATGACACACTTGTCAAATATATCGCGGATAGACCTAGTTTAATCGGAAACGAATCCAAATATTTACAGAAAAGAGATGAAGTATGGGCTTATTGTATGTCTGTTTCAAAAGCGGTATCACCGGCTTAATTATTATCTAACATAATGATATGGGATTTTAATAAAATAATTTGTATTTGCATACAAATTCAAAATTAATTTTTAATATATTCATGTGAGATTTATATTTATCGTTTTGTGTTACTTAATTTATTTTGCATTATTTGTTCCCTTTTCCCAGTTTTAGATGCCAATTAAAAACAATTAATATTTAAAATTTTTATGAATTAATAAGTTGAAATATCAAAATAAACACTAATTTGTAATCTTAAAAATCTAGTATTTCTCCAATCCACAAGACCGCAACAGACTTATTACATTTATAGTATCACCTTCAAGTGGTCGCACAATCTATATACCATTTTCTTTTTCCCATCACATACGTTTTCATATTTAAATTTTGGAGTTATTACATATATTTTGAATAAATTGATCGAAAATACAGTTTGGAGAATGATTTAAGAAACATTAACCAAATAAAAACGGAGTCGCGGCTCAAAACTGTGCATGAACCATTTTTAAAAACACTCAACTCTATTAAAAAAATTCATTCAAGAATAAAAATAACCATTCGTTAACTTATATAAGTATATATATGCTAGTTATATGTTTAATACGAGACACATAAATTTCCTTGAGAAAATATATAGTAATTAAACTATTATGTAAGTTATAAACTGATAAAATATTATATGGCAAGTTTAAATTCGAAAATTTGTTTTTAAGTTTTTATTAAATTTCATTCTATATAGATTTCACATTTTATTTCTTGTATAGGAATTGAAATTTGTAGATTATTTTCCCAAGTGGAGTCATGTTTTTCCTCATAACCATCCCTATATAAAAGTTAATAAAATTAAAAGGATAAAATTACATTCTTAAGCATCCTACATTACGAAATAAAAATATATAAAATCTGAAACTCTTTCCATTAATCTTAGAGAGAGATATATATCGATATATACTTTAAATCATTTCTAAATTGATCAAATGTTAGAGTGTACTTTTGGTTTTTGTAGTAAGTTGATATACAACCACCAAATTATATGTGTCTGTTTCAAAAGCGGTATCACCAGCGTAATTATTATTTAACATAATGATAGGGGATTTTAATAAAATTATTTGTATTTGCATACAAATTCAAAATTAATTTTTAATACATTCATGCGAGATTTTTATTTATCGTTTTGTGTTGCTTATTTTATTTTGCATTACTTTATTCCCTTTTCTCAGTTTTAGATGCCAAATAAAAAATTTAATACTTAAAATCTTAAAATACTCACAGTTTTATGAATAAATAAAGCGAATTATCAAAATAAACACTAATTTGTATTCTTAAAATCCAGCATTTGACAATCCACAAGACCTAACAGACTTATTACATTTATAGTATCACCTTCAACAAGTGGTGCACAATCTATATACCATTTTCTGTTTCCATAACATTTGTTTTCATATTTAAATTTTGCAGTTATTACATATATTTTGAAGAAATTGATCGAAAATACAGTTTGGAGAATGATTTAAGAAAAATAACCAAATACAAGCAGTGTGACTCAAAACTGTTCATGAAACATTTTAAAAGGACTCAACTTCGATTAAAAATTCATTCAAGAATAAAAATAACCATTAGTTAATTTATATAAGCATATATATGCTATTTATATGTTTAGTAAGAGACACATAAATTTCCTTTAGAAATATATAGTAGTTAATCTATATGGCAAGTCTAAATTGAAAATTTGTTTTTCTGTTTTTATTAAATTTCATTCTTTATAGATTTCATGTTTCATTTCTTGTATAGGAATTGAAATTTGTAGATTATTTTCCCAAGTGGAGTCATGTTTTAACTCATAACCATCTCTATATAATTGTTTATAAAATTAAAAGGATAAAATTATATTCTTAAGCATCCTACATTACGATATAAAGAAAATATAAAATATGAAACTCTCTCCTTTAATATTAGAGAGATATTGATATATACTTTAAATCATTTCTAGATGGATCAAATGTTAAAGTGTACTTTTGGTTTTTGTAGTAAGTTGATATACAACCACCAAATTATATGTTGCTGACATAAAAAAAATATTCATTAAAAATGTTCTGTAGTTTTTAATTTAAATAATTATATAACTTTTTAGTATGTTCATTTGTATACTACAAGAATCCTAATTTAATTCTTTATAAAGTACAAACCTAAGCAGTTAATAACTTCAGCAAAAAAATGTAACTTAACACGTGTTAATGATAAAAAAACGTCAAAACCAAAATTCATTAGTCGAAAATAAATTTTAAATATTGATTATTCGTATCTATAAATAGGGCAAGCCTCGTGTATTCAAATAACATCAGAAATTTAAAAACTTATTATTTTCTCTAACTTGAGAAAAGTTAAACAGTAAATCTTCAAACACATAACAACCATGGCGAAGCTTAACTTTATTATGTTGTCTTTTGTTGTCCTAGTTGTCGCGAATACATGTGTACCTTCATTAGCTGTAGAAGAAAATGAGCCAAAAAAGTTATGGGATCAATGTGTTGTTAAAATCAGTCCAAACTGTGCGCTCAAGATCATTTCTCAAGTTTTTGGAGATGGAGTTGTATCAATTCCTTGTTGCAAGGAGCTTGTTCAAGAAGGCAAAGAGTGTCATGACACACTTATCAAATATATCGCGGATAGACCTAGTTTAATCGGAAACGAATCCAAATATTTACAGAAAAGAGATGAAGTATGGGCTTATTGTGTGTCTGTTTCAAAAGCGGTATCACCGGCTTAATTATTATTTAACATAATGATATGGGATTTTAATAAAATTATTTGTATTTGCATACAAATTCAAAATTAATTTTTAATATATTCATGTGAGATTTATATTTATCGTTTTGTGTTACTTAATTTATTTTGCATTATTTGTTCCCTTTTCTCAGTTTTAGATGCCAATTAAAAACAATTAATATTTAAAATTTTTAAGAATTAATAAGTTGAAATATCAAAATAAACACTAATTTGTAGTATTTCTCCAATCCACAAGACCGCAACAGACTTATTACATTTATAGTATCACCTTCAAGTGGTCGCACAATCTATATACCATTTTCTTGTTCCCATCACATACGTTTTCATATTTAAATTTTGGAGTTATTACATATATTTTGAATAAATTGATCGAATACACAATTTGAAGAATGATTTAAGAAACATTAACCAAATACAAACGGAGTCGCGGCTCAAAACTGTGCATGAACCATTTTTAAAAGCACTCAACGCTATTAAAAAAATTCATTCAAGAATAAAAATAACCATTAGTTAACTTATATAAGTATATATATGCTAGTTATATGTTTAATATGAGACACATAAATTTCCTTGAGAAAATATATAGTAATTAAACCATTATGTAAGTTATAAACTGATAAAATATGATATGGCAAGTTTAAATTCGAAAATTTGTTTTTAAGTTTTTATTAAATTTCATTCTATATAGATTTCACATTTTATTTCTTGTATAGGAATTGAAATTTGTAGATTATTTTCCCAAGTGGAGTCATGTTTTACCTCATAACCATCCCTATATAAAAGTTTATAAAATTAAAAGGATAAAATTACATTCTTAAGCATCCTACATTACGAAATAAAAATATATAAAATCTGAAACTCTTTCCATTAATCTTAGAGAGAGATATATATCGATATATACTTTAAATCATTTCTAGATTGATCAAATGTTAGAGTGTACTTTTGGTTTTTGTAGTAAGTTGATATACAACCACCAAATTATATGTTGCTGACAAAAAAAATTCATTAAAAATGTTCGGTAGTTTTTAATTTAAATAATTATATAACTTTTTAGTGTGTTCATTTGTATACTACAGAAATCCCAATTTAATTCTATATAAAGTATAAGCCTAAGCAGTTAATACCTTCAGCAAAAAAAATGTAACTTAACACATGTTAATGATAAAAACGTCAAAAGCAAAATTCATTAGTCGAACATAAATGTTAAATATTGATTATTCGTATCTATAAATAGGGCAAGCCTCGTTTATTCAAATAACATCAGAAATTTAAAAACTTATTTCTTTCTCTAACTTGAGGAAAGTTAAACAGTAAATCCTCAAACACATAACAACCATGGCGAGGCTTAACTTTATTATGTTGTCTTTGTTGTCCTAGTTGTGGGAATACATGTGTACCTTCATTAGCTGTAGACGAAAATGAGCCAAAAAGTTATGGGATCAATGTGTTGTTAAAATCAGTCCAAACTGTCGCTCAAGATCATTTCTCAAGTTTTGGAGATGGAGTTGTATCAATTCCTTGTTGCAAGGAGCTTGTTCAAGAAGGCAAGAGTGTCATGAGACACTTGTCAAATATATCGCGGAATGACCTAGTTTAATCGGAAACTAATCCAAATATATACAGAAAAGAGATGAAGTATGGGCTTATTGTGTGTCTGTTTCAAAAGCGGTATCACCAGCTTAATTATTATTTAACATAATGATAGGGATTTTAATAAAATTATTTGTATTTGCATACAAATTTAAAATTAATTTTAATACATTCATGCGAGATTTTTATTTATCGTTTTGTGTTGCTTATTTTATTTTGCATTACTTTATTCCTTTTCTCAGTTTTAGATGCCAAATAAAAAATTTAATACTTAAAATCTTTAAATACTCACAGTTTTATGAATTAATAAAGCGAATTATCAAAATAAACACTAATTTGTATTCTTAAAAATCTAGCATTTCGGCAATCCACAAGACCGCAACAGACTTATTACATTTATAGTATCACCTTCAACAAGTGGTCGCACAATCTATATACCATTTTCTGTTTCCATAACATTTGTTTTCATATTTAAATTTTGCAGTTATTACATATATTTTGAAGAAATTGATCGAAAATACAGTTTGGAAAATGATTTAAGAAAAAATAACCAAATACAAACGGAGTCGCGGCTCAAAACTGTTCATGAAACATTTTTAAAAGGACTCAACTCGATTAAAAAATTCATTCAAGAATAAAAATAACCATTCGTTAATTTATAATAGCATATATATGCTATTTATATGTTTAGTATGAGACACATAAATTTCTTTTAGAAATATATAGTAGTTAATCTATATGGCAAGTCTAAATTCGAAAATTTGTTTTTCTGTTTTTATTAAATTTCATTCTTTATAGATTTCATGTTTCATTTCTTGTATAGGGAATTGAAATTTGTAGATTATTTTCCCAAGTGGAGTCATGTTTTACCTCATAACCATCTCTATATAATTGTTTATAAAATTAAAAGGATAAAATTATATTCTTAAGCATCCTACATTACGATATAAAGAAAATATAAAATATGAAACTCTCTCCTTTAATATTAGAGAGAGATATTGATATATACTTTAAATCATTTCTAGATGGATCAAATGTTAAAGTGTACTTTTGGTTTTGTAGTAAGTTGATATACAACCACCAAATTATATGTTGCTGACATAAAAAATATTCATTAAAAATGTTCTGTAGTTTTAATTTAAATAATTATATAACTTTTAGTATGTTCATTTGTATACTACAAGAATCTAATTTAATTCTTTATAAAGTACAAACCTAAGCAGTTAATAACTTCAGCAAAAAATGTAACTTAACACGTGTTAATGATAAAAAGCGTCAAAAGCAAAATTCATTAGTGAAAATAAATTTTAAATATTGATTATTAGGTATCTATAAATAGGGCAAGCCTCGTGTATTCAAATAACATCAGAAATTTAAAAACTTATTATTTTCTCTAACTTAAGAAAAGTTAAACAGTAAATCTTCAAACACATAACAACCATGGCGAAGCTTAACTTTATTATGTTGTCTTTTGTTGTCCTAGTTGTGGCGAATACATGTGTACCTTCATTAGCTGTAGAAGAAAATGAGCCAAAAAAGTTATGGGATCAATGTGTTGTTAAAATCAGTCCAAACTGTGGCTCAAGATCATTTCTCAAGTTTTGGAGATGGAGTTGTATCAATTACTTGTTGCAAGGAGCTTGTTCAAGAAGGCAAAGTGTCATGACACACTTGTCAAATATATCATGGATAGACCTAGTTTAATCGGAAACGAATCCAAATATTTACAGAAAAGAGATGAAGTATGGGCTTATTGTATGTCTGTTTCAAAAGCGGTATCACCAGCATAATTATTATTTAACATAATGATAGGGGATTTTAATAAAATTATTTGTATTTGCATACAAATTCAAAATTAATTTTAATACATTCATCTTGAGATTTTTATTTATCGTTTTGTGTTGCTTATTTTATTTTGCATTACTTTATTCCCTTTTCTCAGTTTTAGATGCCAAATAAAAAAATTTAATACTTAAAAATCTTAAAATACTCACAGTTTTTATGAATAAATAAAGCGAATTATCAAAATAAACACTAATTTGTATTCTTAAAAATCCAGCATTTCGGCAATCCACAAGACCGCAACAGACTTATTACATTTATAGTATCACCTTCAACAAGTGGTCGCACAATCTATATACCATTTTCTGTTTCCATAACATTTGTTTTCATATTTAAATTTTGCAGTTATTACATATATTTTGAAGAAATTGATCGAAAATACAGTTTGGAGAATGATTTAAGAAAAAATAACCAAATACAAACGGAGTCGCGGCTCAAAACTGTTCATGAAACATTTTTAAAAGGACTCAACTCGATTAAAAAATTCATTCAAGAATAAAAATAACCATTCGTTAATTTATATAAGCATATATATGCTATTTATATGTTTAGTATGAGACACATAAATTTCCTTTAGAAATATATAGTAGTTAATCTATATGGCAAGTCTAAATTCGAAAATTTGTTTTTCTGTTTTTATTAAATTTCATTCTTTATAGATTTCATGTTTCATTTCTTGTATAGGGAATTGAAATTTGTAGATTATTTTCCCAAGTGGAGTCATGTTTTAACTCATAACCATCTCTATATAATTGTTTATAAAATTAAAAGGATAAAATTATATTCTTAAGCATCCTACATTACGATATAAAGAAAATATAAAATATGAAACTCTCTCCTTTAATATTAGAGAGAGAGAGATATTGATATATACTTTAAATCATTTCTAGATGGATCAAATGTTAAAGTGTACTTTTGGTTTTTGTAGTAAGTTGATATACAACCACCAAATTATATGTTGCTGACATAAAAAAAATATTCATTAAAAATGTTCTGTAGTTTTAATTTAAATAATTATATAACTTTTTAGTATGTTCATTTGTATACTACAAGAATCCTAATTTAATTCTTTATAAAGTACAAACCTAAGCAGTTAATAACTTCAGCAAAAAAATGTAACTTAACACGTGTTAATGATAAAAAAACGTCAAAACCAAAATTCATTAGTCGAAAATAAATTTTAAATATTGATTATTCGTATCTATAAATAGGGCAAGCCTCGTGTATTCAAATAACATCAGAAATTTAAAAACTTATTATTTTCTCTAACTTGAGAAAAGTTAAACAGTAAATCTTCAAACACATAACAACCATGGCGAAGCTTAACTTTATTATGTTGTCTTTTGTTGTCCTAGTTGTCGCGAATACATGTGTACCTTCATTAGCTGTAGAAGAAAATGAGCCAAAAAAGTTATGGGATCAATGTGTTGTTAAAATCAGTCCAAACTGTGCTCAAGATCATTTCTCAAGTTTTGGAGATGGAGTTGTATCAATTCCTTGTTGCAAGGAGCTTGTTCAAGAAGGCAAAGTGTCATGACACACTTATCAAATATATCATGGATAGACCTAGTTTAATCGAAACTAATCCAAATATTTACAGAAAAGAGATGAAGTATGGGCTTATTGTGTGTCTGTTTCAAAAGCGGTATCACCGGCTTAATTATTATTTAACATAATGATATGGGATTTTAATAAAATTATTTGTATTTGCATACAAATTCAAAATTAATTTTTAATATATTCATGTGAGATTTATATTTATCGTTTTGTGTTACTTAATTTATTTTGCATTATTTGTTCCCTTTTCTCAGTTTTAGATGCCAATTAAAAACAATTAATATTTAAAATTTTTAAGAATTAATAAGTTGAAATATCAAAATAAACACTAATTTGTAGTATTTCTCCAATCCACAAGACCGCAACAGACTTATTACATTTATAGTATCACCTTCAAGTGGTCGCACAATCTATATACCATTTTCTTGTTCCCATCACATACGTTTTCATATTTAAATTTTGGAGTTATTACATATATTTTGAATAAATTGATCGAATACACAATTTGAAGAATGATTTAAGAAACATTAACCAAATACAAACGGAGTCGCGGCTCAAAACTGTGCATGAACCATTTTTAAAAGCACTCAACGCTATTAAAAAAATTCATTCAAGAATAAAAATAACCATTCGTTAACTTATATAAGTATATATATGCTAGTTATATGTTTAATATGAGACACATAAATTTCCTTGAGAAAATATATAGTAATTAAACCATTATGTAAGTTATAAACTGATAAAATATGATATGGCAAGTTTAAATTCGAAAATTTGTTTTTAAGTTTTTATTAAATTTCATTCTATATAGATTTCACATTTTATTTCTTGTATAGGAATTGAAATTTGTAGATTATTTTCCCAAGTGGAGTCATGTTTTACCTCATAACCATCCCTATATAAAAGTTTATAAAATTAAAAGGATAAAATTACATTCTTAAGCATCCTACATTACGAAATAAAAATATATAAAATCTGAAACTCTTTCCATTAATCTTAGAGAGAGATATATATCGATATATACTTTAAATCATTTCTAGATTGATCAAATGTTAGAGTGTACTTTTGGTTTTTGTAGTAAGTTGATATACAACCACCAAATTATATGTTGCTGACAAAAAAAATTCATTAAAAATGTTCGGTAGTTTTTAATTTAAATAATTATATAACTTTTTAGTGTGTTCATTTGTATACTACAGAAATCCCAATTTAATTCTATATAAAGTATAAGCCTAAGCAGTTAATACCTTCAGCAAAAAAAATGTAACTTAACACATGTTAATGATAAAAACGTCAAAAGCAAAATTCATTAGTCGAACATAAATGTTAAATATTGATTATTCGTATCAATAAATAGGGCAAGCCTCGTTTATTCAAATAACATCAGAAATTTAAAAACTTATTTCTTTCTCTAACTTGAGGAAAGTTAAACAGTAAATCCTCAAACACATAACAACCATGGCGAGGCTTAACTTTATTATGTTGTCTTTTGTTGTCCTAGTTGTGGGGAATACATGTGTACCTTCATTAGCTGTAGACAAAAATGAGCCAAAAAAGTTATGGGATCAATGTGTTGTTAAAATCAGTCCAAACTGTGCGCTCAAGATCATTTCTCAAGTTTTTGGAGATGGAGTTGTATCAATTCCTTGTTGCAAGGAGCTTGTTCAAGAAGGCAAAGAGTGTCATGAGACACTTGTCAAATATATCGCGGAATGACCTAGTTTAATCGGAAACGAATCCAAATATATACAGAAAAGAGATGAAGTATGGGCTTATTGTGTGTCTGTTTCAAAAGCGGTATCACCAGCGTAATTATTATTTAACATAATGATAGGGGATTTTAATAAAATTATTTGTATTTGCATACAAATTTAAAATTAATTTTTAATACATTCATGCGAGATTTTTATTTATCGTTTTGTGTTGCTTATTTTATTTTGCATTACTTTATTCCCTTTTCTCAGTTTTAGATGCCAAATAAAAAAATTTAATACTTAAAAATCTTTAAATACTCACAGTTTTTATGAATTAATAAAGCGAATTATCAAAATAAACACTAATTTGTATTCTTAAAAATCTAGCATTTCGCAATCCACAAGACCATAACAGACTTATTACATTTATAGTATCACCTTCAACAAGTGGTGCACAATCTATATACCATTTTCTGTTTCCATAACATTTGTTTTCATATTTAAATTTTGCAGTTATTACATATATTTTGAAGAAATTGATCGAAAATACAGTTTGGAAAATGATTTAAGAAAAAATAACCAAATACAAACGGAGTCGCGGCTCAAAACTGTTCATGAAACATTTTTAAAAGGACTCAACTCGATTAAAAATTCATTCAAGAATAAAAATAACCATTAGTTAATTTATATAAGCATATATATGCTATTTATATGTTTAGTATGAGACACATAAATTTCTTTTAGAAATATATAGTAGTTAATCTATATGGCAAGTCTAAATTCGAAAATTTGTTTTTCTGTTTTATTAAATTTCATTCTTTATAGATTTCATGTTTCATTTCTTGTATAGGAATTGAAATTTGTAGATTATTTTCCCAAGTGGAGTCATGTTTTACCTCATAACCATCTCTATATAATTGTTTATAAAATTAAAAGGATAAAATTATATTCTTAAGCATCCTACATTACGATATAAAGAAAATATAAAATATGAAACTCTCTCCTTTAATATTAGAGAGAGAGATATTGATATATACTTTAAATCATTTCTAGATGGATCAAATGTTAAAGTGTACTTTTGGTTTTTGTAGTAAGTTGATATACAACCACCAAATTATATGTTGCTGACATAAAAAAATATTCATTAAAAATGTTCTGTAGTTTTTAATTTAAATAATTATATAACTTTTAGTATGTTCATTTGTATACTACAAGAATCTAATTTAATTCTTTATAAAGTACAAACCTAAGCAGTTAATAACTTCAGCAAAAATGTAACTTAACACGTTAATGATAAAAACGTCAAAAGCAAAATTCATTAGTGAAAATAAATTTTAAATATTGATTATTCAGATCAATAAATAGGGCAAGCCTCGTGTATTCAAATAACATCAGAAATTTAAAACTTATTATTTTCTCTAACTTGAGAAAAGTTAAACAGTAAATCTTCAAACACATAACAACCATGGCTAAGCTTAACTTTATTATGTTGTCTTTTGTTGTCCTTGTTGTATGAATACATGTGTACCTTCATTAGCTGTAGAAGAAAATGAGCCAAAAAGTTATGGGATCAATGTGTTGTTAAAATCAGTCCAAACTGTGCGCTCAAGATCATTTCTCAAGTTTTTGGAGATGGAGTTGTATCAATTCCTTGTTGCAAGGAGCTTGTTCAAGAAGGCAAAGAGTGTCATGAGACACTTGTCAAATATATCGCGGAATGACCTAGTTTAATCGGAAACGAATTCAAATATTTACAGAAAAGAGATGAAGTATGGGCTTATTGTGTGTCTGTTTCAAAAGCGGTATCACCAGCGTAATTATTATTTAACATAATGATAGGGGATTTTAATAAAATTATTTGTATTTGCATACAAATTTAAAATTAATTTTTAATACATTCATGCGAGATTTTTATTTATCGTTTTGTGTTGCTTATTTTATTTTGCATTACTTTATTCCCTTTTCTCAGTTTTAGATGCCAAATAAAAAAATTTAATACTTAAAAATCTTTAAATACTCACAGTTTTTATGAATTAATAAAGCGAATTATCAAAATAAACACTAATTTGTATTCTTAAAAATCTAGCATTTCGGCAATCCACAAGACCGCAACAGACTTATTACATTTATAGTATCACCTTCAACAAGTGGTCGCACAATCTATATACCATTTT
Source organism: Brassica carinata (assembly GCA_016771965.1). Taxonomy (NCBI): domain Eukaryota; kingdom Viridiplantae; phylum Streptophyta; class Magnoliopsida; order Brassicales; family Brassicaceae; genus Brassica; species Brassica carinata. Next base: position 40,567,502 of record CM028702.1, read on the forward strand.
CTGTTTCCATAACATTTGTTTTCATATTTAAATTTTGCAGTTATTACATATATTTTGAAGAAATTGATCGAAAATACAGTTTGGAAAATGATTTAAGAAAAAATAACCAAATACAAACGGAGTCGCGGCTCAAAACTGTTCATGAAACATTTTTAAAAGGACTCAACTCGATTAAAAAATTCATTCAAGAATAAAAATAACCATTCGTTAATTTATATAAGCATATATATGCTATTTATATGTTTAGTATGAGACACATAAATTTCTTTTAGAAATATATAGTAGTTAATCTATATGGCAAGTCTAAATTCGAAAATTTGTTTTTCTGTTTTTATTAAATTTCATTCTTTATAGATTTCATGTTTCATTTCTTGTATAGGGAATTGAAATTTGTAGATTATTTTCCCAAGTGGAGTCATGTTTTACCTCATAACCATCTCTATATAATTGTTTATAAAATTAAAAGGATAAAATTATATTCTTAAGCATCCTACATTACGATATAAAGAAAATATAAAATATGAAACTCTCTCCTTTAATATTAGAGAGAGAGAGATATTGATATATACTTTAAATCATTTCTAGATGGATCAAATGTTAAAGTGTACTTTTGGTTTTTGTAGTAAGTTGATATACAACCACCAAATTATATGTTGCTGACATAAAAAAATATTCATTAAAAATGTTCTGTAGTTTTTAATTTAAATAATTATATAACTTTTTAGTATGTTCATTTGTATACTACAAGAATCCTAATTTAATTCTTTATAAAGTACAAACCTAAGCAGTTAATAACTTCAGCAAAAAAATGTAACTTAACACGTGTTAATGATAAAAAAACGTCAAAAGCAAAATTCATTAGTCGAAAATAAATTTTAAATATTGATTATTCGTATCTATAAATAGGGCAAGCCTCGTGTATTCAAATAACATCAGAAATTTAAAAACTTATTATTTTCTCTAACTTGAGAAAAGTTAAACAGTAAATCTTCAAACACATAACAACCATGGCGAAGCTTAACTTTATTATGTTGTCTTTTGTTGTCCTTGTTGTGGCGAATACATGTGTACCTTCATTAGCTGTAGAAGAAAATGAGCCAAAAAAGTTATGGGATCAATGTGTTGTTAAAATCAGTCCAAACTGTGCGCTCAAGATCATTTCTCAAGTTTTTGGAGATGGAGTTGTATCAATTCCTTGTTGCAAGGAGCTTGTTCAAGAAGGCAAAGAGTGTCATGACACACTTGTCAAATATATCGCGGATAGACCTAGTTTAATCGGAAACGAATTCAAATATTTACAGAAAAGAGATGAAGTATGGGCTTATTGTATGTCTGTTTCAAAAGCGGTATCAGCGGCTTAATTATTATTTAACATAATGATATGGGATTTTAATTAAATTATTTGTATTTGCATACAAATTCAAAATTAATTTTAAATATATTCATGTGAGATTTATATTTATCGTTTTGTGTTACTTAATTTATTTTGCATTATTTGTTCCCTTTTCCCAGTTTTAGATGCCAATTAAAAACAATTAATATTTAAACTTTTTATGAATTAATAAGTTGAAATATCAAAACAAACACTAATTTGTAATCTTAAAAATTTAGTATTTCTCCAATCCACAAGACCGTAACAGACTTATTACATTTATAGTATCACCTTCAAGTGGTCGCACAATCTATATACCATTTTCTTTTTCCCATCACATACGTTTTCATATTTAAATTTTGGAGTTATTACATATATTTTGAATAAATTTATCGAATACACAATTTGAAGAATGATTTAAGAAACATTAACCAAATACAAACGGAGTCGCGGCTCAAAACGGTGCATGAACCATTTTTAAAAGCACTCAACTCTATTAAAAAAATTCATTCAAGAATAAAAATAACCCTTCGTTAACTTATATAAGTATATATATGCTAGTTATATATTTAATATGAGACACATAAATTTCCTTGAGAAAATATATAGTAATTAAACTATTATGTAAGTTATAAACTGATAAAATATGATATGGCAAGTTTAAATTCGAAAATTTGTTTTTAAGTTTTTATTAAATTTCATTCTATATAGATTTCACATTTTATTTCTTATATAGGAATTGAAATTTGTAGATTATTTTCCCAAGTGGAGTCATGTTTTACCTCATAACCATCCCTATATAAAAGTTTATAAAATTAAAAGGATAAAATTACATTCTTAAGCATCCTACATTACGAAATAAAAATATATAAAATCTGAAACTCTTTCCATTAATCTTAGAGAGAGATATATATCGATATATACTTTAAATCATTTCTAGATTGATCAAATGTTAGAGTGTACTTTTGGTTTTTGTAGTAAGTTGATATACAACCACCAAATTATATGTTGCTGACAAAAAAAATTCATTAAAAATGTTCGGTAGTTTTTAATTTAAATAATTATATAACTTTTTAGTGTGTTCATTTGTATACTACAGAAATCCCAATTTAATTCTATATAAAGTATAAGCCTAAGCAGTTAATAACTTCAGCAAAAAAAATGTAACTTAACACATGTTAATGATAAAAACGTCAAAAGCAAAATTCATTAGTCGAACATAAATGTTAAATATTGATTATTCGTATCTATAAATAGGGCAAGCCTCGTTTATTCAAATAACATCAGAAATTTAAAAACTTATTTCTTTCTCTAACTTGAGGAAAGTTAAACAGTAAATCCTCAAACACATAACAACCATGGCGAAGCTTAACTTTATTATGTTGTCTTTTGTTGTCCTAGTTGTGGCGAATACATGTGTACCTTCATTAGCTGTAGAAGAAAATGAGCCAAAAAAGTTATGGGATCAATGTGTTGTTAAAATCAGTCCAAACTGTGCGCTCAAGATCATTTCTCAAGTTTTTGGAGATGGAGTTGTATCAATTCCTTGTTGCAAGGAGCTTGTTCAAGAAGGCAAAGAGTGTCATGACACACTTGTCAAATATATCGCGGATAGACCTAGTTTAATCGGAAACTAATTCAAATATTTACAGAAAAGAGATGAAGTATGGGCTTATTGTGTGTCTGTTTCAAAAGCGGTATCACCAGCGTAATTATTATTTAACATAATGATAGGGGATTTTAATAAAATTATTTGTATTTGCATACAAATTCAAAATTAATTTTTAATACATTCATGCGAGATTTTTATTTATCGTTTTGTGTTGCTTATTTTATTTTGCATTACTTTATTCCCTTTTCTCAGTTTTAGATGCCAAATAAAAAAGTTTAATACTTAAAAATCTTTAAATACTCACAGTTTTTATGAATTAATAAAGCGAATTATCAAAATAAACACTAATTTGTATTCTTAAAAATCTAGCATTTCGGCAATCCACAAGACCGCAACAGACTTATTACATTTATAGTATCACCTTCAACAAGTGGTCGCACAATCTATATACCATTTTCTGTTTCCATAACATTTGTTTTCATATTTAAATTTTGCAGTTATTACATATATTTTGAAGAAATTGATCGAAAATACAGTTTGGAGAATGATTTAAGAAAAAATAACCAAATACAAACGGAGTCGGGCTCAAAACTGTTCATGAAACATTTTTAAAAGGACTCAACTCGATTAAAAAATTCATTCAAGAATAAAAATAACCATTCGTTAATTTATATAAGCATATATATGCTATTTATATGTTTAGTATGAGACACATAAATTTCCTTTAGAAATATATAGTAGTTAATCTATATGGCAAGTCTAAATTGAAAATTTGTTTTTCTGTTTTTATTAAATTTCATTCTTTATAGATTTCATGTTTCATTTCTTGTATAGGAATTGAAATTTGTAGATTATTTTCCCAAGTGGAGTCATGTTTTACCTCATAACCATCTCTATATAATTGTTTATAAAATTAAAAGGATAAAATTATATTCTTAAGCATCCTACATTACGATATAAAGAAAATATAAAATATGAAACTCTCTCCTTTAATATTAGAGAGAGAGAGATATTGATATATACTTTAAATCATTTCTAGATGGATCAAATGTTAAAGTGTACTTTTGGTTTTTGTAGTAAGTTGATATACAACCACCAAATTATATGTTGCTGACATAAAAAATATTCATTAAAAATGTTCTGTAGTTTTTAATTTAAATAATTATATAACTTTTAGTATGTTCATTTGTATACTACAAGAATCCTAATTTTATTCTTTATAAAGTACAGACCTAAGCAGTTAATAACTTCAGCAAAAAATGTAACTTAACACGTGTTAATGATAAAACGTCAAAAGCAAAATTCATTAGTCGAACATAAATGTTAAATATTGATTATTCAGTATCTATAAATAGGGCAAGCCTCGTGTATTCAAATAACATCAGAAATTTAAAAACTTATTTCTTTCTCTAACTTGAGGAAAGTTAAACAGTAAATCCTCAAACACATAACAACCATGGCGAAGCTTAACTTTATTATGTTGTCTTTTGTTGTCCTAGTTGTGGCGAATACATGTGTACCTTCATTAGCTGTAGAAGAAAATGAGCCAAAAAAGTTATGGGATCAATGTGTTGTTAAAATCAGTCCAAACTGTGCGCCAAGATCATTTCTCAAGTTTTTGGAGATGGAGTTGTATCAATTCCTTGTTGCAAGGAGCTTGTTCAAGAAGGCAAAGAGTGTCATGACACACTTGTCAAATATATCGCGGATAGACCTAGTTTAATCGGAAACGAATCCAAATATATACAGAAAAGAGATGAAGTATGGGCTTATTGTGTGTCTGTTTCAAAAGCGGTATCACCAGCGTAATTATTATTTAACATAATGATAGGGGATTTTAATAAAATTATTTGTATTTGCATACAAATTCAAAATTAATTTTTAATACATTCATGCGAGATTTTTATTTATCGCTTTGTGTTGCTTATTTTATTTTGCATTACTTTATTCCCTTTTCTCAGTTTTAGATGCCAAATAAAAAAGTTTAATACTTAAAAATCTTTAAATACTCACAGTTTTTATGAATTAATAAAGCGAATTATCAAAATAAACACTAATTTGTATTCTTAAAAATCTAGCATTTCGGCAATCCACAAGACCGCAACAGACTTATTACATTTATAGTATCACCTTCAACAAGTGGTCGCACAATCTATATACCATTTTCTGTTTCCATAACATTTGTTTTCATATTTAAATTTTGCAGTTATTACATATATTTTGAAGAAATTGATCGAAAATACAGTTTGGAGAATGATTTAAGAAAAAATAACCAAATACAAACGGAGTCGGGCTCAAAACTGTTCATGAAACATTTTTAAAAGGACTCAACTCGATTAAAAAATTCATTCAAGAATAAAAATAACCATTCGTTAATTTATATAAGCATATATATGCTATTTATATGTTTAGTATGAGACACATAAATTTCCTTTAGAAATATATAGTAGTTAATCTATATGGCAAGTCTAAATTCGAAAATTTGTTTTTCTGTTTTTATTAAATTTCATTCTTTATAGATTTCATGTTTCATTTCTTGTATAGGGAATTGAAATTTGTAGATTATTTTCCCAAGTGGAGTCATGTTTTACCTCATAACCATCTCTATATAATTGTTTATAAAATTAAAAGGATAAAATTATATTCTTAAGCATCCTACATTACGATATAAAGAAAATATAAAATATGAAACTCTCTCCTTTAATATTAGAGAGAGAGATATTGATATATACTTTAAATCATTTCTAGATGGATCAAATGTTAAAGTGTACTTTTGGTTTTTGTAGTAAGTTGATATACAACCACCAAATTATATGTTGCTGACATAAAAAAAATATTCATTAAAAATGTTCTGTAGTTTTTAATTTAAATAATTATATAACTTTTTAGTATGTTCATTTGTATACTACAAGAATCCTAATTTTATTCTTTATAAAGTACAGACCTAAGCAGTTAATAACTTCAGCAAAAAAATGTAACTTAACACGTGTTAATGATAAAAAAACGTCAAAAGCAAAATTCATTAGTCGAAAATAAATTTTAAATATTGATTATTCGTATCTATAAATAGGGCAAGCCTCGTGTATTCAAATAACATCAGAAATTTAAAAACTTATTATTTTCTCTAACTTGAGAAAAGTTAAACAGTAAATCTTCAAACACATAACAACCATGGCGAAGCTTAACTTTATTATGTTGTCTTTTGTTGTCCTAGTTGTCGCGAATACATGTGTACCTTCATTAGCTGTAGAAGAAAATGAGCCAAAAAAGTTATGGGATCAATGTGTTGTTAAAATCAGTCCAAACTGTGCGCTCAAGATCATTTCTCAAGTTTTTGGAGATGGAGTTGTATCAATTCCTTGTTGCAAGGAGCTTGTTCAAGAAGGCAAAGAGTGTCATGACACACTTATCAAATATATCGCGGATAGACCTAGTTTAATCGGAAACGAATCCAAATATTTACAGAAAAGAGATGAAGTATGGGCTTATTGTGTGTCTGTTTCAAAAGCGGTATCACCGGCTTAATTATTATTTAACATAATGATATGGGATTTTAATAAAATTATTTGTATTTGCATACAAATTCAAAATTAATTTTTAATATATTCATGTGAGATTTATATTTATCGTTTTGTGTTACTTAATTTATTTTGCATTATTTGTTCCCTTTTCTCAGTTTTAGATGCCAATTAAAAACAATTAATATTTAAACTTTTTAAGAATTAATAAGTTGAAATATCAAAATAAACACTAATTTGTAGTATTTCTCCAATCCACAAGACCGCAACAGACTTATTACATTTATAGTATCACCTTCAAGTGGTCGCACAATCTATATACCATTTTCTTGTTCCCATCACATACGTTTTCATATTTAAATTTTGGAGTTATTACATATATTTTGAATAAATTGATCGAATACACAATTTGAAGAATGATTTAAGAAGCATTAACCAAATACAAACGGAGTCGCGGCTCAAAACTGTGCATGAACCATTTTTAAAAGCACTCAACTCTCTTAAAAAAATTCATTCAAGAATAAAAATAACCATTCGTTAACTTATATAAGTATATATATGCTAGTTATATGTTTAATATGAGACACATAAATTTCCTTGAGAAAATATATAGTAATTAAACTATTATGTAAGTTATAAACTGATAAAATATGATATGGCAAGTTTAAATTCGAAAATTTGTTTTTAAGTTTTTATTAAATTTCATGTTTTATTTCTTGTATAGGAATTGAAATTTGTAGATTATTTTCCCAAGTGGAGTCATGTTTTACCTCATAACCATCCATATATAAAAGTTTATAAAATTAAAAGGATAAAATTACATTCTTAAGCATCCTACATTACGAAATAAAAATATATAAAATCTGAAACTCTTTCCTTTAATCTTAGAGAGAGATATATATCGATATATACTTTAAATCATTTCTAGATTGATCAAATGTTAGAGTGTACTTTTGGTTTTTGTAGTAAGTTGATATACAACCACCAAATTATATGTTGCTGACAAAAAAAATTCATTAAAAATGTTCGGTAGTTTTTAATTTAAATAATTATATAACTTTTTAGTGTGTTCATTTGTATACTACAGAAATCCCAATTTAATTATATATAAAGTATAAGCCTAAGCAGTTAATAACTTCAGCAAAAAAATGTAACTTGACACATGTTAATGATAAAAACGTCAAAAGCAAAATTCATTAGTCGAACATAAATGTTAAATATTGATTATTCGTATCTATAAATAGGGCAAGCCTCGTTTATTCAAATAACATCAGAAATTTAAAAACTTATTTCTTTCTCTAACTTGAGGAAAGTTAAACAGTAAATCCTCAAACACATAACAACCATGGCGAGGCTTAACTTTATTATGTTGTCTTTTGTTGTCCTAGTTGTGGCGAATACATGTGTACCTTCATTAGCTGTAGAAGAAAATGAGCCAAAAAAGTTATGGGATCAATGTGTTGTTAAAATTAGTCCAAACTGTGCGCTCAAGATCATTTCTCAAGTTTTTGGAGATGGAGTTGTATCAATTCCTTGTTGCAAGGAGCTTGTTCAAGAAGGCAAAGAGTGTCATGACACACTTGTCAAATATATCGCGGATAGACCTAGTTTAATCGGAAATGAATCCAAATATTTACAGAAAAGTGATGAATTATGGGCTCATTGTGTGTCTGTTTCAAAAGCGGTATCACCGGCTTAATTATTATTTAACATAATAATATGGGATTTTATAAAAATTATTTGTATTTGCATACAAATTCAAAATTAATCTTTAATATATTCATGTGAGATTTATATTTTTCGTTTTGTCTTGTTTGTTTTCTTTTTTCATTACTTTATTCCCTTTTCTCAGTTTTAGGTGCCAAATAAAAAGGTCAAGTCCCAAATAAAAAAAAAATATTTAAAAATATTTAAATACTCACAGTTTTTTATGAACTAAAATGGCGGAATATCAAAATAAACACTAATTTGTAATCTTAAAAATATAGCATTTCGCGAATCCCCAAGACCGCAACAAACTTACTCAATTTATAGTATCACTAGCACGTGGTTGCACAGTCTATATACCATTTTCTTTATCCCATCACTTATGTTTTCATATTTAATTTTTTGAGTTATTACATATATTATGAAGAAATTGATCGAAAATACAATTTAAAAAATTGATTAATAAAAATTAACTAAATACAAGCGGAGTTGCACCCAAAACTGTGCCATGAAATATTTTTAAAAGGACTCAACTCGATTAAAAAAAATTATTCATGAGTAAAAATAACCATTCGTTAATTTATGTAAGTAAAACAAATTCATGAAAAAATGAAAAGGGACTTTTTTTTCGTAAAAAGGCTTTCAAAAATGAAAAGGGACTTGAACCACGTCTAACTAGTGAAACTCCATGTCACTCCTTTTATGAGTGATAGATGAGTCCTTTTGTTTAATACAATTATGAAACATATTATAAGACATGAATATTTATATATTTGTTGAATCTGGATTTGGCGTATTCAAAAATAACAAAAAGCCAGCAGTGGGTTTAATAGAATACCAGTATAACTTCTATAAATTAATACTCGATAAATTAATAATCTCTATAAATTAATAATTTTTACCGGTCCCAACTTGGACCGGTTCAAAATTTGACACAAATCGATAAAATAATAAGATAATATTTTTTTAAAAAAAATCCTATGTAAATATGTGGTCCCATTAAAATTATAAATTAATAATTTTTATTTATACATATTTTTATATAAGTAAGAACTTATTATTATATTGTTTGTGTTTATATTCACAAGGAAATTATCTTTATATTCTCTTAACACTTAATATATTTTTGATGAGATTTAGTAATATTATATATAAAACCACATTTAAGTTCTATGCAATATATATTATACCCACGAAATAATGTAATAAAATTAATATAAATGTCAAATTTTAAAAAAATAACAATTAATGTCTATACACTAAAATTAAATATTTTTCTTATCTTATAATAAATATATTTTAAAATAGAAAATCTAAATATGAAAACTTTTGTAAATTAATATATCTATAAATTAATAAAATTTCAAAGTCCCAACGGTATTAATTTATAGAGGTTCTACTGTATCACGTTGATGAGGTCAGAATTCGGAAATTAGGTTTTTGGAGAATCGATAATTGGCATAAGAAGAAAAATTGTTTTATTTACGGTAGTGGAATCTTTATAAAGGGTGCTACATATATAACTAATATTTATATATATTCGTTTTTCAGTTTGGTCCGGTTCAGTTAGTTATTTCAGCTATAGAAATATAGAAATCGTTTGGGTATTTGAGAAATTCGGTCCATTTGTAGCTTTTGTTATTTTAGTTTGATTCAGGTTCCGATTTTTGGTCCTGGTAAAATACTAAAACTTAATACCTATTTTATTGGTGCGATGGGGAAGACAGAGACAAAGATTGGGAAGGTGAATCAGACGTCTGTAACAGAGATTTCGATGACTCGAAAGAGGAAGCAAAACTCTATCAACTGATGTTGTGAATCTATTTGATTGTTTAGGCGTTGAAGAAAAGAGAGTAAAATTAAAGAGAAAAGAGAGATAAAGTAATATTTTAAACATTTTAGTTAGTTAAGTTAAATATGTTTGAAAAAGTGTTCCTTATGATGAATATGTTTTAACAGCGTGTAATTGTAAAGTGTCAATGTGCATGTGTAATTATTTCAAGAAGCAAACTATGTCACCAGATACTAATTTAACCCAATATTGAAATCTGTTGTTTATTGCAGAAGCTAAATTAGTATTTTATTAACAAACAAAAAAGTTATTAGTGCCGTGGTCAATTTATAAAAGATATTAGCAGATCCAAACAAAAGCGACAGGCATGTGAAGATGAATCCAATGCCAACCTCTCTGCCTCACTGTCATTACCATTTCCACAAACTAAAAGAGTACACACGTCATGTTTGTTTTTTTTTTTGAACACAACTTAATTTCAATCAAGACTTAACTCGTTTGGTTACAATAACGTGTAGGAATGTGACATCCTCTTTCATTAAAAGCATAAACAACACAAATAAAGAAAGCTAAGTAGGATAATTCTTCAAAAGAAGATGATGACAACGAAATCAAGACCAAGCTTGACTGCGTCGATAAGGCTTTCACGATGAAGTCGGATAGCTGAAAGATAGTCACAAGTGACGTTGAGAGCCAGTTCTCACCTACGAGAAAAACCATAGTAGATTCGATTGCATCTTCTGGCCCCGTACAGACAGCTACACAAGATGACAAAACGGTGAAGAAGCTGGAACTATACCTCGATAATGAAACTGAGAAAACATCTCCTTTCATGGAAAGAAGGAATGATGGTAAAAGACACTTCTCACAAGATAAGGATGGTGAAATCGAGTCTCAAACCGGTGCATCCACCGGTGAATTCATCCCAAAGGAGAGATATGACAATATGCATTGAAAGGGGATTCCAGTGAACCCACCGGAAATCTCTATAAGTTTAACCCAAACAGCCAAACCCATTGTAATATGAATCGCATCTTCTTTCTTGAATTTGGGCTTTATCAAACTGAAATTTGGGCTGGCAGTTTTGGTAGTTTCGATGGGCCAAGCCCAAACGTAATTGAAATCCAGCCCACTACTGATGCGCCGCAGTCCACGGATCATTACATGGAACCAGCTCAGCATGGAGTTCAGGACGTTCTGAACATTTCAACCGAGGTTCATGTTTTTCACCGTACCAGACTTGACTTGGATCATGCCAGACTTGAGAAAGATCATGCCAGACTTGAGAAAGATCATGCCAGACTTGACGTGGATCATGCCAGACTTGATGAGGATCATGCCAGACTTGACTTGGATCATGCCAGACTTGGCGTGGATCATGCCGCACTTGACTTGGATCACGCCGGACTTGACTTGGGTGGTGAAGAAACCGAAGACGGACATGCATTCTCATCCGGCGGACCATCCGGACAGTCCCGCAAGCGTCCTTATCGTTACCCTGTGCATCCATCTGGTTCGGATGAACCTGGACATCTTGACTAGTCTTCTCCATATTTTGTGCCTTGACCAGATCTAGTCTTCTCTATTTTCCGTGTCTTGACTAGATCTAGTCAAATTTGTATTTTCTATGCATTGTTTTCCCACATTTTCTTTAATTGTCTTTGACTACAAAATACTATAAATATGTAGTCCCTTTGATGAATAAAATCAGTTCAATTTTGGTTGTTTATTTTGTTTCTTCTCTGAGTGAGAGAGAGTTCTTTAGCTAGTTCATTGGTGTGAACCGGCTTGTTGATTTGGTGGTCAGCCAATTCATCTTTGTGTGTTGTTTGGTGGTTAGCCAACACATTCATTCTTTCTTTGGTGGTTAGCCTTAGATCGTGGGTATATCAAGAGTCATAACGCATCTCTTGACGATCCTTTCAATCCATCTCAGTTCCAGAAGTGTTGTTTGCCTTCTCGGATCATATCCAACACCCAGCTAAAGTGATCCTCCCTATCTTAGGGTTCTTCAGTTGGTATCAGAGCCACTTTGGCTCGTTTGTTTTCATTATTCTTTTCATCTTCTCATCTCTTCATCATTTTCTTATTTCTTTTTGGATCCGGGCTGTTTCTTTACTCCCTTGTGATCGCCTATTATAAAAAAAAAAAATTCAAAAAAAAAAAAAAAAAAAGTTTGTCTTGAATCACTTCTGAAGAGAAAGCCGGGGGAGTGGTGGAAGAGAAAACCTGCTGGCTGAAGAGAAATCCAGCCTTAGGACAGTTAAGGCGGATCCATATTAAAAATCTCTTCATCTTACCTTCTCTTTTCTTTTTCTCACAAAAGTTTGTTTTGGTTTTGATTGCTGAATTTTGACTGCCTATCATCCTTTGAACCGATGAAAGAACTCTGAGTGACCATCTAAAAATCGTGAGCTAAACACTTTGAGAGTGTGAGGATTTTTATTTGCTAACTTTGTTAAGTGTTTCAGGATGTTTGAACTTCTCAAGAAATCAAAACCACTACAAGATGATGTCTACTTTCCTTTTAAAGCTGTTGTTGAAAAGAAGCAATTGATTTTTGACAAGAGACAATTTGCTTCTAATGAATTTGATTTTGTGCGAAACAAAGAAAGAGACAAAACAGTCCAATGATGAGAAGTGGATCAGAGTGGTGATTGTCCCTTCACCAAAGCCAAGAGAAGCAACCGTGATGTGTCCGATCGAACGAGCTTCAGACTTATGCCAGCTTGGAAAAGATGTTGCATAAGGCGATTCATGTTGTCCGACAACTCAAAAGAAGGAAACACCAACACTTCTTCGCACCAAAACAACAAAGTAATTCTTCTTCTCCTTCAAATTCTGATTTGAAAACTAATGTGTTGTCTTCTGATAAAAGCAAGGCTGTGAAAACCACAAGCAAGGCTCTTTCTACCAGGTGCTTCAAATGCCATAGGATCGGTCATTATGCCAACAAGTGCCAAAAACAGAAATCGTTGGTGACTTTGGAGAAAATTGAAACCGAGCCAGAAAAGGAAGACCTTTTACCAATTTTTGATGACTATGCACATGAACCGAAGGAAGGATCAGGTGGAGAGCAAAACTGTGGTCATAAAGAAGGATCTTCTTCCATTCACAAACCGGACCGAACTCAAGGTGAGCAACGTTCTGATTATGGTTCTTTTGCTTATAATCCTTTTCCTTTTAATGTTTCAGATTTGAGGACAAATCTTTTTGAAGAGGAAGGGAATGATGTGCCGCAGTCCACGGATCATTACATGGAACCAGCTCAGCATGGAGTTTAGGACGTTCTGAACATTTCAACCGAGGTTCTTGTTTTTCACCGTACCAGACTTGACTTGGATCATGCCAGACTTGAGAAAGATCATGCCAGACTTGAGAAAGATCATGCCAGACTTGACGTGGATCATGCCAGACTTGATGAGGATCATGCCAGACTTGAGTTGGATCATGCCAGACTTGACGGGGATCATGCCAGACTTGACTTGGATCACGCCAGACTTGACTTGGGTGGTGAAGAAACCGAAGACGGACATGCATTCTCATCCGGCGGACCATCCGGACAGTCCCGCAAGCGTCCTTATCGTTACCCCTTGCATCCATCTGGTTCGGATGAACCTGGACATCTTGACTAGTCTTCTCCATATTCCGTGCCTTGACCAGATCTAGTCTTCTCTATTTTCCGTGTCTTGACTAGATCTAGTCAAATTTGTATTTTCTATGCATTGTTTTCCCACATTTTCTTTAATTGTCTTTGACTACAAAATACTATAAATATGTAGTCCCTTTGATGAATAAAATCAGTTCAGTTTTGGTTGTTTATTTTGTTTCTTCTCTGAGTGAGAGAGAGTTCTTTAGCTAGTTCATTGGTGTGAACCGGCTTGTTGATTTGGTGGTCAGCCAATTCATCTTTGTGTGTTGTTTGGTGGTTAGCCAACACATTCATTCTTTCTTTGGTGGTTAGCCTTAGATCGTGGGTATATCAAGAGTCATAACGCATCTCTTGACGATCCTTTCAATCCATCTCAGTTTCAGAAGTGCTGTTTGCCTTCTCGGATCATATCCAACACCCAGCTAAAGTGATCCTCCCTATCTTAGGGTTCTTCAACTACCCACAAACTGCTCGGAGCGAGACGCGTCGGATCTTGGCCATTCGACGGTGCCGTGGAAGAGGTCACCAGAGAAGCTTTGTCGAAGATGAACAGTATAGCCGTTTAGGAGGATCCACGCAGAGGAGGAGAGCACCACTTTAGGAGATGAGTAGAGTGAAGAACCACCGACAAAATTCGGATCTAATCTCGTGGAGCTTTTGGATCTGGTGCCTGAACACTGGAGAGGAGCAAACCGTGGTGTGCTGATAGGCTCAAGCCTTCCCGAAGAAAGAAAGGAAAAGCTCTTCAAATGAAATCTCTGCTCCAAAGATATATGAAAGCACGGGACAAAGTTGATAACGTAACCTATCCGACGGCAGCCAGAGGGAGGTTCATCGGGAACTGTCCCTGAGAACCGGAACACAGCGGTGGTGAGAGAACCCTCCCGACTCGTCGCTGGAGGAGAGGCCATCTGAGGAAGAGAGACCGCCGGAAGATCTGAGACGAAGAGTCCTCGGCTTCGTCGTTGAATCCGTAGGAGTCTTTCTCCTTCGATTAACCAACAGAAGCGATGTAGTGACAAACAAAACAGGATGCGAGACAGAGCCATGAAGATGAGAGCTAGCAGCACGCCGGATATAGTACCCCGTGCCGACGAGAAACCGCTTCGCCGGCGCCGGATAAACTGGATCTTGGAGAGACCTCGAAGTTAGTGCCTGAGAGAGTTCGCCCTTTGGTTCAACGAGTATTTCCTTCCGTTACTTGAACACACGTCATGTTTGTTTAACTCAACAAAACAAACAGCAATAATATTACGAAACCCAAAACCCTAAGGTTACTTGCATAACAAGAAACATGAAAGAATTGTTAAGTGAGAAGTGAAGAAAGAGGAAGAACACACACAAATATACAGAAGAAAACAAACAAATTTGGGATTTGTGAAGAATTCTCATTTCATCAACGTCCATCTACGGAAGTGAAAGACTCTGCGAATCCGTAAGGTCTAGAGGGAATACTCATCTGCGTGTTACCCAAGCTAGGTAAAAGCGACGAAGTAGATGATTCAAGATCACTTCTTCCTTCATAAGCTTGCCATTTCTTAAGAGCTTGAGGCAAAGACATGTCCAGATCGATTCCGTATACGTCCTCTGGATTCTGATCAGCAGGTTTCCATAGCTCGACGAGTGAGGACAGAATGTTGACAGCGTGTCCCATGTCTGGTCTCTGGTAAGGCTCACGGGCACAGCAATGGCCTGCCAGCTCAGCAACGGTGTGAACGCTGGCTAGGGTTTCTTCGTCGAGGTCTATTGTCGGGTCGATTGCTTTCTTGAATGATGATTCCTTGTTGATGAACATTCGTTTGAACCAGGAGACCAAGTGAATGCTCTCTTCTGGTTGCGATTCATCTAGAGATTTCCTTCCTGTTATTAGTTCCATCAGAATCACCCCGAAGCTGTACACATCGACCTTTGTGGTCACTCGACCCGTAACTGCAACAAAACAATATCGCTATCATCAAAATGAATAGAAAAAATCTTTTAAACAATGAACGTTAAATCGAATGTGCAAACTAACCTGCATATTCGGGTGCCAAGTAACCAAATGTTCCAGCAATTCTAGTCTCAATAGACCCTTTCCCTTCAGGTGCAAGACGAACGAGTCCAAAGTCCGCAACCTTAGCCCTCATATCATCGCCGAGAAGAATGTTTGACGGTTTAAGATCTCTATGAATGAAGCTCTGATGAGCTAATCCGTGAAGATACTCCACACCTCTCGCCACATCCAACGCTAAAGTCAATCTCTGTTTCCACAACAGAGGCTTAAGCCCTTCCTCCGACCACTCAAACAGATGCCTACTCAAAGTCCCTTGAGGCATATACTCGTACACAAGCAACTTCTCGTTCCCATCCAGACAATAACCGAGAAGCGTAACCAAATGGCGATGCCTAACTTTGGTCAAAACCGCAATCTCCGATTTGAACTCCGCAAAACCTTTGCCAGCAATCACTCCGTTCTCCATCCTCTTAACTGCAATCTTTGTTCCATCGTGCAATTCGCCTTTATAAACAACACCGAAACCTCCTTGTCCCAGAATGTTATCTTGGCTGAAGTTGTTAGTCACCGAACGAAGCACTTGGATTGAGATCAGCATGTTTCCCGCCTCCACCATCTGTATATTATCTCCAACCTCGCTCGTACCGGGAAGCGTGTAGGTGTCGCTTATGCCTCCGACGCTTACGCTTGAACCCGCCACTGTGATTTTAACGTTCTCATTGTCAGAGCCAGAGTGTCTCGGATGAACAACAACTGCATTCGAGCTCTCGCCTCTTGTGAACCGCTTTTGCCTCTTCTTGTACAAGCAGAAAACCAATAAACCGATCAAGAAGATCATTAGTAGTCCACCAAGCACAGAAACAATAACGATTCCTATAAAAGCCGAAGACGTTTTCACTCTCCCATCACTTAAGCCTGAACCAGAACCACCACCAGAAGGTGAAGAAGAGCCAGGAGGAGATAAAGAGCTTTTATCTTTTCCGATGTCCGGATTGCCATTAGTATTCACAACCACATTGCTTTTGAAAGCAGGAACCTTCCCAAAAAGATGGTTACTCGAAACGTCCAGCGTTTTGAGGTTAGGTAACGTTGTGAGCTCATGAGGAATGGTACCGGTAAGGTTGTTGATTCCGAGAATGATTCTCTGAAGCGATTTGATGGAGCCAAACTCAGGAGAAATCGTCCCGGTTAGCCCCATTTTCTCAAGATTAATAACGGTAATGTTCCCATTGCTACAAGTGATCCCAATCCAGTTAGTACAAGGATCGTTTCCTATCCAACTCTCAGCTAGCCTCAGTGGATAATCCACTGAGCTAGCGATCGAAAGCAAAGACTTCACTCTAGGATCACACTCGCCTGGAGTAGGCAAGCAAAAGCTATTGGTATCTTTCTCCAAATCGACCGAGACCGAGGCTTTAAACTCAGGGACTGGTCCTTGAAGATGATTGTTCGTCAAGTTCACAGCCTTCAATGAGTCAAGACTCATCAAAGAAGCCGGAACGGGACCGGTGAACGAGTTATCCCTCAAACTCAAGCTCTCAAGCTCCTGAAGACCGGAGAAATCAGGCAGAGGACCGGAGAAGGCATTGGAATGAAGCCAGACCTCTCTTAAACCGGTCATGTTCCGAAGAACATCGATCGAACCGGTTAGTTGCTGACCGTTGAGCCATAACGACTGAATCTGAGAGCCGGACAACCCCAACGGCAACTCACCTTCTAACTTATTGAAAGCCAAATGCAAAATAGACAAACCGGGAAACTCATCCGGTCCGAGAAAACCGGGTAACGTACCGGAGACATTAGCCGAGTTGGCGGAGAAGTTCTGAAGAGCAGAGGCGTTTCTCAAACTCTCGGGAATCTCCCAAGACGCGAAAGGGTTGTTGTCCACGTCAACAGATTGTAAAGAAGTTAAGCCTTGGAATATGTCGCTAGGGATCGAGTCGAAGTGGTTGTTGCTTAGCATCAAGACTTGTAAGGAAGACAAGCCGCTTAGAGTAGGGATGGGACCAGAGATGTTGTTCCACTGCAGCTCGAGCCTCTCGAGCTCTGTTAACGAACGAATATCGGGAGAGAGTGTACCTTGGAGACCCGAATGCCCGATTTGGATCCGGGTCACCCGTTTGGTGCCTTTGCAAACGACGTGGGTCCATTTGCACGGGTCCGGGTCGGACCATCCGAAAGATGAAGGTGGGTTTAGGCTTTTCTTGAGTGAAAGCATAGCTGATGCGTCTCCATCTGAATCAGCTTTGGAGAACTTAAGAAGACAGAGGAGGAGGAGAAGAAAGGGAAACTTAAGAAAGGCTCTGTGTTTCTTCATAGCTTACTTAGAGATTGGAAAAGAGAGAGAGAGAGAGATTGAGGTGAAGCTTTGGTTATGATTGTGGAGAAAAGAAAGTGGAAATGGGAAGATGGGCCATTGGGAGAGAAGGAAGAAGAAGAAGATGGAACTCTGAAACAGAAGCCAAGGAGTTGCACATGGGATGTCTGCCCCACAAAGCCGATGACAGTTTGGTAACAGATTAGATACATCAGAATTATTATTTTATTTTATTTCTATTTCTATTTTTTTATTTTATTAGAATTTTTGAATTATCATAGGACTGAGATAACGTTATTTGAAATAAAGAGGTCATAGTTTGAAATCTTGACTACGTAGTGGGTTGATGTCAAATGCTTCACACAAACGATATGGAGAACTAGAAAAGCAAAAAAAAAATAAACGTTACATCAAGTTTTCTTCTTCATAATGGCAAAATGTTTATTCTTTTAGCTTTAAATAAGTTATTATAAAGTAGATAATATGCACTACTTATTAGCAAAAGTTCAGAATTACAGAATTACAAAATTATAAATAGGTAGAAGCTTATTTTACGCACCAGTTTTTTTTGTAAATGGCAAATTGTTTTATTCATATGTTTTAAACAAATAACAGGTAACCTAAATTGGTGATATACTATTTCACACAATTTTATATTTATTTGATTTAATAAGGAGAAAAAATGTATAGTTTTGTTATTTTGTCATTAAAAATAACACTGCCTAATCAACCATTGGTAAAAATGTACAGTTTTAGTTAACTTGTTATAAAGTATAAAATAAGTAAAAAGATTGTTGTAACTTGTAAGTCCTAATTTGGACTAAAGTTACAAAAAAAAAAAAAGGTCCTAATTTGGACTTTAATCAAGATATTCATTTCCCCCAAGAAGTATAATACTTTTGCCAGTTAACCACTCTGAACCCTTTATCTCTTTTTGTGTACATAAATGAGGATAATCAATGTCTCTAAAGGATAGCAGTAAACAAATTTCTTTAAGCTTTACAGGCTTGTAGTTACTCGTATATCTTTTCTTTTATCCGTGTCTTATAGAGTATAAGCTATTTGATCCACCGATTAAAGCAATATGATAAAAAAATATTATTAGTTAAATTATTATATCATAATTTCATTAATATCTATATGTAAACAAATATTATAATTTGTATATTAATAATTTCTTTAGAACTTATTATTAATGAATATATTAATTAAAATTTTCGTTCAGTAATTATTATTACAACTAAATCTTTAATTTTGAAAAAACTCCGAAAAGAAAAAAATCTCTTTTTTTTATAGACTAGGTTTACGTACTCCATTGTTGAAGTATTATTTAAAACTAAAAAAGAGTTGTTTATTTCTTTTTTTTTTGATCAAATAGAGTTGTTTATTTCTAGTAAACGATTATATTATATTAACTATCGTCGAATGTTCATGATATAATAAATTAATATTTTAATACATTTAGTTTAATATACTGATATTCAGAATTTGTTAGTGGAGTTAAATTGGTCTACAGAGTCTTGATGTAAATTTTTATTATATATAATACTAGATAAATATATATTTAAAAAAAAAAGAATTGTATAAGGATATATAAAACTGTTATACTAGCACTGTATATATTTACACAATTTTATTCTGTGTGTGGTAGTTCGCGAAAATAATAAAACAATTTGTTTGGTACTCTTTAAGATCCTACATCTAGGGTCTAGGCTGTCAATGGCATAAGGGTCCAAAAGTTGTGAAACAAATTGGCAAAAATTATTCGTATATAACACATAGAAAGCATTAAAAGATTATTAGAAGTATACAGGTGTAAAACAAGTTTTCTTTAAGAAGCGATGCTAGTTGATGTCAAAAAAAAAGAGAAGCGTAGTGGAGCGACTAACGAGCGGCAACAAAGATTCATACAAACAGATAGATAATGAGCCTATTATTATATATATAACATGAATATATGTGGTTACGATTAATATTGAAATCTCAAAATTGGATATCTGTATTTCACAAAATGCTACATGTATCTTTCGTTGTCTCATGAATCATGATCTCAAGTCCTTTATTCTTTATTTTTACTGTTATATTATCACTTTCTATGGGAGGAAAAAAAAAACTCTCGTCTTAAGGAAAAATACAGGCGAAGCTGATTCCCCATGCACATGGCTCTCTGCAGATCTATAAGAAAAGAAATAAACTTTATCTTTTGTAAGTTATTACTCTCATTATTGTGTTTGTAATAAATTAGGGAATGATGATGATATGGTAGTTAGTGAAACCTGTCAAAAAAATTAATCGGACTTAATGACATGAATACTTATTGGTCATTAACTGGAATTGTTAGAATTGAATTTATCATGAATTAATTTTGTTATTCCAATCCAGACATGACATATAATTGATTTTTTTTTACGAGTTTACTAATCTATAAGAATAGACTTATAGACATACCATTACTATTCCAAATCATTTTCAAAAACAAAATGACAAAATATTCAAATATTAATTATGTCGCCAAATCCGGACACAACAAGGAATTCTGGAAATGATGTATACGATAAATACCAAGTTTCCTCTCCTATAAGGCTATAGCAATAAGAAGGGATCATACTCATAAAAATCTAATCATTTGATGATTTGATCACACACTGTTCATGTTCACAAAATATAGAATAGAAAAACAGTCGGAGGAAGGGAAGAGAATTCCAACTTTCCCCTTCCACTTCTCGTGCATGAGGAAATTTGGATCTACCGATAAATTCCCAAACACAATCCATATTTCTCTTTGAACCGTCGCTCCTAAAAATAGATGTCTAACTTTAACATTAAAAAATCTTCATGAAAAGGTCTTTACATGCAGAGCGGACGTACAACAAGGTAAATATAATGTGGAGATTATCTTACAGTACTCTCGAATGAGTCATTTCCTCATCTTCGACTTCTAGCCGGCAAATATCTACCTTCTGCTAACTAATATTTTCATCCGAAAACTATATCTTTCCCGATTAACATAGAAACTATCCATATGAGATTTGGTCCAAAAAAAAAAAAAACTATCCATATGAGATGACTTGACAAAATCGTAGTAACATACGTAACATACTGATACTTCATCAAGAAAAAAACAGAACTACGATGTGGAAGTATTGAACAGATTTGGAGACAGTTATCATTGGCATTTATAAAAACACCCAGAAACTTCCTTTGTGGAATGACCAAGTGCTCATGAATAATCTGTTGGAACTCAATTTTTATGCTGCGTCGATATTTTTCACGCAACTTTTGGCTAATTTCTTTTTACGATGAGTTAAAGAGTTTCGCATCAGTTCTTGAATAGGGGGGACTTAGGGCCCACTCATTTAAACGCAGCGGTTGCGGATGCGGGTGGTTGCGGTTTCAAGCGTTATTAAGCGTTCTGTATGACTAGTACAACGTTTGAAAATTGTTGCGTTTGCGAGATATTTGTGACTGGTTGATTATAAGATATTGCACCGGTTTAATAATAAATTACCTATATTAACATATTATAACATTATAAAAATATAAAAAATACTATTGTAATAAAATATAATAATTATAAATATATAATATTAGTTGAAAGTTATAATTTTAATAAAATTTGTTTTGAAAATTTATATTAAAATTTTTTTAATTAGTTGAAAGTTATAATTTTAATAAAAAAAATTTTGAAAATTTATATTAAAAAAGTTTAAAAAACATTTTATTTCGTTTTATATATTTGTGTATATATATGTTTAAAAATTCTAATAAATAGTTAGTTTAAAGTTTTTATAAAACAAATTATGATATTGTTTGTGAATTTTAATTAATATATAAAATATGTATATATTTTTATTTATAATATTTCTATTTTAAAATTTTAAAATATTTTTGAAAATAATTTTATATTTATTTTTCCACCAAGACCATAAATTGCTTTGGAACCAGCTTTTGATTTTAAGAGGTTCAGGCGGTTTGGAAGCGATTTGTAGCGGTTTGTATGATTGTTTGGCTTATTTGTCAGCCGATTCTGGAGTCGTAAAAGCTGCGTTTCTTGGTCAGATCGGAAAACCGGTCAACTCCTTAGAGAGTTTCTGAACAGTCCAATAACTCAATTTTTATGTTACGCGTCGCAAAGTGAAGAGATTGTTGTTGCGCTCGTGGGCCACAGTTTCTCATGTCTTGGCCCAACACCAAATCCTGCACACAAAGAAAGAGTCGGTTAAAGTTTATACTAAGCCTAATGCAAAAAGGAAAGCTTTGTCATATATTGTCCTTTAGAAGGTAGGAAAAATCTGGGATTAACTCTAAATAGAACCTTAATACTGTCATTGGTCATTATCGGGAGACAAAAGGGGAGCTAGAGATCAACAAAAAAGAAAAGAGTTTTGACTTAGTTCTAATGGCGTGTGATTTCTATTTGGTATTGTGAACAGCTTTTGGGTTGCTTATTAATAAAATGATTAGTTTTGGTTACGTTCTCATTCTAAAATCATTTCATGCTGTACACAACCATCTGAAACCTAATTCTGTAAGAAAAAAAGCTTCCTATCTAAATCCAAATCTCTAAAGTTCCATTTCACGTCTTATCATCTTTTGCAAAGAGTTTTGTTCATAAAACAAACCTTCCAAGTATAAAAGTATTTTGTTATTTCATATTTCATATCTTAAAAAAGAAACAAAATAATAAGAATTTGTCGAATTATATTATATTTTTAAAATAAAAATAAAAATAAATAAAAAATATAATAGTTGCCCAAAAAAGAATTTTTTTAATATTTTTAACGCCGTCAGCAAAACACTAAACTTTAAATTTTAAATCTTAAACTCTAAATTTTTGGGTAAATCCTAAACCCTTGGATAAATCTTAAACCCTAAATCATAAACACTAAACACTAAATCTTAAACATTTATCAAAGAGTTTAGAGTTTAGCATTAAGAGTTTCATGTTTAGAATTTAGGGTTTAGTGTTTTGCTGAGTACGTTAAAAATATTAAAAAAAATCATTTTTCGGCAACTACTATTTTTAAATTTTTTATTTTAGAAACATAATATAACTTGGTAAATTTTTATTATTTTGTTTCTTTTTAAAAAAATATTAAATATGAAATAACGAAATTCACCCTACCCCGAGAAAAAGTCAGACATGCAATATTGAAACTCTTTGTAAATAAGTTAAGTGGAAGAAGAAAACACTTGTTGACAAAGAAACTGAGAGGAACGAGAACAATAAACAACTAAAGGAAAAATAATGCTCAAAAAAAATAATGAACGTTTTATTGAAGGGGAACAAGCATGTGGCTATAGATTTTGTTAATCTGTCAAAGATGAACATGCACATCAAAAAAATTGTTTGCTTACAAAAATTCATATTGATATGAGTCCTAAACTAATAGAATATTCAAAAATACATGAGTTAGCAGACATAAATTCTGGTAGACTGAGAAAAAAGTTACATACAAACTCTCAAATATTTCAAAGTGGATAAAGATTTTATGATCTACTTGATTTTCAAAATAATATATTCCTTTAAAAATCTTGATTTTATGGCATTTAAAACTTCATTTCCGGAATGGGGATGTTACAAACCATTTTTTCCCATTATAACATAAATAAACTAAACTATACATCATACGAAGGTTGTTTTAATATTAAAACCAAATGCAACAGTCAGATTAGTGGAAGAGGGGAAACTAGAACTATTGGTATTTGGTAATAGAGTTGTTAATAGCAAAATCAATCAATTAGACAGTGTATAGCTTGGTAGAAGAACTGTAAACTTCAGTTACAAAAAAAAAAAGAACTGTAAACTTGAATATGTGAGTTTTTTTAGTCAGGGGGTTCTAAGCTAAGGATCCAAAACTCATTTGCCGAGAGCAGGAGCTTGGTTGATTAATCTCCTCTCCATCGCGTACTTAAACTCAAAACCTCCAAAACCAAATTCATTGTATTACCAGTACCGGTAGTTTTTTCTTCCTACAAATTATATGTAGATGACTATTTAAGATTGTGTGAACACGAAAAGGAAATGATAGATGGTCAAGGGGAGCCTAGGGGGATGAGAGATTTTTCTCCAAGGAGAAGATGGTTATCTTGGTGTAACTTTTTTTTTTTTGAGAAAGGGTTTGCTTGGCGTAACTTTTATACTCTTGAGTTTAATCCGATTTCTGGGATCATGCTTTGAGTACTTTGTTATCTTTTCATGGTATAAAACAGACGACAAAAAGGGACATGTGCTTACCATTTACAGCATTAACTATTTTGGTATAGTAACTTCTGTAGAAGAAAACTATTAATTAGTCAGGACTGAGGAATGTATGGACGTAGATTTCGACCAAAAAAAAATGTATGGACGTAGAAGCGAACAAACGGCGGATGTCAATTATACGCACAATGTTGAAGGAGATTCGAAATATGTGATTAGACATGAAATAAATAAATAAAAGTAGTTTGGGTGATAAGAAAAGATAAGGAGGAAAAGAACAAACGAAACAAATAAAAAGAAGCAAAGGGTCTGAGGAGAGGCTACAAAGGCACAGCAAAGGTCAAGATAAGTAGTTTTAAAGAATCAAAAAGTGTTCTGAAACTTCAAAATTCTAAAATAAAATTTAAAGGCAGAATTTTTCAGATGTCCTCCCCGTGCACTGAGGAGCTACTTCACTTTTCTTTCCTTTTCCATTCTTTCTGTAGGAGAAAAACAAAGAAAAACATAAGTTTTTTTGAAAAGAAGAAAAACAGAAGCTTGAACAAAAAAAAAACACTGACATAAAGAACCTTTTGTTGGGAAGCTGCCACCATCCGTATAATCTACTCCCTCATTTATTGAAAGTAAGATTTTCTAGAGTATACAAGTTTATTAAGAATTTAATAAATATTTATAATTTAATTTATTTTTTATTTTATTATACACTTTCCAATAACTTTCCACCAATAAAATTTAATCAATTCAAATATTCTCAATTAATGTTTCTCAAAAGTATAAAAAAATACCTTAACAATATAGAAAATGTATCTTTGTGGAACAAGAAAAAAATCTAAAAAATTTTACTGGAACAGAAGGAGTATTTATTATTTTAACAGTAATTTATTATGTTACTATTTTATTCTTGAATCACTGACAATACTATTACTAAATACACAAAAAGGATCCATTTCTTTTCGTTTAGAACGTTCATACCGAAGACTTAAATTGTAAAGTTTATCTTTTAGCTATTGGACCATATTTTCAAATTGTAAATTAGTTTAAATTTGTTCAAAAAAAAAAAATAGTTTCAATGATTTAAATCAAAAGTACCCGCTAGAAAGCAGCGGCCCAAACGATCAATAAATATTTAAAATGAGAAAAAGACAAAAATAAGACTTAATGTTTTATCAAAGTCACAAACTTAGGGTTTAGAGTTTAGGGTTTAGAGTTGAGAAATGAGGTTTTGGGGATAAGATTTCAAATTTTGAAAAATAAAAAAATTAAAATTTTCAAAGGATAAACTTAAAAATGTGCTATTTTGGTCATTTTAGTTTTTGAGTGCTATTTTTGTAATATAAACTTAGAAAGATGTTATTTTGGAGATTTGCCCATTTAAAATTTTAGAGGGTTATTTATTTATTTTTATATTAAAATTTTTACTTAGTATTTATATGTTAGTATAATTTATAATTCTTTGATAATAGTAATATTTATAAAACATTTTAGCATTAGTTATGAAACTTTTATCAATAAATATATTGATTAAGTGTGCATTATTGTTAAATAATAATAATATTTTTAAATGTAATTTTTATTAACAAATTATTTTAGTAGAATTGTGATTAAGTAAAGTATTGATGATAACATTGACAAATATTTCTATACAATTAATTTCATAAAATTATATTTACCAATCATTAACTGAATTAAATTAGTTTTAGTGTTATTTATCTGATAAATATATACGTATATATATGATATTAGATAAAAACATAAAAATATGTTATTAAATTTTGCTTAAAATATTAGACCGGCACTGTGTATATCTAGAGTAAAAAACATTATGCCAACATGAGTTTGATTGATCCAATTAGCAATTGTATTAAAACTAAAATTATCATTACTTCTTGAAAGCAAAAGTATTACAGTGTTTTAAAAATGTGCTATTTTGGTCATTTTAGTTTTTGAGTGCTATTTTTGTAATATAAACTTAGAAAGATGTTATTTTGGAGATTTGCCCATTTAAAATTTTAGAGGGTTATTTATTTATTTTTATATTAAAATTTTTACTTAGTATTTATATGTTAGTATAATTTATAATTCTTTGATAATAGTAATATTTATAAAACATTTTAGCATTAGTTATGAAACTTTTATCAATAAATATATTGATTAAGTGTGCATTATTGTTAAATAATAATAATATTTTTAAATGTAATTTTTATTAACAAATTATTTTAGTAGAATTGTGATTAAGTAAAGTATTGATGATAACATTGACAAATATTTCTATACAATTAATTTCATAAAATTATATTTACCAATCATTAACTGAATTAAATTAGTTTTAGTGTTATTTATCTGATAAATATATACGTATATATATGATATTAGATAAAAACATAAAAATATGTTATTAAATTTTGCTTAAAATATTAGACCGGCACTGTGTATATCTAGAGTAAAAAAACATTATGCCAACATGAGTTTGATTGATCCAATTAGCAATTGTATTAAAACTAAAATTATCATTACTTCTTGAAAGCAAAAGTATTACAGTGTTTTAAAAATGTGCTTAAAATACAGGAATTTATCATTTAAAATAAATGTAGTGCTTGTCTACGCTCGATACGAAGAACTGTATCTCCATCAATTTTGCTATCCATAGCGAATGTAAATAATTGACTGGAAAAAGATATCATCTGAACATATCAAATCATGATGCATGGAGATGCAGCGGCAACGAATAACCTGCCCACTTCCACCTCCAGAAAAGAGATTCAAAGCATAGAACTTAATCCTTTCAAACTTCTTAGCAAACGTAGTTGACATGTTAAAGAACGCATCTACCCCACATCTCCTATAATCCAAAACCTTCGACTCTCTATTTTTAGAAATTTCACATGAAACTACATATATACGAAAGCCAGTTCAAAAAAAAAAAACTACATATATACACCACATGATCAACTAATAAAGCTGATAAATTATTTGTATACCGAGGATATAATAATATGTCTACTAGATAAGAACATAGGTGACTGCGAAGAAAACAGTGGAACTAGTTGTCGTGGTCCTACACATGGATATGCTTTCTGTGTAGGGATGATCTTCACTGCAAATTTGGACTCTTATCTCAGACGTGCGAACTGCTCCTAATCGGTATTCTCGCCATCTCCCATCAACGGTCCCGAATAGTTTACAAAACTTATACGTCATATTTATTGAATAAGAATTCGGTCTTAGGTAAATAGCACTAAATGATGATGGGTTATTTAAAACGTGTATTAGAAATTATCGACTGATTACCAAAAAGTATTGAAATCGGCAAAAGTGATGAAATCTTCTTCTTTTTTTGTTGCTAAGAATGTTAATTTCGTTTAAGATATAAGGTTTTTCTACAGTGAGATGAACCTAAACAAGAGATACCTTGGCAAAAAAAAAATGGAAAAAATAGGGTATCAATCAGCTAAGTAAAATAACTCCAAGAACAGACTCATGGAGAGACTAGAAAAATAGAAAGTGGGTCATAACTTCATATGAGCCAAAGTGTTATAAGGGAGCTGAATTTTCTTCGCTTCCTTGCCGCATAGATAGATTCAATGATGTGTCTATTAATTTCATTGAAAGCCACCAATGGAGGGAGTGGAGTCTGGTTGTGAAGCATATTATTCCTCTGCTGCCAGATGGTGTAAGTAAGGGCTTGAACCACCATCATATGCAGGATATATGGGGTCAAGGATGTGGACGATGAAGCCCACTGCATCAGGTGCGACCAGTTTGAGAATGGTGGCACCAGGTCTCTGATCCTACGATTAATTTCAGTCCATAAGACCCCAACATAAGGGCAAGAGAGCATCAAGTGGTCCCTAGTTTCCTGTTATGTCGAGCGATGCAGCGGTCTGTTTGGATACGTTGAAATCTCTTACAGACATGTTTAACGTTATAAATTAGAAACCATAACCATAATCTCTTTGTTGCTTTAGTGTTAAATTTGAACGTCATCTTCCAAACTACTTCCCTTCATATATATATGAGGGAGTCGATGAGTCTGCAAAGTATGTATAAAATAAAGAATTAAAGATATATCTGTCAAATCGACTTTTGAAATTTACCAAAAACGCATAAACTTGTACTAATATGTTGATTCACTGCAAACTAAACATAAGCTTGCTGATAGAATTTTGAAGCTGAAAAAATGCAGACTTACTTCAAATTTTTTGGATGTTAACAGATTAAACATAAGTTTACCAAATTGTTTATAAAGACTATCAAATAGAATTTAAAGTCTGCTAAAGTAAATATTAGATAAGAAAATTTTGAAATTCTAACCTCTCAAAAAAAATATTGAAATTCTTAAAAAAAGTATAGGTAGATTATTGTAGTTATGTATAATATTTTGAGTTATTATAGTAAATATCTTTAAAATTTAGAAGTTGAAAACCTTAGATTCTTTTATTTGTAATCTTTTAAGTTCGAGATCAACTTTTGATCCTAATACTTTTAATGAATCAATAAATAGTAAAAATAATTTTCTTTAAATATAAGCTTGTCACTGGCTCAAATCTCAGAATGCTAAAGCAACACGCTCATCTAATTGATTCAGTTGGCCGCACCCCCTCTTGACTGCCAACTTTCACCTTTGACAGAGTTGATTTTTTTTTTGGGTCAAAGACAGAGTTAATTAATAACTGGAGTTATGGACTCGAGTCTGAAACCAATTGAACCATCACACACATACATGATGAGATGAATCATTATAAAATCACAAGAAACTAAATAAAAGAAGAAAATTATCCGAATTTAAGAACACTACTCTGACTTAAGTGTGAGACGTCCCACCATTGTCCCCTCCACTGCCACTCACAGCAACCTTAGCTTTTCCCATAATAATAAAACATCATCTTACACTATACAATCCACTCGCTCTTCTCTTCTTTTGTGCTCCAAAACCAAACATAATAACACTCACAAACTCTCACACATCCCTCTCTCATCTCTCTCATCTCACTCTGTTCTCCTCTTTCTTTTTAAATCCCCAAATTACCCTGGAAATCGGTGGAGACAAAGCTGATCATAGCTCTCAATTCTTTCTTCAAATTCCAAGCCTCTGTCTCCTCATCATCTTAAGAGGTATAAGTATTCTTCTTTTCTTCAATTATTTAGCCTCTATGTACTTGGATTAACTTATGTCTCAAAATTGTGCGTCGAAGGTTGTAATTTTGACGATTAATATACAAGCATGGTTTCGATATATAACTGCAAAAACGTTTTGGTCAGTCCAATTTTCTCTCTTTTTTTTTTGAAAATGGCTTTGATATTCTCATTTAGTTTCAACCTGCTCTTTCTTTTCGTTCTGCTCAACAACATTGGATACCCTAAATTTTAACTACACCTAATACTGTTAAACCTATTTTTTTTCATTTCCAATTTGGATGCTACAGCTAATAAGATACCTTAAAGTTATAAGAAATTAAATTGTTTATTGTATAGTTGTTTCCCCCCGCAAATCTCAGTTGATACTTGATACTGACATAACCCTTTTTCAAGAAAAAGAAAAAAGAAGATCATAATGAACGATGTTAAAAAGGAACTTAATTACGGAGATAATTTGATTTCCAAAAAAAAAAAAACTTATGGAGATAATTATATAAAGTATGAATCTGCTTGATAAGTAATTTGATTTCGCTGTCGGTGATATCTCGTAGTATCCGTTTGTCTGTTTTTTTTTTGTTGCTTTGTGTTTCTTTTTGTTTGTCGGTTTTTTGTCGCTCTGCGTGTCTGTTTTATTTTTCGATTTTACTGTCGGGGAAAGCACATGAAGTAGAAACTAGAAAATGTATGGAAACATTCGTAAATTAATGGCTTGATAGTGTTATTGCTAAATAAAACTAAAAGAATTTGTTTCGAGTTGACTGCTTGATGGATGTGTCAGTACTAAATTTGGCACTTCTGATGTTGTCTAGTCATTGACTCATTAGGACCATTTGTAGTCACACAAATGTTCCTCCCACTTGTTTTTTCTTGTAATTCAGGATCTATAAGATCATCATTATTCGGGGTATAAGATCATGATTATCACGGGTCGCTAGTGGGTTTAGCGCGTGGAAAACGGCCTAAGGATCGGTTATAAAACTACTAATTAAGAACCGATCTTGAGTGAGTTTCTCTGCATTTGTTCAGCGGGTCGTGATAGCGTGGCGGTCATGATTGGTTTCTTTTAATTTTTTTTTTCTTTTAAAACTAAGAAACCCACGATGGATTTCTTAGGGATAATCATGGCCTAAATAACTCAAATTAAGTTCAGTCCACGAATAAACTATTTTTCTGAATTTTCAAATGAAACCTAAAACATGTTTTATATTTATAAGGCCACAGAACTATAATGTCACAGGGTTGCTTGGAATATGAATTTCAGGAATGTCACAGGGTTAGACCACCCACTAAACACGTTATTTCTTACAAGCTTTTGGGAAAGGCTGACAAGTGGCATGATTTGCCCCCTCTTATAGATGATGTGGGACTCTAATAAGAGAGAATACTCTACTTTATTAGTATAGATTTTTATTACAGTATATTTAAAGACATTCTCGACTTTGTTTGGACATACCCAATCGTGATCATCAAAGTTCTTAAAGTTATTATTACTTTCTACGTATTTCTCAATTATTACTGATCTAGACATTTTCACTTTCTCTAAATATTTAAAAATTGTTGCAGAAAAAGATAAAACAACCTTTAGTTGCTGCCCAAACTATGAGATCCATCTTAGACCTTGAGGCTGAAGCTTCATGGGAACATGATCATCCAGACGATACCAGTAGCCAAGCTGCCTCGAACTTATATCCGGTAGCAGAAAACTGCAGACCCATCTCTCTGAATCTTAGCCTCCGTTTCGACAACAACAACAATTTGGATCTTGAATCATCTTCTTTGACGCTGCCAATTTCGAGCACGACCGAAAGTAACAACCCAGAGCAACAGCAGCAACAACAACAACAACCGTCTGCATCGAAGAGAGTCTTTTCTTGCAACTACTGTCAAAGGAAGTTTTACAGCTCTCAGGCTCTTGGCGGTCACCAGAACGCTCACAAACGTGAAAGAACGCTCGCAAAACGTGCTATGCGTATGGGTCTGGCTGGGGTTTTCCCTAGAGGATCCACTAGCCCTTACGCCACAGCTGCTCTCTTGCCTCCCGCTGCATGGTAACATGACATCAGTCAGGACTTTGGGAATACAGGCTCATGGCTCGTCCCACGACCTAAGGCCAGCAGCACCAGAAACGATTATTAGAAACATTGCCAGGTTTAACCAGGGTATTTTAGTAATTGTGTACCTTTCTACGTGGAGGAGGACGGTACCGAGCTCCTCTGGCTGGGAGTTTCAGACAAGCGGCGGGTGCTGCGGTTGCGGCTGAAGCTTGTAATGATAATTTAGGTGAAAGTAAAATGGATTTCTTGGAGGTAAAAAGCAGTGGATATGGAGAGTTGTCTTCCAGATCTAACCTTGAAGCTTTGAGCTATCTTTTTTTAATTCTTAATTTGCTTGCACGAGCTACATATAACTCTATTATGTACAGTGAGAATTTCACAAACCATTATGATCAAATAATATTCTCTCGTTAACTTGTTTAGGTGTATACTTTAGAAATTTCTAATTGCGTCAATGTCTTTAAGATACCTTTTGGCGGCTGTATATACAAGAGGTTGAAAAACGTCAGACGATATATACAAATAGAAATTCGACATACAGAGATAGATTTGGAATTCAACTGGATTATAGAAAAGTTAAAGTCGTTGGCTGTGGGTTGACCCATGAAGAACGAGGAGAACAACTTTAGCCATAAGCTGATGAGTGTAACTGGATTTTATGAAGGCTCGCTAAATCGTTGGACAAGAAGTCAAGAACTGTGGATGCCTTGAAGAAACTAAAAGAAGAGATTCGTTAGGCAATGAGGCTTTGCACGGAGGGAGCAAATGTGAGGACGTGCCAAGGGGATCAATGGAAGATGAATTTTCTTACAAAGGAGAGAGAATTGAGGGCTGAGCTAAGTGAAAGAAAGCAGCTACGCAAAGTGAATAAACCTGCCATGTATTATGTATACCACTCCATGCATAGCTAAGCGATATTATGCCACCTATTCTATTTGGTGGATTTTGTCATTTTGAGCTTTTTCTCCTTTAACTTGGTGTGTACTAATCAGAAGATTAATCCACCAAAAAGTACTAGCCATCCTACAAGAAAAAACATAAAACTCATTAAGTAGACAATAAACTTCATAGAAGGGTTAGATAGCAAACATCATAAAATAGAATAAAGGAGATATTTAACTTCCATGAAACCATATTTCGAGCTTAACTCTCTCTAAGGGACCTTAGACGAAACTTTTTCTAATGTTCAGTTTTTTTTTTTGTTGTTGTTGTGAATACTGTAAATGTAAAGTTTGAGATGTGTTAATATTTTTGTTGACGTCAAAATTAAGATATATATGTTTATTGATTTATATTGGTGAAAAATGCTAGTACTATATAGCTTATATAGTATTACTTTGTATTTATAATAATAGAGAGAATAATTATATATAACTCGATCTGGATCTATTGCGGAAGATCCGACACAAACAATCGTGTGCCGGCATGACGCCCACTGTAGTACTAGGGACTTGGAAAATATATAAATGGAGTCATTTGATGATAGTAAAATCTACAACCAAATCCGTAGAAACATGCGCCGAAAGTAATGTGCTCGACTTATTAAAGTTATGTACCATAACAGTAAATTTGTCAATTATACTAATATAAATATCATAATCTAATTACGAAAGAACTACAGATAAACCACTTCACAACCAATATCAACAGATTTCTTCACAGCATCAACCACCAACTGCGTCTTCTTACTGATCTCTTGCCACCTTGGATCGGCCTCTGAATCACCCCGCTTGATTCCTTGGACAAGCCTCACAAACTCTCTCAGCATCGTTGCCTCCTGCGACTCCTCAGTTCCGCTGCAGTCCACCGTGACTCTCTCCGGCATCATGTTCCAACCAATGTGCATTTCCGCGAACTTAGCGCCACTTGTGTACTCGAACCATGCTGTGTCCTCCTTGTAAGGGATCACATAGTCATTCATATGAGTTGACCCTTTTGATCCTGACCATCCATTTCACACAACTGATGTTGATACAAATACTACATTTTTGTTTCTCTGGACTTAAATATACCTAAACTATTAATATTTCTGTTTCAACCTAGGAGATAGAGAAAAATCGTAAGAACCTGAGATAGCTAAATCAGTCGAGAGCTGAGAGAGAAAAGAGCAGTGGACGATTGCCGTTGCGGTTTCAGTTGAACCGAACTGAAGGGAGGCAGAGCAGGACAAGATGGTCCCAACAGAGTTTGTGGCGACGGAGGAAGGAAGAGCCTTGACAGATACTGGCATCTGGTAAGACATAGCCCATAGAGCTGCTCCTATAGGGTACCAACCAAGCTCTCCGATGGCTCCAGCTAATCCCATCGCTTCTTTGGTCAGTCTCTCCAGTACTTGCTCCGGTACCAGAGTCGTCATCGTGCTGTACATCTGCAAAACATATATGATGATTATATATAACGCATGTTATAGCTCAAAGAAAGTTCAACACTTTGTGGACAATGTTTACTAGGTAGGCCTGACACGGATCCGGATATCCGGGAAATTCAGGATACTCGGATCCGTTGGATCCGTGAATTTAATATCCGGATCCGGATTCGTGGTTTCTGGATATCCGTATTTCGGATATCCGTCCCGATATTCTATTATCCCGCGGATATCCGGATCCTGATCCGTAAAAATAATTAAAAATAATTTTTTTTTCTAAAAATACTAATTTTTTTAATATAATACATAAATTAAATATTTATAAATATATTTATATATGTCTATAATATTATAACATTATAAGATTAATTCATGTATAAATATTAATATATCAAATATAAATATTAATGAAATTTAAAATTTTAATGTGTTTTAAAAATACGACGGATCCAAGATTTTACTATCCGAATTCGGATTCGGGCATCCCAGATATCCTATTTTCGGAATGGATCCGGAGCGGATCTCAGATCGAATCCGGATCTCAGATAATAAGTCTCAGGCCTATTACTAGGTAGGTCCTAGCCGAAATGACTTGTTTGTTTTTGAAACACTTTTTTCTTAACATGAGCCAAAATGATTCTTAAAATCCAATTTATACGACTTAAATAGGTTAACCTGTTCTAATTCAGATAACATCATTTAAATCAATCTTAATTAGTCTAAATCTATTAAATTAAAGAATAATTTTAATACAAATCTACACTTTCTCAAAAAATAATTTTTTTGTATATCTAGTTTTGATAATTCATCAAAAGAAATTTATAATTCAATCCAAAAATTAAAATATTTTTTATAAATATAATGTATATATATAATAAATCAATAATTTATTAACTCTTATGTTCCAAATAATCTATCTAATCTCTATTCTTCTACAGACCACATAATTTTCGCCTAATGATTTCTTGGATATTGATATGTAATGTCAGGCAGCCAAACCATATTACTAAACTACATATATTCAAAGCATAACTAGTACTGCTTTGCTCAAACCTATACAATAATGAAATAATATCGGACAATTCTCTCAAATAGTTTTTTTTTAAGTTTTTGTCACAAAAATAGCATTCAAGAAAGAAAATAACCAAAATAACTCATTTTGATTTTGAAAATTTTAATTTTAATTTTTAATTTTTTAAAATTTAAAACTTTGTCCCTAAAAACCCACCCTTAGCTTTAAACTCACCCTTGTTTAAAATTGCAAACTTTGTCCCTAAAAACTATACATTTTTACCTTAATAAAATTTATTTATTTTGATCATTTTCTTCATTGATGGCTATTTTTGTAAAGATAAATAAAAAAAAGACTATCATGGAGAATTTTTCAATAATATTCACTAATCTACCTTATACGAAAGCCTTTTTCAGTATTAAACAAGTAACATATGCTAAAAGCCTATTTGAGTTCTTCTAATTATATGGGTCAATTAAACAAGTAACATATTCTACGGAATAGTTTGCAATATTTAACTAAAAACAAAGCTTACGTGGCGAATGTCTACAAGCAATCCAGAATCAAACATCGTTTCTCTAATATTGACCGTCCGTTTATGATGCAACCAGATCGTACCGTCCATGAACTGTACGCCGTTAGATTCACACGCCTCCACGATCTTATCAATCTCCGCCGCGTTCTGCGCCGGCGGTTTCTCAACCAGAAGATGCTTTTTCTTCTCCGCCGCCGTCACCGCCCATTTCGCTCGCTGAGTCACCAGCATAGTCAAGTAAACGGCGTCGACGCGTGGGTCGTTGAGTAG
Source organism: Brassica carinata (assembly GCA_016771965.1). Classification (NCBI taxonomy): domain Eukaryota; kingdom Viridiplantae; phylum Streptophyta; class Magnoliopsida; order Brassicales; family Brassicaceae; genus Brassica; species Brassica carinata. Next base: position 40,603,039 of record CM028702.1, read on the forward strand.
CTCTTCGTAGCTTCCGTACACCGAAACAGTCTCTGGGGATAAATTGTTTGCGGCGGCGAAGGTGTTCGCCGTTTCGATTGACGGATCGCTGATGGCGATGATAACGGCGTTAGAGGATTGGGTTACCGTTCTGACGAATTTTGACGCGAATCGGATGCATCCGAGAAGGCCAATACGCAACGTATTGTCACCCATTGTTTTTCGTTTAATGTTGCAGAAGTGTAGTGTTTCAGAACTGAGCTGATGTTCTAATGAAAAGTGATGAGATTTTAAGGCATTTCTACGTGGCAAATTATGAGCCCATGGTAACAATTTTTAATTATCTTCGATATTTTTCTCAAACATTTTCGAGGTCTTTATGCTTGGTTTCTATCGGTAAATAAACCTCATTCTCATCAATCAAGAAAATGTACAGAGAGGTGAGTTTATATACAGGACTAAACCGGAATCAATTTCGGTATGACTCAATATGTACTGTACCGGACTCAATATACAAGTATGACTCTATATACAATAACAGTCCCCCTCAAGATGGGACAAAGATATTAAGAAGACCCATCTTGCCCATTAGTCTCTGAAACGGTGCTGGATATAGAGGCTTAGTGAAGGGATCTGCCAATTGTAGATCAGTCCGAACATGAAGAAGCTTGTAGATACCAGCCACCAAGCGTTCCCGCACACTATAACAATCCATCTCCACGTTCTTAGTACGCTCGTGAAAGACGATATTGTGAGCAATATGAATCGCAGCAGCGTTGTCGCAGGATAACAGAGATGGCTTCAACAGAGGCAAACGTAACTCAGTAAAGAAGTTAGTAAACCAAAGTAAATCATCAGAGACAACCGAGAGACTGCGATACTCAGCTTCAGCAGAGCTCTTCGCAACAACCTGTTGTTTCTTTGACTTCCAAGCGATCAATGAAGAACCAAGGAAAATACAGAAACCAGACGTTGAGCGACGAGAATCTTGACATGAACCCCAATCCGAATCTGCAAAAGCCTGCATCTGCATTTCAGCTTGAGAAGAGTAGAACAGCCCTTGGCCAATTGTTCCTTTAACATAATGCAAAACTTTAAGCAGAGCCTGATGATGGCTTTTACGAGGAGCAGAGGAGAATTGACTGAGCTTGTTGACGGCAAAAGTGATATCAGGTCTTGTAATTTGAAGATACATAAGGCGACCAATTAGCCGACGATAAGCACCAGCACCAACAAAATCACCTCCAGTTTCGGTTGAAAGTTTCACAGCAGGGTCCATAGGAATGGAAGAAGGCTTGCAGCCAAGTAAGCCCGTATCATCAAGAAGATCAAGTGCATACTTACGCTGACATATATGAATGCCCTCAGTAGATCGCGCAATCTCAAGACCGAGAAAATATTTCATGATACCAAGATCACGAAGTTTGAAACAAGACTTGAGCTGAGTCTTGAGGAGATCAACGGCCGTGTCATTGTTACTGCAGATAATAATATCATCCACGTAGACAATAACACAGAGGAACAAAGAGGGTGCATGCTTGAGAAAGCACGTATGATCAGAGTAAGTTTGAATGAAGCCCAAAGATGTAAGAGTAGTAGAGAACTTGAGGAACCATTGCCTTGATGCTTGTTTGAGTCCATAGAGGGATTTATGAAGCTTACAAACAGCATGAGGAGGCAATGAGTCCCCCTTTCGTGATGCATATCCCGGAGGTAATTGCATATAAATCTCTTCATCAAGATCCCCATTCAAGAAGGCGTTAGAGATGTCCAATTGGTGCAAGGAGAAATTATGAATGGCTGAAAGGGCAAGAATAAGCTTTACAGTAGTAAGCTTGACCACAGGGGAGAAGGTTTCATGATAATCTACTCCTTCCTGCTGAGTAAAACCCTTGGCAACCAACCGTGCTTTATACCGCTCGACTGTACCATCAGCGTTGAATTTTACTTTGAAAACCCACTTGCAACCAATAGGAGTTTTGTCCGGAGGAAGAGTGCAGATTTCCCAAGTGCCAGTTCCTTCCAAAGCATCAATCTCAACGTCCATTGGATCATCCCAAACCAGAAGTTTCTTTGCCTCAGAATAGGTTTTGGGTTCTTTGATTTTATCGATGGCAACTAAAAAAGATAAGTATAAAGGAGAAATCTTGCCATACGATAAGAATTGAGATATTTCATGAAGGGTTGAAGATCCTATTGCATTACAATAGTAATCTTTTAGGTAAGCAGGCTGTTTAGATCTCCTGTTAGATGTTTGAACAGAAGGTTCAGTGACATCGGTAGGAACTGCAGTGGGCAGATTCTCTACAGAAAATGAATGAGAAGAAGTCTCATCATCAGGAAGTGATGTTCCAGGAGTCTTAGGAATCTGATCAGGAAAAAAGCTTGAAAAATCAGAAGAGAGATCAGAACCTACTAATGGAAAGAGCTCTTCATGAAAAACAACATGACGTGAGATGTGAATAGAGTTGTTTTCGATGTCAAGAAGTTTATAACACTTGACATCAGCAGGATATCCGATGAGGATACATGCTTTAGCTCGGGGATCAAACTTATGTCTATTCTTAGGGGAAGTTGAAATGTAGCATAAGCAGCCAAAAGATTTAAGCTGAGTGTAATCAGGAATTTTATTTGTGAGTTTTTCAAAAGAACTTTTATCGTTGAGAATAGGGGCAGGAAGACGATTGATGAGGTGAACTGCAGTGAGAATGCAGTCACCCCAATAAGAGAGGGGAATGTGGGATTGAAAAAGAAGAGATCTAGCAACATTTAAAATGTGTTGATGTTTTCGTTCCACGGCGGAGTTTTGTTGAGGGGTTTCAGGACAGGAGTGATAAGAAATAATCCCTTTGGAATTATAAAAGGAAGTGAATTTGAGCTCAGGTGCATTGTCGGACCTAACTGCCTTAACCCTCCTATCAAACTGAGTCTCAACCATAGCTATGAAGTTAGGAAACACGGTAAGCACATCAGACTTAGACTTAAGTAAGTAAACCCAAGTTGCCCGAGAACAATCATCGACTATGGTGAGAAAATACCTAAACCCATCATGTGTTGGAACTGAAAATGGACCCCAAGTATCTATATGAAGGTGATCAAAAGGGTTCCCACTTAAGTTGTTTTGAGATGTGAAAGGAAGATGTTTCTGTTTCGATAAGTGCCAAACTTTACAATGAATATCTGATTTACTTTGCTTACGGAAATCTAAAATGTTTTGCATAGTTTGTAACTTGGACATAGATGGGTGCCCTAGACGTTTATGCCACGTATCTAAACTAGAAACAGAAGCAACAATTATTGGAGACGATATATCTGGAGAAGATAAAGACTCTATATCCAGGAAGTAAAGGTTGGCAACTTCTCTACCCATCCCAATCATTAATTCCCGTGTAGGATCCTGAATACCACCAGAAAATTCATCAAACCAAAGACGACAGTGAAGACGTTTGGTGAGACAGCTTACACTAAGGAGGTTAAACTTAAATTGAGGAATATACAGAACATCAGATAGACGAAGATCACTACCCAACTCTATGGAACCTATTCCGACAATGTCAACCATTACTCCATTAGGAAGCGAAACAGAAGTATCAGGGAGGGATTTAAACGATAGGAAAGAAGATTTTTGGTGGCAGATGTGATTAGTAGCGCCAGAGTCAATGACCCATGCGTTAAGGGCTGTGATGTTTTGGTTTGTGGAACAGACATAAGGCCTATCTAATCCGGTGAAAGAACAAAGAATGGAGGGATGAAAGTTACCGGAGATAGGACAAGTGGTTGAAGAAGATGAAGGTATGGAAGCTGAGACAGAGTGAACTTCTGGAATGGGATGAGAAGCAGGAGGCTGAAGTTTGTTGCTGAGGAAAGAAACCAACTGCTGAATCTGCTGTGGTGAGAGATCCTCAGACGTAGTCTCAACCAACTGAACACTGTCATTAACTGCAATATTTGCTGAAACCGCAGGAGAGAATCTGTCAATGCTATCAACCTTAGGAGATGGTTTCATGCTGTTTGGATAACCATGCTTTTTATAGCACCGGTCAACAACATGTCCAGGACGGTGACAGAATGAGCAATAGGGACGATCCTTCCTTTGGTAACCAGTAGAATTAACGTGTGTCGAGGCAGGAGACTGAGAGACTTGAAAAGCTGCAGCAGTATTAGCACCAGCAGCCAACTGAATGCAAGCTTCCTTCTGACTGTCTTTTTGATCAAGTAGATTATATATCTCTGAAAAAGAAGGTAGAGTCTTTTTCATGAGAATCCTGCTTCTGATGCTCTCATAGTTATCATTCAATCCCATCAAGAAGTCTATGATGCGATTAGTCTCACGCTCAGCTAATAGCTCTTCAACTGTGTGATTAGTGGTCTGAATGTTAGACAGCTCTTCCCACATTGACTGAGTCCTTGTGTGATATGAAGATAAAGATAGACTGCCTTGACGAAAAGCCTGAATTTGATGACGAAGCTTGTACAAACGAGGAAGATTGGACTTGTGATAGCGCGTATGGAGATCATTCCAGATATCAGAAGCATTCTTGAAATACAATATGCTAGTGTAGAGCTGCTTAGTAACGCTATTCAAAAGCCAAGATTTGATCATACTATTGCAACGACACCAGATTCTATAGTAGGGATCATCCTCAGGAGGTTTGACTATGGATCCATCAATGAAACCTAGCTTGTTCTTAGCTTCAAGACTAGTCGTCATAGCGATAAGCCAAACACCGTAGTTACTACCATCTAACTGTTCCGCAGCTAATACTAAGCCACGATGATCGGAGTTATGTAGATGATAGGGCGAATGGATGTTATCGGGAGAGTTCGATACCTCAAAACGATCTGAGGATGAAGAAGGGGAAGATCGCATCGGACTGACACGAGGAGGAGCTCCTTGACTATCGCGCAGCGCATGTGAACCAGAGAGAGCACCGAGAGTTAATGGAGATCCGGATCTAGATCCAGGAGGATCTGGAGAAGAACGACGATAGCGTGACTTGCAGTTCCGCTTTCCCATTGATATCAATCGCAGCTGATTTTGAAGATCGAGAGCTGAAATTGCACGGGAGAATGGTGAGTGTTGCAAGAAACGGAAAGATCAAAGTACGGTGGCGAAGAAGAACGCCGATGAAGCGCCGATGAGACGCCGGAGAAACGCCGGTGAAATCGAATCGCGGAAGAGTTTGTTAGGGAATGAGATTCTGTTGCTCTGATACCATATCAGTAAATAAATCTCATTCTCATCAATCAAGAAAATGTACAGAGAGGTGAGTTTATATACATGACTAAACCGGAATCAATCTCGGTATGACTCAATATGTACTGTACCGGACTCAATATACAAGTATGACTCTATATACAATAACAGTTTCTTCGGTTTGGTTCAGATTATCCGGGTTTTCAATTTGAATAAGTAGGCTATTGGTCTTTTAAGGTTCAAATCGTTTAAAATTTTAGTTTCAAATAAACATTTACGATAAAGGTTCAAATAAATTATCAAGTTTTAGTTAACCTTATAAGTCTATAGACAAAAAAAATCTGCATACTTTCTCAATTTGTTAGTTTTATTGAATTTGGTTGATTCATTATAATTCTCAGCGCAATTCAGGTTATAATAATAAGAACAGGTACCGGTTCGCAGCGATGAATTTCAATTTGGTTAAGCTTGTTTTGTTTCAGATTTATACCCACTCCTACGACTTTTCATGTAAACTAACTAATAGGAAAAGAGCTCGTGCTCAACACGTGAGCTTTTTAACAGAGTGACACCACCTGTTGAAGGGTAATTTGGTCACTCTAACAGAAAACTACAATCGTCAAAGTCGTCACCAGAGCGAATATATATTGAAAAGATTTCATCAAATCTCTTTCTCTTCATGATTTATCCTTTTCTCTGAGAACAAACACATTCTTTCTCGGGAAAATCAAGTATGTCGTCTTCTTCAGGCAATCGAAGCAACAACAACGGAGCTTCTTCCTCTCACCCTCCTCCTCCCATCACTTCATCTCGTCTCTACATCGCGAACAAAGCCAAAGAGATCCTCGCGACAAGCGACGCCACAGGAATCACCAGACTCGTCACGAACCTCTGCTACGCGAAAGAATCAGACGAATCCTCGAGCCTTCTGTACAAAACCTTCAAGAAGCATTTCCCGAATCTCTTAGCCGTCAAACTCATCCACGCATACAGATTCATCACGACGACGTTTCCCTCCTCCTCTCGCTCAGGCCTTCGATCTTACCCCCTCGAACTCCTCACCACGCTTCTCATCGATCTCGAAGAGTCTAACGTCGCGTTGAAAACAGAGGCGTTGAACGACGTGAAAGAGCATCTAAACGCTTGCCTTGTACATCAAGAAACCTCTGATCGCGAGTTTAAGCTCCTCTCGAGAATCGTATCTCGCGTCTCCGTTGATTTCTTCATCGAATCCATCCCGTGGGAGGAGCTCTCTTCCTTCATCGTCTCTTTAAACGACAAGAAAATGCTGCTGATGTTCGGGGAGTTACCGACTGTTCTTGACGAAGGTTTCTTGAAGCCGTTGCTGGAGAACGGTCTCGCGTTCAAGATCCTGAAAGGCTTGTTTAATCAAGATCGTGATGATGGATGGTGTTTAGCGTTGGAAGCTGGGTTCAATCTGATGCTGCAGCTGATAAACCTGGAGAGGAAAGATTTGGTTTGGGATTCTGTTTACGCGATTGTGAGTTCGGTTTGGGAGATGGTTAACGTGCGGAAACGAGATATGGTTGTGCGTAAAGGGCTGTTGAGGTTGGTGAGGAAAGTGCGCAGCGAAGCTTTGAGGTTTCGTGGGCGTGAGTATGAGTTTGTGTCGCGTTTGGCTTTGATGATTAAGAGAATCGATGGACTTGGAGATGATACGAAGGTTGCTGCGAAGATGATCCATGATGTTCTTGATAGGTATTACATGGGAGGTACAGGATTGGATTCGGGTTTCGTCCAGGGCCTAATTGGTAGTTACTCTGCTTAAACCGATTCTAGGATTTAGGGTTTATGCATTTTTTTTTTGTAATTGGTTTTAGCTATTGAGAAGTCAATAAAAATTAGGTTGGTTTCTTTGAGTTTGTGGATACGTTTTGAGTCAGACCATTAATGAAATTTGAGCTGTGGATGTATTCAAGCGTTTTGTCAAAGATCTTGTTTCCAACAAAATGGGAATTTTTATGAAATTTGATATATGTCAATGCTTTTCATTAAACCTTGAGGAAACAAAACAATAACGGATTGAGGTAGAGTTTATATGTGAAACAATGAATAGTCACAGGGAATTTTAATACAGGTGGCCAGTGTTCTAAAAATCATCGGTATAGGCATCGGATACATAAATCGAAAACAAAACTATTTTGCATACCGATTTGTTTTTCAAAAATCGATTCGCCTAAACAATAATTTCGGCTAAACCACCACCTAGCAATTTTTTCAACATTGCTTGCGGCAAATGTTTATTTTTCATGTTTATTTAACCTATTTCCAGCTCTGGAGATGATATTTGTAACATCCTTGTGGGCTTTATTTTCATTTAACGAATACAAAAAGGCCGTAAAGAACATTTCCTTCAATTGACACGGACACGACACACAGTCTCAGTGTGGAACTGTTGTAACTATTTCCAAAGGCTTCTAGAATCATCTCAACAACCGCTCTGTCTCTCTTTTTTCTCCCTTCGCTCAAAACCTCCCAAAACTCAAAAATCAACAGACAAAACATTAAAAAACAATGTTCGGCGTGGTCTTCCCGAATCGAAGTTTCCCAATGGACATCTCAACCTTCGTCCAAATCGACACTTTCCACTGGGTTCTCGACATGAACCACTTCGTCGGTAAGTCTTCCTCCCCCTCTCATCTTCCCCTCAAATTAATCAAATCGAAACAAAAAGAATCAATTTCCCCTCAGGCGAAGCATACGATCAAATCGGAGAGATGTGCATCTTCCTACTCAACAACTTCACTCTCCCACCCGACAAAGCGCTAGCAGTCTACGTCCAATCCCCAGGATCCGCCTTCGCCTTCTGCGGCGCCGTAACCGTATCTCGTCCCTCGGCGGTTTTGTCCTTACAGTGGCCGGAGCCCGGAAGCGCGGCGCAGTTGCAGCTCACGGCGGGAGACTCGGCTCCTCTGTCGGCGAAAATCGGGATCTCGGTGGAGGACGCGGCGTCGCTTCAGTCGTTGGATGTGGCGGCGGAGAGGAAAATCGAGCGGTTGGCGATGAGGGTTGGGGAGAATCTGTTTAATTTCATGCAGTCGTTCTGCGGCGTCGATGGGAGCAAGTTGGTTGTTCCGATGGATATATTGGATCGGTGGTTTAAGAAGTTTCAGGAGAGAGCTAAACGAGATCCTGGTTTTCTCAAAAGCTTCGCTTTGTAGAATGGTTTTTGGCTTTTGCGTCTTTGGTCTTGTCTTAACCTCATTTTGGCAACTTAAGGGTTCTGTATGATGAATTGAAGAAGAGATTCTAGTTCACTTTAGTTTGCAATTGAGTATAATATTTGCTTTATATTTTCTTCTTGATCAATATCCAAGAAATCGCTATGCAGTGTTAGGATCTTTATAGAGGTTTATTGTTTAGGTGGGCGCGTAAGCCGATTTTTAGAACCTGTGATTACGAATCCATTAACTTGATGCTGTTTCTTATCTCGTATGTCCAAGAGCTCGAAATTTCTGCTCTTAGCAAGGAAAGTGTTACTCTAATCATTACCGGGATTCCCTACTTTGCCATCTTGACGGTTTTACTCATTTAATCTTGAGTTGTATACGGTAAATTGAAGGGGAGATTGTAGCCAATGAGAGTGTGTGGAAGATATGAAATGTTTTGCTTTTAGTGTTCTTGGTTTGCATAGAATCACAGTTTCAGCAAGTGGATGCTGATTCAGATACCATCATGTTTCATAAGCTAATCTATGCAAATTTGAATGTTCAACGTTGTCTTAGTTTGCTAATGTAGATGAAAGGTGAAGAACAAACCAAAGGACTCAATCTATGATTTTAGTGGCATTCTCTTGATCTTCTGAGTGCACTTGATGTAAAACATTAGTTGGGATAGATTAGCATACGGTTTATTTGGTTGGACTTGCCTGTGTGTGTTTTTCTGAGCTATCGGGCCATCAGCATTACTATCTTTTAGAAGCTCTCATTCACACTCTACATGTGCTACCTTCGAAATGTTTGCGCTACTTTGAATTTCTGTTCGTATTAAAAAAAGATGCGACCTTTTATGTGTAAAAGTTCACCCGTAAATAATTTGTAAACTGAAGAACACTTGCCAAAGAGTTCACCCGTAAAAAAGATGCTTTGTATTCAGGTTTAGAAAGAAATTTATCTGTTTTTGCCAGTGTTTTTAAACTCAGACCGAACCGACGGTTAGATCGGGTTAAACCATGAACCAAAAATAATTCAGGTTGGGTTAATGCTAAAACCCAACTAAAATCGAACCAGTTGAAAACCTTTATCGAACCGTCAAAACCGGGAACGGTGACCCAATGAACCGCCAAACCCGGTTCATATATAAGCCAAAATTTTGTTAATGAAACAATTAATTTTTTTTTAAAGTAAAAATAAGATTTATCAAAGATTAATAAAGTATTGTCTCTTATCTTTTTCTTTTGTCGTCAGTACAACTCATAAATTACAAGATTCACAAAGTTTAATATTCACGTCAAGATATTGTTTTTGTCTACTTTTCACTTTTTTAAAAAAATTATTTCATGATCACTTGTTTTGAATACTTTAAATAATTAAAATATTTTCGTTTGTGAAATTTGTATTTCAAAATATAACTTTTACCTAATCGTATATAAATTTTTAAAGATGATGAAGATTTAGAGTGATAATATCTGCGAATAAAATTTAAATATACTTTTCATATTGATTTTAGATTTTAATTGTTATTTTTAAGTTTTTCTACACATTATATCTATTTAAACATTTTATTTGATATGATCTATTTTTTTTAAAAATGCATATTATTTATAAATGTCATTAAATTTAGTTTAATTTAAGTAAACCCGATCAAATCCGTTTTAGACCGGTCGAACCACAATGACCCATGACCCAAAAATTTCGGTTCAAGAACTAACAGAAGTTACGTCTGAAATTTAAAAGAATAACCAAATTAATGTTATTTTAGTTTTAAAATGTTATGTCCAAATCTATTAATCATTCAATCTATTAAAAAATAAAAAATGAGTTAAGTGAAAGTTATATTTTTAAATACAAGGAACTTGAAAAATGAAATTTTACTTTTTTTTCTTTTAAAATCTAAATATCCGAACCCGATCCGAAATACCCGAATCTGAACTAAAGATACTTGAACCCGACCCGAAGTACGGAAATACCCGAATAGATTCTACACCTCTATAACGAAATATCCGAAAATTCGAAATATCCTATCCGAATCCGAACAAGTACTCGAACGCCCACCCCCAGTACTACTAATTAACACATTTTTGAAAAAAAAACATTGAAAGAAAACCTAATTTGAAAAAAAAGGAAGATTATATGCTGGACACTTGTGACCGGTTCGACCATATGAATCTAACCAAGCAAAAAAAATTATGAGATTTCGGCTAGGCCATACTTTTCTTTTTTTCCTTAGCTTAAAAAAGGAAAGACAGAAAAAGACATAAATCAAAAGAGGAGAGGAATTTAAGAAAAAAAAAAACCCTAAATCCACCGAAACCAGGAACCCCCAAGCCGTTTAAAAGCCTATCGCCTCATTACATCGGAGTCCGATCTCATCCAAACAACACGCTTCTCCATCTTCCTCGGCTGTATCTCTTCTTGTCTCGGTATGTTTCTGCTTTCGCTTCTAGATCTTGAAAATATCTCTTCTTCCAAATCGGTTGATCTCTGTTATGTTTTTCATTAAATTGCCAATGCTTATGGTTTTTGCTTCTCGAATTGAGACTTAGCTGTGTACGATTAGGTAATTCTCGTTCGTATTCCATATCGTGATTAGGCTAGATTTATAGTTCATCATCAATTTGTGCAACAGAAACCCATCAGATTGTAGATTTGTATGGCTAACTTGTGTTGTTTTTCTCCTTTTGTTATAGAACGTATTTAGATGTAAGCTTCATTATTGAGAATTTTTTTTTCAGTAACAGATTAATGATTATTTGTGTATTAAATTATGAGTTGATCTGTCACTATTGGTTGATTCTGATGCTTTATGTATATGTCTGACAGGTTTTACAGTTGGATTCAGATATTATCTTGTGTTTTTTACTCGATAACTAGCAGCAAATATGGATGATTGGGGTGAGATTATATTTTAACTCCTATTTTTGATTATTATCATCTTTAGTCACATTACAAAAATTGAGTCACTGCCAAGTGGGAAACCTTATTGGAGTTTGATTGCTTATAGTTTTTTTTTAATTTTGATGACTACAGAGGATGAGCAGCTTGCACCACTTCCAGCTAAAGTTGAGCTTAAAAGTAACTGGGATGACGAGGATGTAGATGAGAATGATATTAAGGACTCATGGGAGGATGATGATGACGACGAACCTGCTCCGGTAAAGCCGGCTACGGATAAGGCTCCTCCTAAGAAAGCAGCAGCCAAAGCTGTTGAAAAGAAGGGTAAAGCAGCCGATGTTCCAAAAGAAGCACCAAAGGAAGAACCTTTAGATCCTATCTCTGAGAAACTTCGCATGCAGAGGTAATATAAATCTTCTACTTTTTTGTTGAGACAGATGTTTTATAAACAGACCAAAAGCTGTATGTTCTTATACGTTATGTTCTTTCTCTCACAGGCTTGTTGAAGAAGCCGACTACAAGGCAACTTGTGAACTCTTTGGAACCAAGGGTGAAGAGAAGAACCCATGAAAAAAAAACATGAAAACCATCGTGAATAGTGAAAAACCCATGAAAACTTGTTTTTGGTTTTTGTGTTAAGAAAACAGTTATTTGAAAAACTAGTTTCCCTATTTTAGGGAATCCATTCTTTGAAAATCTTGATTGGATGAAAATTAGATTTTGTAGAAACAAAAACCAGAAACTAATCTAACTACAAACAATCAACCTATAGGTTCTTTCCGCAACTTGATTACGGGTTCTGTATGATGAATTGAAGAAGAGATTCTAGTTCACTTTAGTTTGCAATTGAGTATAATATTTGCTTTATATTTTCTTCTTGATCAATATCCAAGAAATCGCTATGCAGTGTTAGGATCTTTATAGAGGTTTATTGTTTAGGTGGGCGCGTAAGCCGATTTTTAGAACCTGTGATTACGAATCCATTAACTTGATGCTGTTTCTTATCTCGTATGTCCAAGAGCTCGAAATTTCTGCTCTTAGCAAGGAAAGTGTTACTCTAATCATTACCGGGATTCCCTACTTTGCCATCTTGACGGTTTTACTCATTTAATCTTGAGTTGTATACGGTAAATTGAAGGGGAGATTGTAGCCAATGAGAGTGTGTGGAAGATATGAAATGTTTTGCTTTTAGTGTTCTTGGTTTGCATAGAATCACAGTTTCAGCAAGTGGATGCTGATTCAGATACCATCATGTTTCATAAGCTAATCTATGCAAATTTGAATGTTCAACGTTGTCTTAGTTTGCTAATGTAGATGAAAGGTGAAGAACAAACCAAAGGACTCAATCTATGATTTTTAGTGGCATTCTCTTGATCTTCTGAGTGCACTTGATGTAAAACATTAGTTGGGATAGATTAGCATACGGTTTATTTGGTTGGACTTGCCTGTGTGTGTTTTTCTGAGCTATCGGGCCATCAGCATTACTATCTTTTAGAAGCTCTCATTCACACTCTACATGTGCTACCTTCGAAATGTTTGCGCTACTTTGAATTTCTGTTCGTATTAAAAAAAGATGCGACCTTTTATGTGTAAAAGTTCACCCGTAAATAATTTGTAAACTGAAGAACACTTGCCAAAGAGTTCACCCGTAAAAAAGATGCTTTGTATTCAGGTTTAGAAAGAAATTTATCTGTTTTTGCCAGTGTTTTTAAACTCAGACCGAACCGACGGTTAGATCGGGTTAAACCATGAACCAAAAATAATTCAGGTTGGGTTAATGCTAAAACCCAACTAAAATCGAACCAGTTGAAAACCTTTATCGAACCGTCAAAAACCCGGGAACCGGTGACCCAATGAACCGGCCAAACCCCGGTTCATATATAAGCCAAAATTTTGTTAATGAAACAATTAATTTTTTTTTAAAGTAAAAATAAGATTTATCAAAGATTAATAAAGTATTGTCTCTTATCTTTTTCTTTTGTCGTCAGTACAACTCATAAATTACAAGATTCACAAAGTTTAATATTCACGTCAAGATATTGTTTTTGTCTACTTTTCACTTTTTTAAAAAAATTATTTCATGATCACTTGTTTTGAATACTTTAAATAATTAAAATATTTTCGTTTGTGAAATTTGTATTTCAAAATATAACTTTTACCTAATCTGTATATAAATTTTTTAAAGATGATGAAGATTTAGAGTGATAATATCTGCGAATAAAATTTAAATATACTTTTCATATTGATTTTAGATTTTAATTGTTATTTTTAAGTTTTTCTACACATTATATCTATTTAAACATTTTATTTGATATGATCTATTTTTTTTAAAAATGCATATTATTTATAAATGTCATTAAATTTAGTTTAATTTAAGTAAACCCGATCAAATCCGTTTTAGACCCGGTCGAACCACAATGACCCATGACCCAAAAAATTTCTGGTTCGCTAACCGGTCCGGTTTTCAAAACACTGGTTTTTGCTAAAAAAGAAAAGAAATTTATTGGTTTCATTTTATTTTTTTCAGATGGTTTACAAAGCTTTTATGTTGTGACTTGTGAGTCGCTCTAAATATTGTGTCTCGATGACTTGCTCACATTGATTGATTGGGTGTTTCGATGCTTCCCCTGTATGTGTTTTAGGACATATGCCATCTCAGTTGCCTCATATTCCGTCGCTGACATAACATGAGATGTACTGCAAGTTCATCGTTTTCAAACTTTTTAATTTTTATTCGTTTCCTATGTACTAATTAGGGGTGGGCAGTATACCCGTATCCGAACCCGAACCGAAGTAGGATATTCAATTAGGAGAGATTATGTATCCGAACGGGTAATATCCGAACCCAAATAGATATTCAAAGATAACAGAACTTTATACTTATTACTAACTTTATATTTCAAGTTTATATCTCTTATTTTATTTAAAATATTTATATTGATACTACACATACTTTAAGTTCATACAATATACATATAATTACGGAAGAAATGATTTGCTACTCACTTAAAATGCATGTCAAATTTTTTGTTTCAAGAACTAACAGAAGTTACGTCTGAAATTTAAAAAAGAATAACCAAATTAATGTTATTTTAGTTTTAAAATGTTATGTCCAAATCTATTAATCATTCAATCTATTAAAAAATAAAAAATGAGTTAAGTGAAAGTTATATTTTTAAATACAAGGAACTTGAAAAATGAAATTTTACTTTTTTTTCTTTTAAAATCTAAATATCCGAACCCGATCCGAAATACCCGAATCTGAACTAAAGATACTTGAACCCGACCCGAAGTACGGAAATACCCGAATAGATTCTACACCTCTATAACGAAATATCCGAAAATTCGAAATATCCTATCCGAATCCGAACAAGTACTTTCGAGCATACCCCAGTACTACTAATTAACACATTTTTGAAAAAAAAACATTGAAAGAAAACCTAATTTGAAAAAAAAGGAAGATTATATGCTGGACACTTGTGACCGGTTCGACCATATGAATCTAACCAAGCAAAAAAAATTATGAGATTTCGGCTAGGCCATACTTTTCTTTTTTTCCTTAGCTTAAAAAAGGAAAGACAGAAAAAGACATAAATCAAAAGAGGAGAGGAATTTAAGAAAAAAAAAAACCCTAAATCCACCGAAACCAGGAACCCCCCCAAGCCGTTTAAAAGCCTATCGCCTCATTACATCGGAGTCCGATCTCATCCAACGAACTACGCTTCTTCATCTTCCTCTGCAGTAACTCTTCTTGTCTCTCGGTATGTTATCTTATTCTAGATCTTAAAAATTCTCATTCTTTCAAAGCAGTAGATCTCTGTTGTGTTTTTCCTTTAAGTTGCCCATGCTCATGGCTTTTTTTGCTTCTCGAATTGAGACTTAGCTGTGTACGATTAGTTTATACTTGATTCGTATTCCGTATCGTGATTAGGTTAGATTTATAGTTCATCATCAATTTTGTGCTACAGAAACCTATCAGATTGTAGATTAGTATGCCTGGTTTGTGTTGTGTTTCTCCTTATATGCAGGACCAAGTATGTTTTGTCTGATTCTGATGCTTGTGTATATGTCTGACAGGTTCTACAGTTGGATTCAGATATTATCTTGAATTTTTACTCGATAACTAGCAGCAAAAATATGGATGATTGGGGTAAGTTTATGCTTTTATTATTATTACTATCTCTAACTACATTACAAAATTGATTCACTTGGGAAACTTTTTGGAGTTTGATTGCTTATAGTTTTTTTTATTTTAATGATTACAGAGGATGAGCAACTTGCACCACTTCCAGCTAAAGCTGAGCTTAAAAGCAACTGGGATGACGAGGATGTAGATGAGAATGATATTAAGGACTCTTGGGAGGACGATGATGATGATGACGAACCTGCTCCTGTAAAGCCTGCTACGGAGAAGGCTCCTCCTAAGAAAGCAGCATCCAAAGCTGTTGAAAAGAAGGGTAAATCAGCCGATGTTCCAAAAGTAGCCCCAAAGGAAGACCCTTTAGATCCCATCTCCGAGAAGCTTCGCATGCAGAGGTAATATAAACCTTCTACTTTGTTGAGACAAAGACTTAATAAACAGACCAAACCTGTGTGTGTTCTTATGCATTATGTCCTTTCTCTCACAGGCTTGTTGAAGAAGCTGACTACAAGGCAACTGCTGAGCTCTTTGGAACCAAGGGTGAGGAGAAAAACCTTGATGTGTTCATCCCCAAGTCTGAAAGCGATTTTTTGGAATATGCTGAAATGATTTCTCATAAGCTTAAACCATATGAGGTATATTTGCATAGCCTTTCTTCTCCTTTTTCCTATATGAGTAAACGCTCATCTCATGGCATGTTGAAACTTATGTATTGGTTTCTGTTTTGCAGAAAAGTTATCATTATATTGCGCTACTCAAAGCAGTAATGAGACTTTCCGTGACCAACATGAAGGCAGCAGATGTTAAAGATGTTGCTTCCTCCGTTACAGCTATAGCAAATGAAAAACTTAAGGCGGAGAAAGAAGCTGCTGCTGGCAGAAAGAAGACTGGTATGTCCATTGACACTCGCTTTATTTTCTTATAGATTTGTAGATTCGTTGTTCTGGAGTTAAGTGTGAATCCCTTTTTGTGATGATCAGGTGGGAAGAAGAAACAACTGATTGTAGATAAGGCCAATGACGATCTAGTGGCTGGTCCTTATGACGCCATGGACGATTTCGACTTCATGTAGATTATAAGAGCTTTTTTTGTGGGATTGCAATTTGGATTGTCCGGAGTCTATATCAATCACTAAAAGTTTATTATTTCTGGAAATATACGTGGAAAAAAAATATTGATTTATGAGTATTGGTCAGTTTGGTCTGGAGTTATTCTCTCAAATGTCATGTTTTGATTTTGTTTTCGAACTAATATTTGAATCAATTTTTGAAGGTCGTATGAATTTGACATTGTTCTGAAGATGATACGATTAATCTCTTGAGTGATTCTGTTATCTTATTTCTCAAGCATGTTTCATTTCATGGTTGCTATGATTTTCTGATGAGAGCAGTGTTCCTTCTACATTTTTCAGGTTTCAAATTGTTTTGCACCATGCAAAAGACCGGTTTGATCTTACATTATTGTTTATATCATCTGATTAAAGAGTTTTTTACATTGCAATTGGTTGGTGGGCATTAGGGTATACTATTTTATGAACGTTTATTTTTTTGTTTAAAGCTAATCTTAATCCCCACAAAACGAAGAAACTCCCAATATTTTATTGGGTCCTCCATTAAAGGTAGTGTTTTCTTTCGAGACTCTTCACAGCTCTACACGTGTCTCTGTCTTTGCTCCTGGTTTTCTCTCTATCACCACTCTCTCTGTCTCTTACCTCTCGCCGAAGACTATGGCCACAGATACGCCAATCCGGATTGGAGTATGTGAAACCGGATCTTGATGGTCTTGGTGCGCTCGGAGACCTTGGATGGTACGCAATCCGAGCAGCCCTTGTAGCCAACAACTTTGAGCATCCCAAAACAGTCACGGCCTCTCTAGGCACTGTCCTGAGCGATTCTGCAACCATATACGGCTCTGACTGAGACGTTTGAAATTAGTTTGGTATATCAGAATTTAATTTCGTGATCAATATTAATATTTAAATATTATAAAAAATATTTATACATTGTTTATTTTATTTAATTTTTAATTCCATATTTCTCACAGACTATACAATACATAGAACAATATATTACATCGTCGGATCTCTTGTAGACGGTCTTGTCTTCGCAACGTTTATGACATCGTTTACATGTGTACCGTGTGGGCAGATCATTGCAAAGAATATCGTATTTCCCTTCATTAAGTATAACCGATTTACTAGGTAACAAATACGTGTTGGTCCCGTGTAAGCATCCAATATGGAGTTGGATGTCACAATCATTGCACGTATATATTCCATTCTTGGGAAGTATTTCTTTTTCACAAACATCACACCAATGTTGACCATTCGAGTCTTCTTCATATGAAAATATGAGAGGATGTTCATCATGCTCGTACTTGAACTTCATTGGTAGAATTGCACAGCGAAAACAAAACACAAAATCACATTCTCCACATTCTAAACGGATCTTTTCAGTTTTCTTACAAATCGAACAAATTCTTTCAGATCCAGGTTGAGATGGAAGGAACAAAAGATGTGGATGACATTGATGATTAAGTGGTACAGATACAGCTGCACAATTCACGTCTAATGTGAAAAGACAATTGGCCATCTGACACACATACCTGAAATTGTTGCATACACGAAAGCAAGCTGAACACCCAAACGTAGTTTGTAGATTTTCCTCTTGTAAGAAGAGAGGGTGAGGATGCAACACATGTTGTTTTTTAACTGGAAGATATGCACATACTTTGTGGAGAACAAAATCACATTCCAAGCAATTATAAATGTCACCTTCATAAATCCGAAATGCGCATGCTTGACAGTGTTTTTTAATCTTATTTGTTTTCTCAACTTCTTTGAGGAGTCTCATATGATGTTTATGACTGAAATGTTTTATAATTCCATCACTTATCTCTTCAAACGGCATAATACTTTCAAATATTTCTTCTGGTTCTCCTTCAAGTTCTTTTCCATCCCATACATCTTTATGTATAGCACACTGGGAATGAGCAACATAATAACAACCTTTCACGCAAGAATATCCTCCATAATTTTGGTTTATTTTTTTCCGACAAATTCCGCAAAACCATTCTCCAGAAAGAAACGAAGAAGTGAAAGAGAGGCGATGTTCATGACGAGAAATTTTATGACGTATGGTGAATAGATACACTTTTATGGACTACATAATCACATTGATGACATACATAAATAAAGTACCTTCGATCATCAAAGCACAAACATCGCAAGTCATGGAGGCTTCTCGAGGAATGTAGTAGAGTGTATGTTCATGCCTTTTCTTGTGGTCTATTGTAAGGAGTAGCGGTTTTCTCGCACAATCACGACAAATGCTAAAATTACATACAAAACAATAGTGAAAGTGAGTTTTATAAGTGTAACAACAATAGCATACTTTGTTTGATACCACTGTCGCAAATGCGAGAACTTGGAGCGGATGCTTAGGATGATAAGGATTGTTGGTCATCGGTTTGATACACTCTTTATGAAAACCAATAGTGTTGTTTTAGAAATCCTCTTATCAAAATCTTCGCATAAATAATAGCCTGTGGTGCTATCTAACTGACGCTCGCAAAAGTTGCATGGAAAATCTTTATCTTTGTTTTCTTCGTTGTGGCACCATACAAGCGGATGGGTATTATCTGAAGGCGGGGACTCCTTGTCATTTTCTAGACCGGGAAAACCGAACAATACAATTGGTGAATCTTTGAATCGTGCTGAACGAAACTCTTCTTTGTTTTGTATCGTGGACGAGCACAAACGATAACAGTTGGAGAATGCTGAATTAAGTCCATGGTTGGAACCAGTTTGATACGGGGAGGGTGGTTATGAAGTTATAATGGATCAATTGTTTGAGAAAGTAGAATATAATGTACATTTGATAAAGTAATATATTTATAGGTGTCGGTAATGTTTATTGCCATGATTCTTAAATTGTTGTGATACATGTTTAGATTTCACACGCAAAGCACTAATGCCATGATTCTATTCGTTCCTCCATTTAAGATTTTTAATTGTGGAAGCATCTTATCTTATCCTGCTGGTTAAGGTTTAAAAACTTTTACATCCAAGTCCGGGGTTCGAATACCAGACTATGCAATTGCACATTACAAGAGGTACATGTATCAATTCAAGAAGAAAGTGATTTATTAAATAATTATGCAGACTACGGAAGAAAAATTTACAAGAGATTTTCAACATATTGCAAGTAAATCTGGCTATTAAAAACATTTTTAACTAAATGATAATCATACCGCTGAGAATGATTTTAAAATATATTATACTTAAATATTATAAACAATATACATTTTGTTATCGATAACTTTTACATTTGATTAGAGGTGGACATTCGAGTACAATTTGGTTCGGTTCGGTCCAGATTCTTGCGGGTTTGGTTCGGTTTGGATCTTTCCGGGTCTGGTTCGTGTTTGGGTCCGGATAACCTATTTAATTTTCTTTTCAAAAATTAAAGTTCATATATACTTTAAATTTTTCAAAACCTGAAAATAAAAATAATATATAACATATATATTTGAATAATGTATGCCAAAATACTTAAAAGTAACATAAAAATTGGTTTAGCTTAAATATTTGGATAGAAAATCAATAGATATTTTAAGTATTTTAGGTATTTTAGGAATTTTAAATAATGTTTAGTTATTTTAAACATGTACTTATAACTATTTGTATATATATTTCCAAGTATTTTGGACAACTTAAAAACATCTTATATATTTTGTATACTCATTTAGATATTAAATTTAAAAATAATTAATATATTTAAGTATATAAATCTGGTTCGGATACCCAAAATATTTCGGTTCAGATTGAATTCTGTTCCGGTTATCTAGATACTAAAATTTTAAACCCATTCGGATATCTACCCAATTTTGGTTAAAGTTCAGTACTACTTTTGGATCGGTTTTGGTTCGTTTTTTTGTATTCGAATTTTTTGCTCAGTCCTATACTTTTATTGTGACAAAATTTTAAACGAAATGATGATGCTTCATATTAATTTTGGGTATGCAATAATTTTTATACCAAAACACATTTTACTATGCATGGCTCATTTAGTTAAACATTAAAAACTGTTTTATGCCTATTTAAGGAAAACAATGGGCTGAACTTAAAAAGTTACCATTTCAAATTGTTAATCGACACTTCCAAATATTCTCTGTCGGTGTTGTGACGAATAGAAAAGAGTTAGGGTTAGAAAAGCAAATTTTTTGTGCAATCCATGTTCTCGCTAAGTGATTTCAATAGCTTCTAAATAAATTTTACTTGTATCGATCTCTTATAAGATTTTCGAACAATATTAATTAATAAAATCTTACACATGTTTGAATAGTTTCTCAATAATATATAGGAGATTAGGGTAATCACATAAATCAACATAATACCTCTTGTTTATTTACAATATATTTATGGTAAATAAAACAAAATAATCATTTTATTTATTTTATATCGCATATAATTATATTTCAATAATATTGACATAAATATATAGTGTATTTTAATATAAATATTTGTTATTGAGACTTTATACTCATATGGTTTTATTAACATTTGTATATTTGATGTAACAAATAATTTAAACCACTAATCTCAAAATATTTGATGTGATATTTTTTTGATGCAAATTTCAAAATTAAAATATGAAGGTCTCAATACTATTTCAATAAAAATTTCAAAATTAAAATATTTATGTATTTTAAATGGTACATAGTTTAATTTTAAAAATATTAATATATATATATATATGTATTATTTAATATGAATATTAAATAAAAATTTATATTAATACGATTTTTGATCATTGTATCTTCTTATAAAAAAGGTTAAGCTATTGATCACAAAATTTTCAAAGGAATTTTTTACATATTTTTGTAATTTATAGTCGTTTTAAAAAATTCAAAATATAACATATAAGAAAAAATCTAATTTTTTATTATATGGTTAATATGATTGTTTAATTTCTTTTAATAATATAAAATTAAAGAAAAAAATGAGGAAAGATACAAAAATTGTTATCAAATATTTATTATTCATAATCATTAATTGTCATATATATGTTAATCATATTAGATAGCACCATGGCTTTTATTTAAAGAAAGAATATACGCTTTTTATATTTTGGGTTAAAACTGAGAGAGCTTTCTAGGATGACTTGGTAAGCAAGCAATGAGGCGTTCATTCCTAGTTCTTTCTCTTCTTTTTTTTAGTTCATTGACAACTCATCAAAACATACATTGATGTAATAAATAAGAATGTTACAATTATATTAGTGGGAGCTAGCATTCCAGACCGTATTAAAAAAATTCCGGAGACACATCATGGAAAAGTCACGATATTAAGAAACGAAGTCCAAGATTGAAGAAGGGGTAAAATTACAGAATGAATACGAGCTGTGACTAATACCTGAGGCATAAAAGAAGCATTTTCTACGGGATCCCGAAACCCCCAGCCACCCCGACCTAATTCATGATAAGTCCACCAACTTCCTGGCAAGATGCCTACGGTTAAAAACCACCAACATGTCAAGATCTAAATTTGAATTGGTTCCTGGTCCTGATCAGAGACCACAACAAAGAGGCAAAGTAGTCGTCTCTTTATTACCATTACGAACGACACGCTTCGCCTGCTCCCTCCCGGTGTCCACTAGCGCTCCTGCCCAGAGCAAAAAACTATCTTGATTTATGAGTATTGGTCAGTTTGGTCTGGATAGATTCTTTAAAGAGTCATCTTTTGTTTTGATTTTGTTTTGAACTAATACTTGAATCAATTTGATGGTCGTATAAATTTGACATTATTGTGAAGATGATGTGATTAATCTCATAAGTGATTCGATTGTCTTATTTCCTAAGACTTTGTTCATTTCATGGATGCTATAGTTCCCTGATAGGAGCAGTCTTATTTTTACATTTTTCAGGTTTCAAATTGCTTTGCCCTGTCACTTATTGCAAAATACCGGTTTGATCTTACTTTAGTGTTTATATCATTTGAATAAAGAGTTTTAACATTGCAATTGGTATGTAGGCATTAGGCTATATACTATTCTATACACACATTTATTTTTGTTCTAAACTAAATCTTATTTCACGCCAAACGAAGAAAACTCCAATCTTGTGATAGAAAATCGTGGTATTTCAGGAAGATTGGGCATTATGCATTAGTAGATTGGTGTAATTTATTTTATTGTTCTAGATTCAATTTTTCTTGTGTATTTTAATTTCTGCTCTTTACTTTCTAGTCTCATCCGCAATTTCACTTTCTTAGCAAATCTAACAATAGAGATGACATCCATTTGAACAAAAGGCACACTTCGTGTAGACGGCTTTGTTATACCATTCCAAGAGACCTGATGCATCGTTCAGACGTGCACTAAACTTTGGTTCAATAAGCCTGTGACCGTGTGGGTTAATCCTCCGAGCGAATACAAGGTTAAGACAAAGCTCCCGCAAGAGGTGTATATGGTGAAAACTTTGACCATGGTTAGAGAAATCAAGAACAAAGGTGCAAAGCCTGATGGGTTTTGGCCACCCGGAAGATACAGCTGGTGATTGATGTTGTCAAAGAGTCTATTGATAACTATAGACCTACAAGTATACTAAGGGCATAAGTGTAAATAAGAGTAGAGATACCCTAGTATTGTACAAGTATAAATACATGTAAATGATGTATTCTAAATCAATAAGACTCATATTCTATATGGTATCAGAGCCTACTACACAAACCTAAATTTTTTTCCCTTTCTACCGCTTTCAACATTCAAAACAAAATGTCTTCTTCCCTCTCTCTGCTAACGGCCGTAATCATCAATAACCAAACCCCCTCGCCAAGTAAACATGACCAATGTAGCCAAACTCACAAATCTAAACTACCTCATGTGGAGCAGCCAGGTTCATGCTCTCTTTGATGGCTATGAACTGGCCGGTTGCCTCGATGGATCCCTTGAAATACCAGCGCCGATGATCACCACTGATGGCGTCCAAACGGTGAATCCGCAATACTCCCACTATAAGCGACAAGACAAGCTGATTTATAGCTCTTGGGATCAATAACCACCATGATCCAACCAGTGCTGTCAAGAGCGAGACGGCGGCTCAGATATGGCAAATCCTCCTCGATCTACGCTAAACCAAGCCGGGACACATCCAGCAGATCCGTCAACAGCTTAAGGAATGGAAGAAAGGTACAAATTCCATCGATGAATACATTCAAGGACTTGTGACTCGATTCGATCAACTTGCAACTTTGAAAACCCATGGATCATCAAGATCAAGTTGATTACATCATTAATGGATTGCGGAAGACTACAAAACCGTAGTTGATCAGATCGAAAGAAAAGATGAGACGCTTATTAACGAAATCCATGAAAGGCTTCTCAACAAAGAGGTCAAGCTTTAGGCGACTGGTGTGGCTACCGAGTTCTGTTACAGCGAATGTTGCTACACATCGAGGCAACAACACAATACCAACAACCGTGGCTTCACCAACACCAACAACAAAGGAAACAGCAACCGCAACTATCACCAGCGCAACCAGCAGTGGTCCTCATTCAATCAACAAAGGAACGAGGGATACACGCGTCCAGATCGGGAGATGCCAAATCTGCTCAGTTCATGGACATAGTGCCGAAGATGTCCTCAGCTCCAACAACAGCTTCAGCGCCAAACACGGAGATGATGCAGCAGCGAGTCCCTTCCGCCATGGCAGCCGCTAAGCTAATCTCTCAGGACCAGGATACAACGCCAACAACTGGCGCCGACAGTAACTCATCACATTACGAGTGATCTGAACAACTTCTCTCCATCAGCCTTACAATGGCGGTGATGAAGTCCTCATTGGTGATGGATCCTGATGCACCTCAGTACATGGAGCAGTCCGTTGAACAAGACCAGCATGGTGATCAGGGCGTTCGATCAGTTCAACCGAGGTTCGCCGCTCGACCGTATCAACGACTGACCGAGCCGCGGTACCGATCGACCAGTACGTCCGGAAGGAGCTGCTCGATCCACGTCCGGACGACCGATCTGACCGTACTAAAGCCGGCTTCCCCGCCCAACTCGCCAAGATAAGAAGAATGATCGAGCCAGAAACCAGTCGAACGCACCAAGTCCGGATCAGACCGTGCCTTCTCGTTCTGACCCGACCGGGTCGACTGCACTCCCCGACCGTACCGAACGCATCGATGAGCTTTCCGATCAATTTGATCCGATTGTTGAGTTTGATCATCTGGATTTCTAAGGCAAGGATATTTAAGTTTTCGAAGATCTAGGCCACATTTGGAACAGTTCCGTTCATGAAGATCTTTCATCCGTACATGAAGCCTGTCCGGTCCGTGTGCTGCTTACCGCTGACGTACCACCGGTTCATCGAACTGGACAAGAGTAGCGAAGGGATCATTTGACCAGTCCAGCCAAACTTGAATCTGTTGACTTTGATCTGGTCCAACTTATGATTTTTATGTCTTGTTTTCCTCATTTTTATTTAATGATCTTTGACCACAAGTTGTATAAATATGAGAACTCTTTGATTAATAAAGCGTCGATTTTTCCTTATAATTTTGAGTCTTTGCACTCTGTTCTTTGTTTAGAACATTTCTTGTTTATCTTGTGTGGAGCAATTGAAGTAACGCTCGTTTGGACCGATGAGTCATATCCGCAACAACTCGAAGTTTGCTTTTGTCGGACCTGTGAGTCATATCGGCGACATTCAAGCCCTTGGCAGTATCATTGGGTCTTTCCATAACCCTTTGTGTCGTCATACATTCCATCAGTTCTCCATTCGGAGTTCATATCCAATCATACCGGTTGAGTAGCATTTCTAGGGTGCATCAGATCCGGTCTCACAATCTCGCATACTGGTTCAACCATCTTACCCTCTTCCTCTAGACCTTTAGCCTTAAACAAAGTCCTTTATGTACCTGAAATTCACAAAACCTTATATCAGTCTATCGTTTGTGCAACACTAATCATGTTTCCGTTGAATTCTTCCCCGCGCAGTGAAGGATCCCAGCACGGGGACCCCCACTCCAAGGGAGAACTAAGGACGAAGCTTTACGTGGATGCTGCGACTGAATGCCCCTTCTACCTCGCCATCCCCAAAACAACCTTCTCTTCATGGCATTCAAGATTGGGCCATCCATCTTCAACTATTCTTAATAAAGTTGTTTGTTTTTCATTACCTCTTTCTCAGTCTTCAAATAAACACTTGTCTTGCAGTCATCGCTTATCAATAAAAGCCATAAATTGCCTTTTGCTCAAACTTCTATCTCTTCAAATCGACCTCTCCAATTCATATTTTCTGATGTCCGACATCCCTATAACCTCTATTGAAAACCACAAATATTATCTCATCCTTGTAGACCATTATACAAGATACACCTGGTTTTATCCCTTAAACAAAATCCCAAGTCTCTGCAACCTTTCAAGCCTTCAAACCCTTGGTTGAGAACCATTTTCAAACAAAATCGACCCTTTATTCGACAATGGGGGAATACATAGCATTGAGATCACCTTACTCAGCATGGTATCTCCCATCTCACCCTCCACCACATACTGGAGCACAATGGCCTGTCTCGGCGCAAACACCGCCACATAGTTGAAATAGGAATGACTTTACTATCCCATCCGAGTTCCTAAAGAGTATTGGCAGATCGCTTGCTCTCGCAGATATCTCATCAATAGACAACCCACAACAATCCTCAACATGGACTCTCCATTCAACAAACTTTTCTGACGCAACCAAACTACAACCGCTGAGGATCTTCGGATGTCTCGCTTCGCTAAAACCTTACAACACCCACGAACTACAAGAAAAATCCAAGCCTGTGTCTTCCTCGGTTATTCACTCATACAAACGGCATACCTCTGCTTAGACCGAACAACAAATCGCTCTACGTCTCCAGACATGTTCATTTTGATGAACAGACCTTTCCTTTAAATCTCCTCTCCACCAAAATCACCACCTGAAACAGAACTCCTCCCTTTCACCCGCATGTCATGTTCCTCATAAAGCTCCTCCCACTACTCCATCATCGCCGTGAGTCGGCCCCCAGCTCGGATCTTCCACTATCATCGCCGCCACCCTCACCGTAGAAAACTCAGCCGAGAACTCAACGAACCCATCGCCGCACAAAATCCAGGTTCTATCTCTTCCACTCAAACTCTTGTTACGAGGCCCAACTACCACAAAATGAAACCAGGCCCACCAACCTAAATACAGCCAAAACACAAACCCAACAACACCCACAAGATACTATTTCTCAAACCCAAAACAACCCACCACCACCGAATGCGCATAAGATCGCAGAATAATATTACGAAGCCAAACAAAAGTTTCTCCTTCACACCACCATGAAACAAAACCGAACTGAACCCACCACTATAAACCAGGCTATAGATGTTGACCGAGAAATGCATCGATTGAGGAATTCAATGCTCGATCAAAACCGAACATGGGATTTGGTCCCATCAAACCCGTCGCAAAATGTTATAGGGTGTCGTTGGTTATTTACTACTAAATACTCTGCTAATGGTCAACCTTGTGCAAATCCAGGTTGTCAGGAAGGTTATAACCAGCGATATGGCATCGACTTTGACAACACATTCAGTCCGGTCGCCAAGTCCACCACAATCAGGGCTTCTGAATTGCAGAAACAAAACAAGTCCTTGATCAGCTCGACGCGGAACCATGCTTTCTTGCAAGCAAAGCTCACTGAAGAAGTTTTCATGGCTCACCGCTTTGTGGATCCTCGACCAAACCATGTTTGTCGCTAAACAAGGCCATCTACGGTTGAAACAATCACCCCGCTCCTGGTATCATGAACGCAAGCATCACTGAGCAGGTTTTCTCAACTCGCAGTCGATATCGCTCGTTTATAATTCGTCATGGAAAATACATTTCTATCTTCGCCTATGTAGATGATATCATTGTTACCGAAGCTCTGCATCACTAGTGGCATCAATCATCGCTCTACCGGTTCTCCTTAAGAGATGGGTGGCCTTCACTACTTTCTTGGAATTGAAGTTACCATCTAAAGGACTCTACCTAATGCAGCAAAAGTACACGCCACCTTCTAAACCCTACAACAGAATCAAAACCCGGTATACCCCGCTAGCCACCACTCCCAGCTCTCATCGTCAGTGCTCGCCTAAACGATCCGACACAAGATGACAACTAGTTGGCGCCTTTACAGTACGACCGATATCGCCTTCTCCGCCAATCGCTTATCTCAGTTCATGCATCAACCAACAGATTGTCAGCGGACTGCAGCAAAACGTCTTAAGATACCTTGCAGGTACGGAAACACATGAATCCTCCTCAGGCGGACAATCCCATGACGATATATATATGCATGACGCATCGGCAGTGAGATTCACATAATTACATCTCCACAAATGGATACCTCATCTATCTCGGCGGACAGCCTATTTCCTGGTCTTCAAAGAAACAAAAGGTGTTGCACGCGCCAACGGAGGCTGAATATAGATCAGTAGCCAACGCACCTGAACTAAGATGGATCTGTTCACTTCTCATTGAGCTCGGGTTTCATCTGCCTCAGCACCGTTATTTATCCGTGATAATGTGGGGCAACATATTTATGTGTGAATCCACTCTTCCACACCAGGATGAAACACATAGCATTGAACTATCACTTTGCGAACAAGTTCAGACAGAGCTCTCACGGTCATCATTTTCAACCAAGGATCAGCTCGACATGCTTACTAAACCTCTTTCCGGATACCCTTTCAGCTGGCATGTAGCAAGATTGGACTCACCACATCTGAGGGGGCGATAGACCTACAAGTATACTAAGGGCATAAGTGTAAATAAAAGTAGAGATACCCTAGTATTGTACAAGTATAAATACATGTAAATGACATATTCTAAATCAATGACTCATATTCTATAATAACTACCAACAGATTAATCTCTCTGGTCGCTGAAGATAAGTGACTCAACTTAGCCATTCTATGTTACTGTTTCCAAAGACTGTTCGTTTCTCCAAGATTTTTTTTATGAATATGACTATAAACTTTTGCAGCCAATATGTTCATTTTTTTCTCTGACAGACATTTAAAATCCGACATAGTTACAGACATTTTCACATGCATATCAGCATTTAATTTGTGATTAAACTTTTGTACTCTTATTTGGATAATATAAAATGTTTATTTGATTTAATTTTAATCCCATATTTCTCACCGACTAGACAATACATCGAACAATATATTACATCGTCAGATCTCTTGTAGACGGTCTTGTCTTCGCAACGTTTGTGACATCGTTTGCATATGTACCGTGTGACCAGGAGATCATTACAAAGAATATCATATTTTCCTTCATGAAGGATAACCGCTTTACAAGGTAACATATACATGTTGGTCCCGTGTAAGCATTCAATATGGAGTTGGATGTCACAATCACTGCACGTATATATTCCATTCTTGGGAAGTATTTCTTTTTCACAGACATCACACCAATGTTGACCACTCGAGTCTTCTTCATATGAAAATACGAGAGGATGTTCATCATGCTTGTACTTGAACTTCATTGGTAGAATTGCACAGCGAAAGCAAAACACAAAATCACATTCTCCGCATTCTAAACGGATTTTTGGTTTTCTTACAAATCGAACAAATTCTTGCAGATCCAGGTTGAGATGGTAGGAACAAAAGATGTGGATGACATTGATGATTAAGTGGCACAGATACAGCTGCACAATTCACGTCTAACGTGAAAAGACAATTGGCCATTTGACACACATACCTGAAATTGTTGCATAGACGAAAGCAAGCTGAACACCCAAACGTTGTTTGTAGATTTTCCTCTTGTAGGAAGAGAGGGTGAGGATGCAACACATGTTGTTTTCTAATTGGAAGATATGCACATACTTTGTGGAGAACGAAATCACATTCCAAGCAATTATAAATATCACCTTCATAAATGTGAAATGCGCATGCTTGACAGTGTTTGTTAATCTTATTTGTTTTCTCGACTTCTTTGAGGAGTCGCATATGATGTTTATGACTGAAATGTTTTATAATTCCATCACTTATTTCTTCAAACGGCATAATACTTTCGTATATTTCTTCTGGTTCTCCTTCTAGTTCTTTTCCATCCCATACATCTTTATGTATAGCACACTGGGAATGAGCAACATAATAACAACCTTTCATGCAAGAATATCCTCCATAATTTTGGTTTACTTTTCTCCGACAGATTCCACAAAACCATTCTCCATAAAGAAACGAAGAAGTAAAAGAGAGGCGATGTTCATGGCGAGATATTTTGATGATGTATAGTGAATAGATACACCTTTTATGGACTACGTAATCACATTGATGACATACATAAATAAAGAATCTTCGATCATCTAAAGCGCAAACATCACAAGTCATGGAGGCTTCTCTAGGAATGTATTAGAGTGTATGTTCATGCCTTTTCTTGTGGTCTATTGTAAGGAGTAGTGGTTTTTCTCACAATCACGACAAATGCTAAAATTACATATAAAACAATAATAAAAGCGAGTTTTATAGGCATAACAACAGTAGCATACCTTGTTTGATACCACTGTTGCAAATGCAAGAACTTGGAGCGGATGTTTAGGATGATAAGGATTGTTGGTGATTGGTTTGATACACTCTTTATGAAAACCAATAGTGTTGTTTTAGAGATCCTCTCATCGAATTCTTCGCATAAATAGTACCCGGTGGTGCTATCTAACCGACCCTCGCAGAAGTTGCATGGAAATTCTTTGCCTTTGTTTTCTTCATTGTGGCACCATACAAGCGGATGTGTATTATCTGTAGGTGGGGATTCCTTATCGTTTTCCAGGCCGGGAAAACCGAACAATACAATAGGTGAATCTTTGAATCGTGCTGAACGAAAATCTTCATGGTTTTGTATCCTGGACGAGTGCAAACGATAACAGTAGGAGCACGGTGAAGTAAGTCCATGGTCGATACTAGTTTTATACGGGGAGGGTACGTAGTTATGAAGTTATGATAGATCAATTGTTTGATAATGTAGAATGTAGCTAGGGTAAAGTAATATATTTATAGGTGTCGGTAATAATTGTCCCAACGATTCTTAAATTGTTGTGATACATGTTTATATTTCACACGTAAAGTACTAATACCGTGATTTTATTCTTTTCCTCCATTTAACATTTTATATCTACTTTCTGGACAATTAATGTATATCTTTGACAAACATATACATTATTTATTCTTTTCTTTTACATATTGCAAAAGAAACCGGCTGATGAATTCTCATAAGCTTAAACCATATGAGATGTTTTTTTTTTGATAATCTCAGATTCAAGATTCACATTCCCAACTATCTCCTCGAAGGGTGCTAGCCCTAACGGAAGGGATGTTAAACCGTTGGTACAAGACTCGAACCTGGCATGGCAATACAGCTGATTCTTTACCACCAAGCTACGAACTTGGTTTGCATACCTTCTTCTCCAAACTATGATAGTAAACGCTCGTGGCATGGCATGTTGAACCCCATATTTTTGGTTTCTGTTTGCAGAAAAGTTATCATTACATTGCGCTACTCAAAGCAGTCATGAGACTTTCCTTGACCAACATGAAGACATCAGATGTTAAAGATGTTGTTTCGTACGTGTGTAAATGAAAAAACTTAAGGCGGACAAAGAAGCTGCTGCTGACAGAAAAAGACTGGTACGTGCATTGACACTCGCCTTCTAATTTTTTGCTCATAGTTTGTAGGTTTCGGTATTCTGAAGTTAAGTGTGAATCCATTTTTTTGTGATAATCAGGTGGGAAAAAGAAACAACTGATTCTGATTGTAGATAAGGCCATGGACGATTTTGACTTCATGTAGATTATTAAAGCTTTTCAAGGGAATGCAATTGGGATTTTCCGGCGTCTATTTCATCATTATCACTCAGAAGAATATCATAAAGTTTATTATTTCTGGAAATATACTTTGAACAAAAAGCTTGATTTATGACTTCTGGTCAGTTTGGTGTGCTGAGATTCTCTATAGATTAATGTTTTGCTTTTGTTTTTGAACTAATACTTGAATCAATTTGATGGTCGTATAAATTTGACATTGTTGTGATTAAGTCTCTTAAGTGATTAAATTGTCTTATTTCCCAAGACTTCGTTCATTTCATGGTTGCTATGATTCTCTGATAAGAACAGTCTTCTTTTTTATTAACATTTTTTCTGGTTTGAAACATCAATGTTTATATCATTTGATTAAAGAATTTTAAGAAAAACGAGCGACATAAAGAGTAAAATTAGTTAATTTGGCTATAAAATATTTAAGGAAAACTTTTAAGATTTTAAAGAGTTGAAGTCTGGCTGTAGATACAGCCGGTTAGAGGATATGCCAAAACCGAACTGAGTATTTCTGACCGCCCTGTTTCGGTTTTCGGTTTGGGATATTTTACCCCGGCCTAAACCTAAACCCTCCCAAAACCTTGTACACCGACTTTTAAGAAAACAAAGAAAAAGCGCAATAAAAGCCTTCACCTATTTTTTTCTTTCCTCTTCATCCTCATTTTGCATCGAGCCGCCTCTCTCCGTCTCTCAAACTAGCTTAGCTCAGGTAAGCAAAGCTTATTCAATTTTTATCGTTCTTCGCATTTCGTTCTCCTCGTAAGGTTACTTTATGTTTCCTTTCCATCGTTAACCTAGAATCATCAGAATTTAAGTACAACTAGTCGTAATCTTTTATTCTCGCGTCAAATCAATCGCTCCGATGTAAGAACCCTAATTTCGACAGCACTAGATATCTGAAAATTATGTTTAATTGTTTCTTTCGTTCTCGTGTTGTGTTCTTGATTTCGTTACTTAATTTCGTTTATCTCTGCTTTAATGTTTATTACAGATGTCAACAATGGATCTAGACACAGGGATGTTCAAGCTCCACCAAACCATCGGAACCGTCCTGTGCTGCAAATGCGGCGTTCCCATGCCACCAAACGCGGCCAACATGTGCGTCAACTGCCTCCGCTCCGAAGTCGACATCACCGAGGGCCTCCAGAAGAGCATCCAAATCTTCTACTGCCCCGAGTGCGGCTGCTACCTGCAGCCGCCCAAGACATGGATCAAAGCCCAGTGGGAGTCCAAAGAGCTCCTCACCTTCTGCATCAAGAACTCAGCGATTTTGTTGCAGCAAGGTTTTCTCAACTTCAGCGATGATACGTCTGTTTATCTCCGTCATGGAAAATACATTTCCTATCTTCGTCGTAGATGATATCATTGTTACCGGAAGCTCGCATCACTAGTGGCATCAATCATCAAAGCGCTCTACCGGTTCTCCTTAAAGAGATGGGTGGCCTTCACTTACTTGGAATTGAAGTTACTGCTCATAAAGGACTCTACCTAATGCAGCAAAAGTACGCTTGACCTTCTAAACCGCTACAACATGGCCGAATCAAAACCGTGGCTACCCTTAGCCACCACTCAGCTCGCTTTCGTCACGGGGTGCCCAAAAGCGATCCGACGGTATAGACAACTAGTTGGCGCCCGATCACCTCGCCTTTACAGGACCCGATATCGCCTTCTCCGTCAATCGTTTATCTCGGTTCATGCATCACAGATTGTCAGCGGACTGCAGCAATCTTAAGATACCTTGCAGTACGGAAACATGAATCCTCCTCAGGCGTGACAATCCCATGACGATATATCGTTTGCAGGGCGTGAGATTCACATAATTACATCTCCACAAATGGATACCTCATCTATCTCGGCGGACAGCCTATTTCCTGGTCTTCAAAGAAACAAAAAGGTGTTGCGATTAGGTAATATGAGGCTGAATGGTGTAACCAACGACTGAACTAAGATGGATCTGTTCACTTCTCATTGAGCTCGGGTTTCATCTGCCTCGCACGGTTATTTATGATAATGTGGGGCAACATATTTATGTGTGAATCCACTCTTCGGATGAAACACATAGCATTGAACTATCACTTTGTCGCTGAACAAGTTCAGACAGGAGCTCTCACGGTTCGTCATGTTTCAACCAAGGATCAGCTCGCCGACATGCTTACTAAACCTCTTTCGGATACCCTTTCAGCTGGCATGTAGCAAGATTGGACTCACCAGGTGCTCCATCTTGAGGTATAGACCTACAAGTATACTAAGGGCATAAGTGTAAATAAAAGTAGAGATACCTAGTATTGTACAAGTATAAATACATGTAAATGACATATTCTAAATCAATGACTCATATTCTATAATAACTACCAACAGATTAATCTCTCTGGTCGCTGAAGATAAGTGACTCAACTTAGCCATTCTATGTTACTGTTTCCAAAGACTGTTCGTTTCTCCAAGATTTTTTATGAATATGACTATAAACTTTTGCAGCCAATATGTTCATTTTTTTCTCTGACAGACATTTAAAATCCGACATAGTTACAGACATTTTTCTTTCAGTTCGGATTTAAACTACGAACTGAACTCCTAATAACAAAACGATCCAGTTATGTATAAATTACTTGTGAATAAAATCTAAGGAGAAATGATACACAACCTATCAGTACTGTCTTGTTCTTAATTAATCGTATGATATAACTAGTTATGTGTAATATGTTGTCAAACAGTAATATGAAAAAATAATTAACCCTCCTAAATCACTTATAAATATTTAAGAATAATTTATAAAAGTTTATAAACTCAACTTCAGAACTTAAATATTTAATCCTAAACAACAATACTGAATTTTAGTGTTTACCACAAATTTTATAATACTTTAAATTTAACTTTAAAAGATACTCCCACTGTTCCTGAAAGAAAAATTTTATAGAGTATTCACGCATATTAAGAATATAATAAATATTTACAATTAAATTAATTTTTTTTTTCACTATGCATTTTCCAACAACCATCAACCAATAGTATTTAATAAATTCAAATATTTTCAATTAATTTTCTTAAAAACATATAATTTATCAACATTAACTACTAAAAGTACCTTAAAATTCTAGAAAATCTATTATTTTGGAACAAAAAATAACTCTAGAAAATCCTACTTTTAGGAACAGAGGGAGTATATGTTTTCATAA
The DNA here is from genome assembly GCA_016771965.1 of Brassica carinata. Taxonomy (NCBI): domain Eukaryota; kingdom Viridiplantae; phylum Streptophyta; class Magnoliopsida; order Brassicales; family Brassicaceae; genus Brassica; species Brassica carinata. The sequence goes on from CM028702.1 coordinate 40,637,482, forward strand.
ATACTTTAAATTTGTGATGAAAAAAAAGAAATCACTAAGTCCAAAATTAAACGTTAAAATATGTTTGATTGAGTGTATCTTTGAAAATTTGTAGCTAACTTACGAGAAATTGTCAAAAATATCACATTTCTAATATTAATTTTCATGTTTACCTTAACCACTTTACTCTCACTTTTAAAATGGTAAAAAAAAACTTATAATCGTAGGGTAAACTAATCTATATTTAGGGTTTATAGTTGAAAGGTGAGATATGATTTTGGAATGTAGAGTTTAAGATTCTAATAAATATATAAATAAATACTTCCAAAAAATTTAAAATAATTTCAAAAAGAATTTTTGAATTCAAAAAGAAAATTTGAAAAAAAATCAGGAATTTTTTATATGGTTAAGCCTATTCAGATATTCATGACCAAGACCTGAAATATTTCAAAAAAGTAGGCATCTGCAAAAGTTCTTGTATTAATGAAAATGGTAGCCAACTTATGTTATTTCAAGCATTTTCTCAATTTTATTTTTATCACAAATTTGATACTAGTTTTTATATTTACCCTAAACGAATAAACATTTCCATAAATACCTTAAATATGAAAAAATAATTAACCCTCCTAAATCACTTATAAATATTTAAGAATAATTTATAAAAGTTTATAAATCAACCTCAACTCCTAAATACTAAATCCTAAATAATAATCACTAAACACTAAACTTAAATGTTAGGGTATTTTTGATTCAGTGTATTTTTAAAATTGATAGTAAATATGTGGTATTTTGAGCAATTTTCAACAATAATCACTCAAAACTAATCCAAATGTTAGTTTACTTTTAACTGAGTGTACTTTTTAAAGTGGTAGTCAGTTGTTTTATTTAAAGCAATTTCTCAACAATAGTCACTAAAACATAAATTGAAATGTCGAATTTTCATGTTTACCATTATCCATGTTTACCACCACTAAAGATACATTTTCAAAAATACATTATTTATTAAGTAGCAAAACTTTTATACCATTGTTCTTTATATATATAATAAATAATTATTTATTATATATATATATAAAACAAGTGTATAAGAGTCTTTTGCCATTTAGTGAAGAAGATATTTGTGAAAATATCCATTTAATGAAGGTAACATGAATAATGGTACCCACATAATGGTAAACATGAAAATTTCTCTTAACCGATGGTATTTTATGCAATTTCTCAAAGACTAAACTAATCATCCCAAATCATTTATAATTTTTTAAAATAATTTCAAAAGAATTTTTGAATTCAAAAGAAAATTTGAAAAAATCAGGAATTTTTTATATGGTTAAGCCTATTCAGATATTCATGACCAAGACCTGAAATATTTCAAAAAAGTAGGCATCTGCAAAAAGTTCTTGTATTAATGAAAATGGTAGCCAACTTATGTTATTTCAAGCATTTTCTCAATTTTATTTTTATCACAAATTTGATACTAGTTTTTATATTTACCCTAAACGAATAAACATTTCCATAAATACCTTAAATATGAAAAAATAATTAACCCTCCTAAATCACTTATAAATATTTAAGAATAATTTATAAAAGTTTATAAATCAACCTCAACTCCTAAATACTAAATCCTAAATAATAATCACTAAACACTAAACTTAAATGTTAGGGTATTTTTGATTCAGTGTATTTTTAAAAAATTTAAAGTATTTATTATATATTTATTAGAATTCTAAATTTCAAATTTCAAAATCATGCTCCACCCTCAACTATAAACCTTAAGTCTAGATTAGTTAACCCTATGATTATAAATATCTTTTATCCTTCATTAAAACTAAGAGTAAAAATGATTAGTGTAAACATGAAAATTTCTCTTAGATGGTATTTTATGCAATTTCTCAAAGACTAAACTAATCATCCCAAATCATTTATAATTTTTTTAAAATAATTTATGAGACATTTATAGAAGTGTATAAGCCTAACCTCATCTAGTAGATACTAAACTCTAAACAATAATTACAAAACCCTAAATTTTTAGAAGTGTATAAGCCTAACCTCATCTAGTAGATACTAAACTCTAAACAATAATCACAAAACCCTAAACCCAAATGTTAGAATTTTTTTTATATGGTTCGCCCTATTCAGATATTCATGACCAAGACCTGAAATATTTCAAAAAAAGTAGGCATACGGCAAAAAGTTCTTGTATTAATGAAAAATGGTAGCCAACTTATGTTATTTCAAGCATTTTCTCAATTTTATTTTTATCACAAATTTGATACTAGTTTTTATATTTACCCTAAACGAATAAACATTTCCATAAATACCTTAAATATGAAAAAAATAATTAACCCTCCTAAATCACTTATAAATATTTAAGAATAATTTATAAAAGTTTATAAATCCAACCTCAACTCCTAAATACTAAATCCTAAATAATAATCACTAAACACTAAACTTAAATGTTAGGGTATTTTTGATTCAGTGTATTTTTAAAAATTGATAGTAAATATGTGGTATTTTGAGCAATTTTCAACAATAATCACTCAAAACTAATCCAAATGTTAGTTTACTTTTAACTGAGTGTACTTTTTTAAAGTGGTAGTCAGTTGTTTTATTTAAAGCAATTTCTCAACAATAGTCACTAAAACATAAATTGAAATGTCAGGAATTTTCATGTTTACCATTATCCATGTTTACCACCACTAAAGATACATTTTCAAAAATACATTATTTATTAAGTAGCAAAAGACTTTTATACCATTGTTCTTTATATATATAATAAATAATTATTTATTATATATATATATAAAACAAGTGTATAAGAGTCTTTTGCCATTTAGTGAAGAAGATATTTGTGAAAATATCCATTTAATGAAGGTAACATGAATAATGGTACCCACATAATGGTAAACATGAAAAATGATATTATAAATGTGGTATTTTGAGCAATTTTCAACAATAATCACTCAAAACTAATCCAAATGTTAGTTTACTTTTAACTGAGTGTACTTTTTAAAGTGGTAGTCAGTTGTTTTATTTAAAGCAATTTCTCAACAATAGTCACTAAAACATAAATTGAAATGTCAGGAATTTTCATGTTTACCTTAACCACTTTACTCTCACTTTTAAAATGGTAAAAAACTTATAATCGTTAGGGTAAACTAATCTATATTTAGGGTTTATAGTTGAAAGGTGAGATATGATTTTGGAATGTAGAGTTTAAGATTCTAATAAATATATAAATAAATACTTCCAAAAATTTAAAAATAATTTCAAAAGAATTTTTGAATTCAAAAGAAAATTTGAAAAAATCAGGAATTTTTTTTATATGGTTAAGCCCTATTCAGATATTCATGACCAAGACCTGAAATATTTCAAAAAAGTAGGCATCTGCAAAAAGTTCTTGTATTAATGAAAATGGTAGCCAACTTATGTTATTTCAAGCATTTTCTCAATTTTATTTTTATCACAAATTTGATACTAGTTTTTATATTTACCCTAAACGAATAAACATTTCCATAAATACCTTAAATATGAAAAAATAATTAACCCTCCTAAATCACTTATAAATATTTAAGAATAATTTATAAAAGTTTATAAATCAACCTCAACTCCTAAATACTAAATCCTAAATAATAATCACTAAACACTAAACTTAAATGTTAGGGTATTTTTGATTCAGTGTATTTTTAAAAATTGATAGTAAATATGTGGTATTTTGAGCAATTTTCAACAATAATCACTCAAAACTAATCCAAATGTTAGTTTACTTTTAACTGAGTGTACTTTTTTAAAGTGGTAGTCAGTTGTTTTATTTAAAGCAATTTCTCAACAATAGTCACTAAAACATAAATTGAAATGTCAGGAATTTTCATGTTTACCATTATCCATGTTTACCACCACTAAAGATACATTTTCAAAAATACATTATTTATTAAGTAGCAAAAGACTTTTATACCATTGTTCTTTATATATATAATAAATAATTATTTAAATAAATAAATAATAATAATATTTTTTTATTATTTTTCGAATTATACTTGTTCAAATTGGAACTTTTTTATAATTTTATTTTCTTTGAATTTATTTTTTTCAAAATTTCTTTTTTAAAATCAAAAATTATTTTGAAATTATTTTTAAAAAAATTTAAAGTATTTATTTATATATTTATTAGAATTCTAAATTTCAAATTTCAAAAATCATGCTCCACCCCTCAACTATAAACCTTAAGTCTAGATTAGTTAACCCTATGATTATAAATATCTTTTATCCTTCATTAAAACTAAGAGTAAAAATGATTAGTGTAAACATGAAAAATGATATTATAAATGTGGTATTTTGGCAATTTCCCTAATTTTAATTGAGTGTATTTTTGAAAAGTGATAGTCAATTTATGATATTTTAAACAATTTATCTTCTTATTTCTTATTTTTATTACAAATCTATGAATATACACATTAAGCCTGCGGTTTTTAACCAAACTGAACTACCAAACAGAAATGAAATTTCGATTAGTTTGATTATTTTGGTAATGGATTCGGTTCAATTCAGCAGGTTTATATAAAAAATTATGTTTTCGGTTCAGTTCGGTTATTGGTTAGTTTTTTTAAAAAGAAATTTTGTTAATCAAATTTCAAACTGAACTAACCGAACTGACCAAAATTTTGAATCCAAATAACTCAAAAACCGAATTAACCAAAATTATTCAAAATTACTTGGATTTAAACAAACTTTAAACCGAAATATAATCTAAAACAAAAACTTTGGTTGGTTTCGGTAAAAAAAATTCAAAACTGAACTACTCTCAAATACTAAACTGAACCGAATCGAATTTTGTCTGTTCAATTTAATGAGGTTTTGGTCAAACCAAACTACTCAAATTCCGAATTACCGATCCAGACTATCCGAACTCGCCCCGCCTAATACACATCATTTTTTTTTCCCCCAACCCTAAAGAACGCCTTTTACCAGCGCAATAAAAAGCCTTCCCCTCCTTTTTTTTTTTTTTCTGCTTCATTTTCTTCCTCCTCTCATTCTGCATCCCGCCGCCCTCCCTCTCTCTCTCTCTCAAACCAGCTCAGGTAAGCATGGTTTTTATCCTTCTCCGCCTTTCTTTGTCATCGTTTAATCTAGAACCATGGTCGTAATCTTTTTTTTCCTCGCGTCGAATCAATCGTTCCGATGTAAAAACCCTAATTCGAAGGCACTATATATCTGAAAATGGTCTCGTGTTATTGATTTCGAGGTTCCTTCCTTGTTATATTTAATTCCATCATCTGTGCTTCACGTTGATTCCAGATGTCAGCAATGGATCAAGACACAGGGATGTTCAAGGTCCAGCAAACCATAGGAAGCGTCCTCTGCTGCAAGTGCGGCGTCCCGATGCCCCCGAACGCAGCCAACATGTGCGTCAACTGCCTCCGCTCGGAAGTGGACATCACCGAAGGCCTCCAGAAGAGCATCCAAATCTTCTACTGCCCCGAGTGCGGCTGCTACCTCCAGCCCCCCAAGACCTGGATCAAAGCCCAGTGGGAGTCCAAAGAGCTCCTCACCTTCTGCATCAAACGCCTCAAGAACCTCAACAAAGTCAAGCTCAAGAACGCCGAGTTCGTCTGGACCGAGCCCCACTCCAAGAGGATCAAAGTCAAGCTCACCGTTCAAGCCGAGGTCCTCAACGGCGCCGTTCTCGAGCAGTCTTACCCCGTCGAGTACACCGTTAGGGATAATCTCTGCGAGTCTTGCTCGAGGTTTCAGGCTAACCCTGATCAGTGGGTTGCTTCTGTGCAGCTTAGGCAGCATGTCTCTCACAGGAGGACGTTCTTTTACCTCGAGCAGTTGATTCTCAGGCACGACGCGGCTTCCCGTGCGATTAGGATCCAGCAGGTTGATCAGGGGATTGATTTCTTCTTTGGGAATAAGAGTCATGCGAATAGCTTTATTGAGTTTTTGAGGAAAGTTGTTCCTATTGAGTATCGTCAGGACCAGCAGTTAGTCTCTCACGATGTTAAGAGCAGTTTGTATAACTATAAGTACACTTACTCTGTTAAGATCTGTCCCATCTGCCGTGAGGATCTCATCTGCTTGCCTTCTAAAGTCGCTAGCGGGTTGGGAAACCTTGGTCCGCTCGTGGTGTGCACGAAGGTTTCTGATAACATCACTATCCTTGATCCTAGGACTTTGAGGTGTGCGTTTTTGGACGCGAGGCAGTACTTTCGATCTGGCTTTCGATCTGCGTTGACCAGCAGGCAGCTTGTGAAGTACTTTGTGTTTGACGTGGAGGCGCCTGTTGGCGAAGCGACTGTTGGAGGACAAAAGTACGCTCTCTCCTATGTCCAAATCGCGCGTGAGTCAGACATTGGGAAGATGTTTTATGTCCAGACTCATCTAGGACATATCCTAAAGTCAGGAGACCAAGCTTTAGGGTATGACATCTACAGCGCGAATGTGAACGATGATGAGATGGAGAAGTATCGTTTGAGTGTGAAGAACGGGCTACCTGAAGCGATTCTGATCAAGAAATGCTATGACGAGCAGAGGGAGAGGAAGAAGGGGAAGCCACGTGCGTTCACGACCAAGAAGCTTCCGATGGAGATGGATGAGTCGAGAGGAGCGAGAGTTGATCCGGAGAAGATGGAGAATGAGTATGAGGAGTTTTTGAGGGATCTTGAAGAGAACCCTGAGCTGAGGTTTAACATATCGTTGTACAAGAACAAGGATTATCAAGAGTCTGAGACTGCTTCGATGACGGATGGAGAAGGTGCACCTACTGTGCCGATTGAAGAGTTGCTTGCTGAGCTTGAGCTTAGTGAAGAGGAAGAAGAAGGCAATGATGAAGAGGACATGGATGAGTAGTTTTCCTTTACCAGACGCTCGAGGATTGGGTTTGATATGGTTCTTGTTGTTTTATTTTAGTTGCTCTTTTGTTTTGTCAAAATTTTGTTCTGAATGTGAGCTGATTGATGTAAGCTCAACAGTTTTTGTTTTAGCTACTCATCTGTCTGAAACTTGTTATGGCTATAATACTTTGTTTGAAAGTTTGATTTTTGAACGTGCTGAGAGACGCTAACTTCAGTGTGTGTTTGCGACAAGTGAAATTGAAACGTGCAGAGAGACGCTAACTATGGAGAAAGCAACTTGTCGCCAGAGATCTAAACACTAACTTGCAAAGTGAAATTGAAAAGTTTAATCAAGAACAGAATGTATTAGTTCAGCCAAAGCAGAAGGTAACGTAGAAGGGTCGCTTGGCAGTTGGCACCATTGAGATCTTTCTATATCAGTTACATTTTCGAGCTTAGAAGCATATATGGTGCTAAGTTAGCCAATCGTCGTCCCAATTATCAATGCAGTGTAAAAGAAACAGAAGGGCTCAAACTCAAATTCATTCTCTCTTAATCGTTTCATTAAAAAATGTCTTTTGAGTTTAGGAACAAGGGCACGTTGCTCTTTAAACTTTTCCCTTCACCTGATAACTAGACAACAGTCTTTTATTGAAAGCATGTAAAAAAAAAAGAGCTCAACACTGTAATAATCTAACATGTTCTTTCTTGTTGTAGAGACTTTCACACATCAAACTATGATAGAAGCCAGATTATCTGTCTCGTAATTCAATTAGGCCACCTTGGCAACTTTCCTCTGCTCGGTTTGGCCAGACAAAGGACATTGCATCTCAGTCCAACTAATCGGAACCATTGTTTCACCTGCACCAATCACCACACATTACTTAAACATCATATCATATGACTGCCAAAAGAAGCACATGCTACATATTAACATACTCTATTTCCATAACAACTATGACTTTACGCTTTGATGGATAACAAAAAAGGACAAGAAAATGTGACAGGGTCAATTATATAGTTTACCTGCAGCACTCTCAGCAGAGACCACACCAAGCTCATTCTTAGCAGTTGACAGATAATAAGCCCGTGAGTCACCTAGAGACAGCTTTTTTTTTTAAAAAAAAAGTCCATGTTAAGGCAACTTCATATGCTATACACTAACATAAAGAGAATGTGCGAATGAAAACAGAAAAATGGATTGGCATAGTCTTAGATATATATATATTTCCTCTTTAACCCATGAAACAGCATAAGAAAATCATAGCAGCGCAAAAAAGGATACAACCATAGCTCTAACAATGTCACCAGGACGGAAAGACTGATGAATCTCAACTTTGTCAATCTCCGTTTCTCTAACATCTTGTTGCCTGCGTAAAGACGCACAACCACAAGTTAGACTGATGATGCATACAAGTAAAAAAAGTAAAAGAAGCTCCATAAATGACCTGATTACGCCAGCAAATTTTTCACGAACTGCCTTTGAACCAACACACAAGATATCAACAGAAGCCATACGAGCCATGACTTTAGTGACCCTAGCTAAGACAAGAGAACCAGGCTCGGGGATAAGTCCATGCGCCTTGTGACCCGTAACTTCCACAGTAGCTCTCTGCAGAATAAGAAAGCTATTAAAATGAGCATTTTTATATAGGAACTATAATCAGTGAAAGAAGCAGAGACCTGGTCAAGAGAATCGGGAAGAGGAGAAACAACCCGGCGAGATCCTGTGAGGGAAGCGTAGATGGTGTTGTCGTTGACGTAAGCTCCTTTGCCGGCTTGGAACTCAGCCGCATTACCGAGCACGTCTCCAGGCGTTACAATCTCCGTCATTCTCGATGAATCGTTTTATCCGATTGAGACTGTGATCAAACAATGCCGAATCAATTTAATTACAATATTATCCGAAAAATAAACCCATGAATAGTATAATTTACTAGAATATATATATTAAAAACAACAATGATAGATTAGCATTCTATGAAGCAGGCTCAAATACGTAGCAACTTTTGGAATCGCACCTGTTGATAACGAGGAAGGAAGAAGAGCACAAAGGTAAAGAAGGGTTTTTTTCAAGAGGCAATACACAGACTAAGTGAAGCAGGGAGGTTTGATAGTTTTTTTTCTTTTTGTTTGAAATCCCTATTTTGGACGGTCTAGATCTGATCATGCCTGTTTTTAGTACACAAGCTAGGCGATTGACGGATTTTTAAAACCATTGGCCCAATATACAATTTGCTTGGGTCTGGCCCAATACTAATTTACGTAATAATGCTTAAATAGATTTTCTTTCAATGTATTCACATTTCTTTTACTTTTTTTGTTTTTTGTCATGGTCACATTTCTTTTACTTACATCCCTTATATATTAATCGAGAAGCATTTGAAAAATTAGAACTTTAATTTTGTATTAATTAAAAAAAACCCCAAATTCTAGGTGGCACTCTAAATGTCTTCTAAATTTCATTTCAAAGAATTCTAGAACATCTAATATAAAGTATAGTTTAATCTAATGGTGTCACATTATTCTATAATTATATAACACTAGAGAACATCATATTAACCTAAATATAAGAAGTGTGTATTCTTTCCTTAAATAAAAGCTACGAAATTACCTAATATGATTTACATATATATATATATATGACAATTAATGATTATGAATAATAAATATTTGATAACAATTTTTGCATCCTTCTTCATTTTTGTTTAAATTTATATTATTAAAAAAAAATTAAACAATCACATTAACCATATAATAAAAAAATAGATTTTTCTTATATGTTATATTTTGAATTTTTAAAGCGACTTTAAATTACAAAAATGAGAAACCTTATATGTTATATTTTGAATTTTTAAAGCGACTTTAAAATACAAAAATGATGACACCTTATATGTTATATTTTTCTTATATGTTAGAGTATCTGACTAAAACATTAAAGTGACATGTATCAATTCGATGGTTGATTTGAAAGCTTTCAAAACCATCACGGAAGATAAAATTGTTCGAAACCCCTATAAATACATTTCGCCTCAAGTCCAACAACTCAGAGTCGGTTCATATTTTCTCATCACTTTCTTTTTGTTTAAATCCTTTGCTCACCTCCATGGCTCCTATTGCTGTCGGCGATGTTGTACCAGAAGGAACTATCTCCTTCTTTGACGAGAATGATCAGCTTCAGAGCGCCTCCGTTCACACTCTCGCCGCTGGTAAGAAGGTCATTCTCTTCGGTGTCCCTGGTGCTTTCACTCCCACATGCAGGTAAACTTTTCCTTTTCCTTTGTTGCTCATTTAGTTTTATTTCACTTTTCTGCCGTATTAATACATTAGATTTGATGTTTTTTATTTGTTGTTTTTCCTTGTTTAGCATGCAGCATGTGCCTGGATTCATTGAGAAAGCCGAGGAGCTGAAATCAAAGGGTGTTGATGAGATCATTTGCTTCAGCGGTAAATATTCTTCGTTGTGATTTGTTTCCATGCAGTTTGATTCTTTGCTGTTGAAGAAAATCGATGCACACTTAGATCGCTTGTTATTTTTAATATTATTTTTGGTTTAATCGCTTGTCATATTTAGCAGACCGTTTCAATTATATTTATATAAGCTAGTTTAATATTATTAAGTCGACATCGGTTTGTTGCAGTGAACGATCCATTTGTGATGAAGGCGTGGGGAAAGACATACCCTGAGAACAAGCACGTGAAGTTTGTGGCAGATGGTTCAGGAGAATACACACAGCTTCTTGGACTCGAGCTTGACCTCAAGGACAAGGGTCTTGGTGTTAGGTCAAGGAGATTCGCTCTGCTGCTCGATAACCTCAAGGTGACTGTGGCCAATGTTGAATCCGGTGGCGAGTTCACGGTTTCCAGCGCTGATGATATCCTCAAGGCTCTCTAAGAATCTTTTATCATTTTGCTTGTTCTATTTCTACATTTCTGTACGTGAATCCGCTAGATCTCTAGCCTGTTTTCATACAAGAAACATGCATAATAAAGCGGTCTGAGTTGATTATCTCCCTTTATGGATTTTATAATAAAACGTTGGTTTTCATTGTTTCCACGTGTAATAATTCATGACAAATTTGCATTTTGTTCTGGACTATGATATGAACATATATACCTACTTAATTAATTAAACGAACCAAAACTTTAGGCTACCAGAGTTTTATAGTACAAAGCATGATTGGTAAAGACAGATACCTTCTGATTCATTAAACGAGCCAAAATGTTAGGCTACAATATTAATATCGTATCTATTTTTGCTTGATTCGGTTTATGTATTTTAGTTTTATACTAAAAAACATAACTATATTTATTCTTTATATAATGTTTTGTAAATTTTAGTTTATATAATTAGAAATAGATTTAATAAAAATATAAAGATATTTTCAGTACTCTTAAAAGTAATTGGTAAAAGTAAACAGTTAATAATTATGATAAATTTTTCATAAATTAAAAATAAGAAAAGTTAGTAATATGATAATATTATTAAAAGACTCTTCAAGCATACAATAGAATCCATAATTAATTATTGTCTCAAATAGATACCAAACACACAACTCTTTCATCAAACCTCTCAAGTCCTCGAACACACATACTTATTATTTTATTAGACGACAATAAATTCAAACACAAACACAAGACACTTCAGATTAACACACACCATTCATCTTCTTCCTCTCCTTCACAAACTTCCTCCATCCAACAATGACTTCCATCAGAATATCCCTTTCCACCTTCTTCCCTTTCACATTTCCGAAATCCTCTGCTCCCATCTTCCTAGATATCTTGGAAGGCAAGGTGTCAAGCTCGTGAAGCACCTTCACAATATCAGCCACAAGTCTCTCCGCAAGTGTTCTTGAGAAATCTTCCCTGATAACAACACGCAGAACCGTGATGTGTTGCGCATCCGCAGGCATGGTGTAAGCCGGGACAATCCAGCCGAAACGGCGTAGCATCTCTGAGATCTCGAACTCGTTGTGGAAGCTGTGGTCCTTGAGAGAGAAGGCTACGAGTGGCACTCCTACCTCCTTTGAGACTATGTTGAAACGCTCTGTTTTCTCTATCCCTTCTCTCAGAACCACCATGTTCTCTCTACAATTCTCCATCACGTTCTTGTAGCCCTATTCCATGGAAAATACAAATCGGTATATTTTAAAAACAAATAAAAAGCACAAAACGGTAACGTACTCTAAGATAGTATTACATGCTAGCTAAAAGCGCGATAAGTCTATAACACTTACGCTAGAAGAAAAAGACACAATAACGCTGGTATACACACATATATATGTATATATATATATTATTTTATTATTTTCAATATTCTAACCTCGAAGCCAAGGCGAATGAGCTGATAGTATTGAGCAATGATTTGGCTCGATCCTACAAACAACCAAAAACGTTCAATACATTTCATAAACATCCATAAATAACATTATATTTTAAAAGATTTGGGATAAAGAATACGAAAGATACATACCCTTGGAGAAATTGAGAGTAAAAGTGGGTTGGTCGGCACCAAGATAGTTGATATGAAAGATGAGCTCATCAGGTAAATCCTGTTGTGTCCTCCACACGACCCAGCCAATACCAGCATAGACCAGCCCATACTTGTGACCACTCACATTGATACTCTTCACCAAAGGAAGCCTAAAGTCCCATTCCAATTCAGGGTAAATAAACGGAGCTATGAAGCCTCCGCTTGCTGCGTCAACGTGGATTGGAGTGTTCCAGCCAGTCTCTTCGTTTTTCTTGACCAGCAAGTCATTAAGGCGCTTGACGTCTTCGAACTCACCGTTGAGTGTGGAACCAAGTATGGCAGCAACACAGATTGTGTTCTCGTCTACCATTTCAGCTGCTTTATCTGGATCCATCACGTAGTAACCTTCACTAAGCTTCACTTCTTTTAGCTCCACCTCGAAGTACCTAGCGAATTTCTCCCAGCACACCTGAAAGTAATTTTTTCGTGTTTAAACCTTATATTCTATGAGAGTTGATGCTTTACACACTATTTTCTTTTTAAAAAAAAGAAATAGTAAACAGATTAAACGGAAGTGTGTCAATTTATGTAATTTGAAACTGGTTTGAAAATGAAATTTGCGGTAATACCTAATATAAAAATTATTTTGCAATGTTTTCTAGATATTTGAAGTACTTTGTTAACTATTCACAAATTAACTATTATGTAAAAATAGTGAGATAAAGATATAGTACTCACTTGAACATTGGCTCCGGTGACAATGTTGGGTTTGTCGTAGGGTTTACCCTCAGCTTTGCGTTTATTCTGCCAGTTCCTTTTGAAGGCCAATCCGGCTAACATGATGGCTTCCGAAGACCCAACAGTGCCTACTCCCATGGCGGTCTCAGTTTCCCCAAGTGGTGCATTGAACAGCCGAGCTATCATGTTTACACATCGGTTCTGTTTTCCAATAAATTAAAATTATGATTTATGAGCACATATGCTTTTGCGCAAAAATAAAAAGAGCACAGGTTTTATATAAATATTCCTTGTTCGTTAACTAATGAAATTAACTACATTTTTCATATAGGTCCAATGGATCGAGTTCAAATGAAACTCCATGCACATGAGATATCAGCATATTAGTAATCTTTTTCTATTATTTTTCTTTTGTTGATGAACTTATTTAGATCCTTAAAAACAACAAGAACTCACTGGATATTGTATCAATATCAGAATAGAAACACACAAATACAAAACCGATGAGAAATAAATTACAATTAGAAACGCTAGCCAATTATATACTAATAAACTAACCAAAATATATTTTCTACTTTTTCAAACAAAACGATAAACAAATTTGGTAAAGTAGGCTATATTATTCGCGAAAGTTCAAAAAAATAAATAATTATTCGCGATAAAGTACCCTGTGATATTTTACTATGAACGTATCGTGTTCACACTAAGGCACACGGAAATGGCATCACCAATCTATTTTGAGGACACAGTAGGTACAACTTTATGGTGAAATATCTTACTTTTAACAAGGAAGAATCAATGTGACTATTGATCTAGCCATCACCAGACTTATACCGTGTGGTTTTTGTCTCCTTCTAGGTTTTCATCATACACATTTTGTAAAATTATTTCATTTGTATCTCTTTTTCTAATCTTCTATTTATATATTCGCAACGTCCACAATAGCTTCACCTTACTCTATATCACTACTAGATCATATCATACCCGCAAAGTGAGAAGAATGTTGAGTTTTTTATTGTTGTTAAATGGATAAAAGGAATTGAGTGGACTAATCAAAACCAAAAGCAAGTTATGTGGTGATCTGTGAAACAATGAGAGGTTGCCGACAGAACTTTCTCTTTCGTCTCTTGAATTATTATGCTTTACCATCCTTTTCTCCCATACCTTAGATTCTCGAAGATTTGTACGTGTATGTTTTAAACTTTAATCATACGATCTATACTTGGTTCATTTCAAAGAAATTAAAACCGGAATAATATACCGACCGGTTTTACAATAAACCGACGGTGATATTTTCCCAAGCTTCAAATCAAGTGGCACTAGTGTTAATGACAATTTAGAATAATTCAACACGGTTATTTATGATTAAGAGAACAACTTACAAAGTTACTAAAACCACTAGTCTTAGAACTTGTTATGTCGGCCAGTAGAGGCTAAAATCGTATGGGTCATATTTATAAGAAAGGAACGAAAAGTCATGAATAGGTTAATATTTTGTCTCATTATAAAGTGTTAAGGAATAATAAATGTAGCACTGATACAAATTAAACAGGGAATATGGGTTCTTTTTTTCTTGGGCAAGGGGAATATGGGTTCATCAATTGCAAACAACATTTTTCATCGTCCTCAAAACTAATTCTTCTTTATTATATCTGTGGATACCCTTTAATCCAAAATTAGTTTTTATCTTCATTTTTAAATAAATAAAATAAATCAAACACAGTGTAAATTTGTATTAAATTATACGAGAACATATCGTATATTTTATTAAAACCATTGCGCAACTGTAACCAATTCTAAACATTTTGAGTTGATTTAGATTTAGAATTGATATAATACTAGAAACTAAAACAAGATCTAGCACTATCACTTGTTATGAAGTAATTTGGAATATATCTATTTTTTTAATTTGGAATATATCTATTTTTTAATTTGGAATATATCTATTTTTTAATTTGGAATATATCTATTTTTTAATTTGGAATATATCTATTTTTTAATTTGGAATATATCTATTTTTTAATTTGGAATATATCTATTTTTTAATTTGGAATATATCTATTTTTTAATTTGGAATATATCTATTTTTTAATTTGGAATATATCTATTTTTTTAATTTGGAATATAAAGAGATGGAGAGATGGAGAGAGACCTGGAGCTCGGTAGTGACAGGGTACTCGTCCATGTCGACGTAGTTCTTGTTGATAGATTCCATAATGAGTTTGTCACACTCTGGCTCCATCCATGTCGTCACAAACGAAGCCAGGTTCAGCCTCGGGTTACCATCAAGCATCAGCTCATCTTTTATGATCTGATATGCAGCCTCTTTCGGTATCGAGCTCTCACCAATCTCATGCCTTCAATTTATTTCATCATTACTTAATGAGTAAACCCATTAACAATAAGAAAAATCAAAAGAAACATGTTTTTTTTTAGTTACTTGGGCAGTGCAGTGCGGACATAGCGAGATCCGAACGTCGAGCAAACATTTTCTTCACTCCCGGTGGCCGCTCGACTTAGAACCATCTTTTTTTTTTCCTTTTCTTTTGGTAGTGAGTGGAGGAAGAAGAATATGCAAAGAGACGAAGGGGCGATGATACGTTTATATTGACCTTAATAGTTGATGTCTTCTTCCTTTTTTGTTATTTTATTTTTATTTAATTTATATGCTTGTACTTAGTTGTAAGACGTCGACGTTGATATCTTTTTTTTTGTAAAATATCTACAAGATGATGCCATTCAATAATTATATCACATATAATCATATTATGTGCGTACCAATTGGGTCAGCTAGTATTATTACATTACCATTACCACTGGATGGTTTTGAAGCTTTTGGTAATGTAATTGTAGTACCAAATTTGAATACATGACCAATAAATCAATTACTTTTGGTCAATTTACTACAGTCATAGCAAGCAATTTGTACCATAACCCGTAATTTGTAGCTTGACTAAAGTTTCAGTCAACTAACCTTAAATTCAAGAGAATACAAATGTTGTTAATCATAATTTATAATTTTGTTGTTTGACTCAAACTGTAATTAATCCTATTTTATAATTGTACTTTGACTAAATTTTGAGTTATTAATCCTATTTTATAATTTTGTTTTTGACTCGAACTGTAATCAATTATCCTTGAATTGAGAAAATACCAATGTTGTTTATCATATAATTCATAAATTTGTACTTTGACTAAATTTTGTTGGAGATCATGTAAACAATTTCAGTTTGCAAAACATGTATTACTAAATTAATAATATAAACATTTGGTTGACATGAAGAAATCAGTCTCCAAGCATTCTTAAAATATGGGTTTGAGTTTCATTCTATACAGTTTATTTATTAATCCGATAATACGCGATTCAACTATTTTCTCATATTAATCAGAAAGCATTATAAATTGGGGTGAGATAGTGTAGTCTACTGTGTAACACTAAATGTATTTTACTGGAGCTGAACTGATTAGCGATAGAATAGATTAAAAAATTCCAAAATTTTATTGAAATTAAAACACTTATTAGAACACTCAGACGAAACACATAAACATTCAATAGAAAACACTGATCACAATGAGAAATCGTCTCCGATGCCCGTGGAAGAAAATTTTAAAGCTACAATGTCCTCGTTAGAACTTTGATTTTCTTTTACATTTATTTTAAATCGAGAAATAAGTGAATTACGAACAAAGAATGGGAAGTGTCGATATTTACAATGAAAACCAGGGTTAAACCCACCGTAACGTCGGGAACTAAATGGGTAAACCGAGAAAAGTAACCAAACCACAAATCAGCGCGATTTCTAATCACTCTCTCTTTTCCTCTTATTTTCTTATCTCACTTTGAGACTGTTTAGTTTCCTCTCATCTCTTCTCCTCTCGATCCCGATCCTGATCTTCTATCTCATCTCTCTCTGAAACTAGGAAAACTAAGGGAAAACGATCTTGAGGTAAGGTTTCAAATAATGTTTTCGATTTGTGCGTTTCTCTCTCGTTCGTGGTTCTCTCTTTCGATTTTTCGGTTCTCTGTTCTGGTCTCATTAGATTCGATTCTGGTTTCATTTCTAATCCTCTAATTATTTATGTAGGGACGATTGGAGAAATGGTAAAGACAAGGTGGTTAAGAGAAGAACGAAACCGAAGGATATAACTTCTCCTTTAAAGGAAGTTCGATGTTGAGCCGAGTCTGTTGAGAATGAGAAGGAGGTCCTCGTGAAGGAAAGCAACCGTGATGTAGATGTCGAAACGAGAACCCTAATGAAGATCGATTCTAATGAAGATGGAGATGCGGACCAGCGAAGATGAAAAGCAATACTCAGCGAAACCCCATGAAGATCACGAACGGTTAACAAAGTGAAGATGAAGACGAAACGAAGAGGCCTCGAACCAAAGTGAAGATGAAGAACCAGAATCAGAGGCTTCCACGAAAGGTAAAGATGAAAGAAAAACCAAAGAACAAAGTGAAAGGAAAGAGAGAAATCGAGGAGGAAGCGGCAAACTGGATGGAAATGGAGTACAAGGAGAGGAAGAGAGGTCAGAAAAGTGGCAAATGAAGTAGATCAGAATAAGTGGTGGTGAAGGACTGCGATCTCGGTAGAGATGGAGGAAGTAGATGAAACCAGCGAGGTGAGAGTCTCATGTTCCGACTCGTATTTTCTGTGTCATATTATGCTAAGGATAACTGGTAGTAACAAAGGATAGATAGAGCAAAGATAACTGGTAGAACCGTGGATAAGCTGCTAGAAGCGTGGATAGCTGCTAGAACTACTCTATGTTTGTTATAGGAAGAATGACAATGTTTTAGTTTCGGTTTGATGGAGGATGTGTTTGTTGTTTGTTTGACTGTAGGATTCCGACTATGAGCGTTAAAACCCTTGGGCATGTACTTCCACCGTCAGTATAGGAAGAAGATCAAGATCTCGACGAGGTGTTTTATTGCTGAAGTAATGAAAACCTTTGGCGAGTTAGTCCCTCCATAACTCCGTGAGAGAAGAATTGGTTTGTGAATCATCCACAGTTCAAGCACATATTCCACATGCCACAGGCTGGAAACCACAAGGTTATGGGCATGTGGATGCTCTTTCTCGAACCACTCGCATTGCAGGAAAAAGAGGCATGGTTTGCGTGAATGGTTTCCGATCCGCTATGGTAGAGAACATGCTTTGATATCTGGATTGAACTGTCGAACTATCCATTGAACTACAAGCAGGCGGAGACACGGCGTGGACGAGATGTTTTGGGAGGGAATAATAAGATATCAAGACGTGAAAGCAAAAGTTCTTGAGGGAATGGAACCTTCGTGATAGGTTGAGGCTGTTGGTGTTGCATTTTCTATCGAGTGTTCTTCTTGGACACGGCGAAGAGCGGAAATGAAGCCCTTCCCATGGATCCATTCTTGCTGAGAGCGGTTGATGATCTGAAATTATGTAGAACTTTCCTTTGGGGTAGACTGTCCTTTGATTACATGATGAAAGAGATTGCACCACTATGGCTCATTTGAAGGAGAGGTGAAAGAAGGTGTGATATGGCCAATTCCGGTTTTGTCTTCCAATGGAGGTAAGTCTTATAAGTAATAACTCTAATAGGGACTTCTGTGTGATATTGAGACTTCCTGTGTTTTTGTACATGTGTAGATGCTAGCATTTTAGGCTATTCGAATTGGGGAGTAAATTCAGAGTGGGCGTTGATAACCCGAGCCAACATGTCCAAGGATGTGCCAAACAAAGTTCAAGCAAAGTGAGATGAAGGGATTTCCTCTATGGAAAATAAACAAAAACTTGGTAATACTCGGTTAGTTATCCATCCTCAAAATATACAAAGAACTTTGTAATTGAATAAAGGCGTTGACTCAACATGGTTACTCAGAGAACATTGAGAACATTTTGGTTGTCGAGAAGAACATAGTCAATAGGCGGATATGAGAACAGTGATGATACAGAGATAAGGATGATGTGATTGTCGATAGCTGGATAAAGATGCTGGGTCGTGGATATGTTGTAAGATTTGTGATATGTTTGCGGAGGATGTGGCAGCAGAAGCCCTCTAGGGCTGGTGGAAGCGACATAAGCCAATGAATCAGCAGAGAACTTCGGTGCAGCTAAAGAAATATCGAGGTCCTTGCAGCTTGAGAAGATGTTTGAGAGCGATGAAGAGGATTGAGGATAAGGTTGGAGAACTTGATTTAAGGCTCGGCTGTCGAGGCTTATATTCCAAAGAGATAGCACTTGGTAGAAGTCTGGTGTTGAGGAAGAAGGAAACCAGGAGAGCTAATAAGAGGTCAAAGAAAACTAATGTACTACTTTGATGTTTGTTTTAAAAGTAGACTTATGTTGCTTGCTTTTGGTATGTTGTTTTTAGACTTATGTTCCTTTCTCTCCTTTCTCTTTGAGCAACGAAACTTATGTCTCCTTTTTCCTTTGGTTTGTAAGGAATTTATGTAAAACATTATATGTTGCTTTTGGTTTGCCTTTTTGTTTTCTTTCTTAGAGTAGTACAAGTAGGTATTGTCTGTTATCTGTCCGGGCTCTCTCGATTGCAATAAATAAATAAGAGACACATCACAAACAAGTGGTCCTCGTGATCTCCTCTCTCTCAGACTCTCTCACAGCGTCCTTATCCTCTCTCTCTCTCTCTCTCTCTCTCTCTCTCTCTCTCTCTCTCTCTCTCTCTCTCTCTCTCTCTCTCTCTCTCTCCTCGTGACATCAACTCTCTCTTATTTTCGAGATCTAAAAGTTGTGATGGAAGTGGGTTCGGGATCATCGAGGAGGATCAATTCTGGTCGGAGCCTGCTTATAATAAACGGTTAGTGTAATCTTGGACTGAAAAAACCCGGCGTCGATTTTATGGCTGTCCGTTTTAAGGTATGATAATTGAGCTTGAGTTTGATTTGAGTTTCAGTTGTGGAATATTTATATTTTGAAATGGAATTTAGACCTTGGCAGCCTGGACAGGATGTAGGCTGCAAATACTTCTGTGGTATGATGTAGAGGATGGTACAAATTGGCAGAGATTAGCATTGCTTGGCTTCGTGATGAAATCCGTGAAGGATCGAGTTATTAGCGGTTGAAGCAGACCATTTTACAAATGAGAAGCGATTTGGGAAAGAATGATGAAAATGAAGATGAGATTCTTAGGAAGTTTGAAGAATTCTATGTTTAAGTGTGTTGGAAAAGACCTATGTATGTTTCAATAATTCTATATAAGTAGAGTATAACTAAAACCCGAGACAGCCTTAATTCATTGGAGATGACTAGAGAATAACACAACATCACATACCATCATTCCAGAAGTCTCCCACAAGTCTTAACACGACATAAAACAACATAAGGAAAGAAACAACATAAATCATAAGAACAACCCTAAACCAATATAAGGCTTCTTAGTTACGGGTAATAAGGTCTTTGAGATGAGCAATCTCCACCGCCATTTTGGCCACCTCGCTCTTAAGGCGGCAAACCTCTTCCTCAACTCCGTTAACCCATGGTTGTGAAGTGGAGACCATCATTCTGCAAGTTTCACATAGTTCACTCAGTTTGACATCTTGAAGTAAGTTAAACAAGCAGAGAAATAGCCTTTACCTTGTATGCTGCCGCGTGAAAGTACCTTTGGCCTGGTAACCAATCCTTATCTGCTGGATTAGTAGAAACCTCGATGATGATGAATCCACCACATGGACGGAAGATGGAATCCCGTCTGAGCATCGCAAAACAAACTGAGCATGTCGTAGTGTTTCTTGTTCTTCTTCATCTCCCTCTTTTCTTGTTTCTGAACCCATGGATCCATTTCTTGTTGAATTGACAGGAAAGGGAAGATTTAGGAGAAAGATGAGAGAGAAATGAGTCTGGTGAGAGAGATGAGATGTCTAGTTGTGAGTTGTGTGGAGATGTGTGAGAGAGTCTACCCCTCGATTTGTGAGTCGCCAAAATTTAGAATTTTAGAAAGTCCGCCAAATTTAGATTTTTGATAAACCATAAAAGTACAAGTAGTTGTACCCAGGATAGTAGTTGTATAGAAATTACAAATAGTTGTACTAGGTGAATTTCAATAATTTTAGTTTTACATGTACTTATGTTTTGTTTTCATAGTTTTACAATGATAAAATTGTTCTACTAATCTGATTATTGGTGTTTCCGGTACTAAATTGTATAAATAAAAGTTTTTCAACGAAATGTAATCTTTTTCTGCACATTTACTACCCAACATACACTTTTGTAGTACTGAGGTCTTGTATTCCATCTTCCTACACTTTTGTAGTCCTCCACAGTTTAGTACGGAAACACCAATAATCAGATTATTAGAACAATTTTATCATTGTAAAACTATGAAAACAAAACATAAGTACATGTAAAACTAAAAGTATTGAAATTCACCGTAAGTACAACTATTTGTAATTTCTGTACAACTACTATCCTGGGTACAACTACTTGTACTTTTGCCAGGTTTATCAAAAAATCTAAATTTTGGCCTCACATCTCTCATCTCTCATCTCTCATCTCTCATATCTCAAATATGAACTCTCATCTCTCATCTCTCTCCCAAACTCATGACAGATAAATAATTTGAATTTTGATTTGATAGTAATATTACAATGAGAAGTTATATTACAAAATTTTAGACAACATGCCATTTTAACTTTCTTCAGATGTCCTAAATCCAAATCTCCTAGTTTTATTGGTTTACATGTTTCTGTCCGTGCAACTTTTTTCGTGCTTAATTCTGGTCTGGATCAAATAGAAGATTTATTAGTTTTTTGAGAAAAAGACTAACATATTACAAATTTTAACTCTTTGATCCATTTATTATATGGTTTAGTTGGTTCAGCATCTGGCCATGCCAGAAAGTAGATCATCTCTAGCCTGATTTCAGACAGTAAAGCGGTTCTTTTTTTATTACTGGGCCTTCTGTTTGTATTGAACTGAATTGCGTGTAAAATTTTGAACATTTTACCCCAAATAAAAAAGGAGCACTAAAATTCAAGGAAACAGCATTTGAAGAATAAATAACCAAACGCTCGTGTTTCAAAAAAAAAAAAAACCAAACGCTCAAGATAAGTTTCAAGCATACAATAGAATCCATAATTAATTATTGTCTCAAATAGATACCAAACACACAACTCTTTCATCAAACCTCACAAGTCCTCACACACACATACTTCATTTTTATTTATTAGACGACGATACATTCAAACACAAACCACAAGACACTTCAGATCAACACACACCATTCATCTTCTTCCTGTCCTTCACAAACTTCCTCCATCCAACAATGACTTCCATCAGAACATCCCTATCCACCTTCTTCCCTTTCACGTTTCCGAAATCCTCTGCTCCCATCTTCTTAGATATCTTGGAAGGCAAGGTGTCGAGCTCGTGAAGCACCTTCACAATATCAGCCACAAGTCTCTCCGCAAGTGTTCTTGAGAAATCTTCCCTGATGACAACACGCAGAACTGTGATGTGTTGCGCATCCGCAGGCATTGTGTAAGCCGGGACAATCCAGCCGAAACGGCGTAGCATCTCTGAGATTTCGAACTCGTTGTGGAAACTGTGGTCCTTGAGGGAGAAGGCTACGAGTGGAACTCCTACCTCCTTTGAGACTATGTTGAAACGCTCTGTTTTCTCGATCCCTTCTCTCAGAACCACCATGTTCTCTCTGCAGTTCTCCATCACGTTCTTGTAGCCCTATTCCATGGAAATTGTAAAACGGTATATTTTAAATAAATAAAAAAGCACAAAAAGGTAGTATTACATGCTAGCTAAAAGCGCGATAAGTCTATAACACTTACGCTAGAAGAAAAAAGACACAATAACGCTGGTATACACACATATATATGTATATATATATATTTTTTTTTTCAATACACTAACCTCGAAGCCAAGACGAATGAGCTGATAATATTGAGCAATAATTTGGCTCGATCCTACAAACAACCAAAAACGTTCACTACATTTCGTAAACATCAATTAATAACATCATATGTTAAAAGATTAGGGATCAGGAAGACTAAAGATACATACCCTTGGAGAAATTGAGAGTAAATGTGGGTTGATCAGCACCAAGATAGTTAATATGAAAGATGAGCTCATCAGGCAAATCCTGTTGTGTCCTCCACACGACCCAGCCAATACCAGCATAGACCAGCCCATACTTATGACCACTCACATTGATACTCTTCACCAAAGGAAGCCTAAAGTCCCATTCCAACTCAGGGTAGATAAACGGAGCTATGAAGCCTCCACTTGCTGCGTCAACGTGGATTGGAGTGTTCCAGCCAGTCTCTTCGTTTTTCTTGACCAGCAAGTCATTAAGGCGCTTGACGTCTTCGAACTCACCGTTGAGTGTAGAACCAAGTATGGCAGCAACACAGATTGTGTTCTCGTCTACCATTTCAGCTGCTTTATCCGGATCCATCACGTAGTAACCTTCACTAAGCTTCACTTCTTTTAGCTCCACCTCGAAGTACCTAGCGAATTTCTCCCAGCACACCTGAAAGTTGATTTTGTGTATAAACCTTGTTCTATGAGAGTTGATGCTTTACACACTATTTTCTTTTTAGAAAAATTAAATAGTAAACAAATTAAACGAAAGTGTATCAATTTATGTAATTTGAAATTGGTTTGAAAATGAAATTTGCGGTGATCCCTAATAAAAAAAATTATTCTGCAATGTTTTCTAGATATTTGAAGTACATTGTAAAACTATTCATAAATTAACTATAATGTAAAAATAGTGAGATGAAGATATTATACTAACTTGAACATTGGCTCCGGTGACAATGTTGGGTTTGTCATAGGGTTTACCCTCAGCTTTGCGTTTGTTCTGCCAATTCCTTTTGAAGGCCAATCCGGCTAACATGATGGCTTCCGAAGACCCAACAGTGCCTACTCCCATGGCGGTCTCAGTTTCCTCAAGCGGCGCATTGAACAGCCGAGCTATCATGTTTACACATCGGTTCTGTTTTCCAATAAATTGAAATCATGATTTATGAGCACATATGCTTTTGCGCAAAAATAAAAAGAGCACAGGTTTTATATAAATATCCCTTGTTCGTTAACTAATGAAATTAACTACATTTTTCATATAGGTCCAATGGATCGAGTTCAAATGAAAGTCCATGCACATGAGATATCAGCATATAGGTAGTCTATTGTTTTGTTTTCTTAACGAGCTTATTTAGATCCTAAACAACCAACAACAAGAACTCACTGGATATTATATAAATATCAGAATAGAAACACAAATACAAAATCGATGAGAAATTAATTACGATTAGAAACTCTAGCAAATTATATAATGAACTAACCAAAAAATTTTTCTACTTTTCCATACAAAACGATAAACAAATTTGGTAAAGTAGGCTATTATTCATGAAAGTTCAAAAGAAAAAAATAATTATTCGCGATAAAGTATCCTGTGATATTTTACTACGAACGTATAGTATTCACACTAAGGCACACGGAAATGGCATCACCAATCTATTATGAGAACAGAGTAAGTACAACTTTATGGTGAAATGTCTTAATTTTCACATGGAAGAATCAATGTGACTATTGACCTAGCCATCACGAGATTTTGATCGTGTGGTTGGCCTCCTAGGTTTGATCACACACATTTTGTAAAAATTTCATTTTGTCTATTTATATAACATGTACATATTCGCAACGTCCACAATAGCTTCACCTTACTCTATATCACTACTAGATCATATCATACCCGCAAAGTGAGAAGAATATTGAGTGGTTTTGTTTATTGTTGTTTAATGGATAAAAGGAATTGAGTGGACCAATCAAAACAAAAGCTAGTTATGTGGTGATCTGTGAAACAATGGGAGGTTGCCGACAGAACTCTCTTTCGACTATTCAATTATTATGCTTTACCATCTTTTTCTCCCATACCGTAGATTCTCGAAGATTTGTACTTGTATGTTTTAAACTTTAATCATACGATCTATACTTGATTGGTTCATTTCAAAGAAATTAAAAACCGGAATAATATACCGACCGGTTTTACAATAAACCGACGGTGATATTTTCCCAAGTTCCAAATCAAGTTGGCCACTAGTGTTGATGACAATTTAGAATAATTCAACACGGTTATTTATGATCTAAGAGAACAACGTACAAAGTTACTAAGAACATCCGCAATAAATCCTTAAAAAATCATTAGAAAAATAATTAAATAATCAATGGATTCTACCAAAAATCTAAGGATTCAATTCTGAAAATACTTAAATAAGGATTTCTTCTTAGTGAATCTTTACACTATTTGCGGATCTACACGAGACGTGGCGATCCATGATTGGTTGATATTTTTTTTTCTTTTTTTCTTAATTTAAATTTAAAAAAATTTAAAAATAATAATTAAAAAAAATAAATTCTAAAGATTTCAATGGGTAACACCATTACCACCGGTTCTTAGAACTTGATATGTCGGCCAATAGAGTCAAAAATCGTATGGGTCATATTTCTTGATAAAAGAAAAAAGGAACGAAAAGTCATGAATAGTTAATATTTTGTCTCATTCTATAGTGTTAAGGAATAATAAATGTAGCACTGATACTCTAATTAAACAGGGAATATGGGTTCTTTTTTCTTGGGCAAGGGAATATGGGTTCATCAATTGCAAACGACATTTTCATCTTCCTCAATCTTTTATTATCTCTCTGGATACCCTTAATCAAAAAATACTTTTTGATATTCCTTTTTAACTAAATAAAACACATCGTAGTTTTTTATCCAATTATATCAGAACATATCACATATTTTGTTAAAACCATTGCGCAACATGTAACCACTCTAAAATATTTTGAGTTGTTTTCGATTTGGTTGACATAATTCTGGAAACTAAAACGAGATCTAGCACCATCAGTACTTATAATGAAATAATTAAGAAAACAAAGAGATCGAGAGATGGAGAGAGACCTGGAGCTCGGTAGTGACAGGGTACTCGTCCATGTCGACGTAGTTCTTGTTGATAGATTCCATGATGAGTTTGTCACACTCTGGCTCCATCCATGTCGTCACAAACGAAGCCAGGTTCAGCCTCGGGTTACCATCAAGCATCAGCTCATCTTTTATGATCTGATACGCAGCCTCCTTCGGGATCGAGCTCTCACCAATCTTATGCCTTCAATGTATTTCATCATTATTTAACGAGTAAACTCATTAACAATAAGAAAAAATTAAAAGAAGCATGTTTTTTCTTAATTACTTGGGCAGTGCGGTGCGGACATAGCGAGATCCGAACGTCGAGCAAACATTTTCGTCACTTTCGGTGGCCGCTCGACTTAGAACCATCTTTCTTTTTTTTTGGTAGTGGAAGGAGGAAGAAGAATATGCAAAGAGACGAAGGGAGGATGATACGTTTATATTGACCTTACAGTTGATGGCTTCTTCCTCTTTTGTTTTTTTTTCTCTTTTTATTTAATAGATATGCTCGTACTTAATTTTAAGACGTCGACGTAGATATTCGCATGTAAAATATCTACAAGATGATACCATTCAATTATCACATCACCTATAATCATATTATGTGCGGACCAATTGGGTCAGTTTGTATTATTACATTACCATTATAAATGTTTTTATGATGACTACCATAGGATTGGTTTTGAAGCTTTGGGTAGTGTAATTATAGTACCAAATTTGAATACATGACCAATAAGTCGATTACTTTTGGTCAATTTACTACAGTTATAGCAAGCAATTAATTAATATCATAAGTTCATAATTTGTAGCTTGACTAAAGTTTTAATCAATTGACCTTAAATTCAAGAGAATACAAATGTTGTTAATCACAATTCATAAATTTGTTGCTTGACCCAAACTGTAATTAATCCTATTTTATAATTGTACTTTGACTAAATTTTGAGTTATTAATCCTATTTTATAATTTTGTTTTTGACTCGAACTGTAATCAATTATCCTTGAATTGAGAAAATACCAATGTTGTTTATCATATAACTCATAAATTTGTACTTTGACTAAATTTTGTCAGAGATGCATGATCATGTAAACATTTTCAGTTTGCAAAACACGTATTACTAAATTAATAATATAAACATTTGGTTGACATGAAGAAATCAGTCTCCAAGCATTCTTAAAATATGGGTTTGAGTTTCATTCTATACAGTTTATTTATTAATCCGATAATACGCGATTCAACTATTTTCTCATATTAATCAGAAAGCATTATAAATTGGGGTGAGATAGTGTAGTCTACTGTGTAACACTAAATGTATTTTACTGGAGCTGAACTGATTAGCGATAGAATAGATTAAAAAAAATTCCAAAATTTTATTGAAATTAAAACACTTATTAGAACACTCAGACGAAACACATAAACATTCAATAGAAAACACTGATCACAATGAGAAATCGTCTCCGATGCCCGTGGAAGAAAATTTTAAAGCTACAATGTCCTCGTTAGAACTTTGATTTTCTTTTACATTTATTTTTAAATCGAGAAATAAGTGAATTACGAACAAAGAATGGGAAGTGTCGATATTTACAATGAAAACCAGGGTTAAACCCACCCATCCAGTAACCCGTCGGAACTAAATGGGTAAACCGAGAAAAAGTAACCAAACCCTAAAATCAAACGCGATTTCTAATCACTCTCTCTATTTCCTCTTATTTTCTTATCTCACTTTGAGACTGTTTAGTTTCCTCTCATCTCTCATCTCTCATCTCTCATCTCTCATCTCTCATCTCTCTCTCGAAACTAGGAAAACTAAGGGGAAAACGATCTTGAGGTAAGGTTTCAAATAATGTTTTCGATTTGTATGCTTTCTCTCTCGTTCGTCGGTTCTCTCTTCGATTTTTCTCGGTTCTCTCGTTCTGGTCTCATTAGATTCGATTCTGGTTTCATTTCCTAATCCTCTAATTATTTATGTAGGGACGATTACTGGAGAAATGGTAAAGACAAGGTGGACTAAGAAGAGAAGAACGAAACCAGCGAAGGATATAACTTCTCCTCCTTTAAAGGAAGTTCGATGTTGAGAAACCGAGTCTGTTGAGAATGAGAAGGGAGGTCCTCGGTGAAGGAAAGCAACCGTGATGTAGATGTCTCGAACGAGAACCCTAATGAAGATGCGATTCTAATGAAGATGGAGATGCGGACCGCAACGAAGATGAAGAGAACCAGAACGAAGAGGCCTCCGGAACCAAAGTGAAGATGAAGAGAACCAGAACGAAGAGGCCTCCGGAACCAAAGTGAAGATGAAGAGAACCAGAACGAAGAGGCCTCCGGAACCAAAGTGAAGATGAAGAGAACCAGAACGAAGAGGCCTCCGGAACCAAAGTGAAGATGAAGAGAACCAGAACGAAGAGGCCTCCGGAACCAAAGTGAATAGGAAGAGAAATCGAGGAGGAAGCGGCAAACTTGGATGGAAATGGAGTACAAGGAGAGGAAGAGAGGTCAGAAGAAGTGGCAAATGAAGTAGATCAGAATAACCGTGGTGGTGAAGGACCTAGCGATCTCGGTAGAGATGGAGGAAGTAGCAGGAACCGAAAGCGAGGTGAGAGTCTCTATGTTCGACACGTATTTTCCTGTGTCATATTATGCTAAGGATAACGGTAGAACAAAGGATAACGATAGAGCAAAAGATAACTGGTAGAAGCGTGGATAACTGCTAGAAGCGTGGATAACTGCTAGAACTACTCCTATGTTTGTTATAGGAAGAATGACAATGTTTTAGTTTCGGTTTGATGGAGGATGTGTTTGTTGTTTGTTTGACTGTAGGATTCCGACTATGAGGCGTTAAAACCCTTGGGCATGTACTTCCCACCGTCTGAGTATAGGAAGAAGATCAAGATCTCGACGAGGTGTTTTATTGCTGAAGTAATGAAAACCTTTGGCGAGTTAGTCCCTCCAATAACTCCGGCAGAGAAGAATTGGTTTGTGAATCATCCACAGTTCAAGCACATATTCCACATGCCACAGGCTGGAAACCACAAGGTTATGGGCATGTGGATGCTCTTTCTCCGAACCACTCGCATTGCAAAGGAAAAAGAGGCATGGTTTGCCGTGAATGGTTTCCGATCCGCTATGGTATCAGAGAACATGCTTTGATATCTGGATTGAACTGTCGGAACTATCCATTGAACTACAAGCAGGCCGGAGACACGAAGTGTGACGAGATGTTTTGGGAGGGGAATAATAAGATATCAAGACGTGAAAGCAAAAGTTCTTGAGGGAATGGAACCTTCTCGTGATAGGTTGAGGCTGTTGGTGTTGCATTTTCTATCGAGTGTTCTTCTTGGACACGGAAGCGAAATGAAGCCCTTCCCATGGATCCATTCTTGCTGAGAGCAGTTGATGATCTGAAATTATGTAGAACTTTCCTTTGGGGTAGACTGTCCTTTGATTACATGATGAAAGAGATTGCACACACTATGGCTCATTTCGAAGGAGAGGTGAAAGAAGGTGTGATATGGCCAATTCCCGGTTTTTGTCTTCCAATGGAGGTAAGTCTTATAAGTAATAACTCTAATAGGGACTTCCTGTGTGATATTGAGACTTCCTGTGTTTTTTGTACATGTGTAGATGCTAGCATTTTAGGCTATTCCGGAATTGGGGAGTAAATTCAGAGTGGACGTTGATAACCCAGAGCCAACATGTCCAAGGATGTGCCAAACAAAGTTCAAGCAAAGTGAGATGAAGGGATTTCCTCTATGGAAAATAAACAAAAAACTTGGTAATACTCAGGTTAGTTATCCATCCTCAAAATATACAAAGAACTTTGTAATTCGAATAAGGCGTTGACTCAACATGGTTACTCTGTAGAACATTGAGAACATTTTGGTTGTCAGAGAAGAGGAACATAGTCTAATAGAGCGGATAACAGAACCAGATGATAACAGAGATAAGGATGATGTGATTGTCGATAGCTGGATAAAGATGCTGGGTCGTGGATATGTTGTAAGATTTGACGATATGTTTGCGGAGGATGTGGCAGCCCGAGAAGCCCTCCCTAGGACTGGTGGAAACGACATAGAGCCAATGAATCAGCAGAGAACTTCGGTGCAGCTAAAAGAAATATCGAGGTCCTTAACAGCTTCAGAGAAGATGTTTGAGAGCGGATGAAGAGGATTGAGGATAAGGTTGGAGAACTTGATTTAAGGCTCGCTGTGTCAGAGGCTTATATTCACGAGCAGATAGCACTTGGTAAGAAGTCTGGTGTTGAGGAAGAAGGAAACCAGGAGAGGCCTAATAAGAGGTCAAAGAAAAACTAATGTACTACTTTGATGTTTGTTTTAAAAGTAGACTTATGTTGCTTGCTTTTGGTATGTTGTTTTTAGACTTATGTTCTCTCCTTTTCCTTTTGAACTGAGCAACGAAACTTATGTCTCCTTTTCCTTTTGGTTTGTAAGGAATTTATGTAAAACATTATATGTTGCTTTTGGTTTGCCTTTTTTGTTTTCTTTCTTAGAGTAGTACAAGTAGGTATTGTCCTGTTATCTGTCAGGCTCTCTCTGATTGCAATAAATAAATAAGAGACACATCACAAACAAGTGGTCTCTCGTGATCTCCTCTCATCTCTCATCTCTCATCTCTCATCTCTCATCTCTCATCTCTCATCTCTCATCTCTCATCTCTCATCTCTCATCTCTCATCTCTCATCTCTCATCTCTCATCTCTCATCTCTCTCTCTCTCTCGTGACATCAACTCTCTCTTATTTTCTCAGATCTAAAAGTTGTGATGGAAGTGGGTTCGGGATCATCGAGGAGGATCAATTCTGGTCGGAGACGCTGCTTATGTCGCTTGCCGGCGACGGTAGTGTAATCTTGGACTGAAAAAAACCCAGGGCGTCGATTTTATGGCTGTCCACGTTTTAAGGTATGATAATTGAGCTTGAGTTTGATTTGAGTTTCAGTTGTGGAATATTTATATTTTGAAATGGAATTTAGACCTTGGCAGCCTGGACAGGATGTAGGCTGCAAATACTTCTGTTGGTATGATGTAGAGGATGGTACAAATTGGCAGAGATTAGCATTGCTTGAAGCTCGTGATGAAATCCGTGAGAAGGATCGAGTTATTAAGCAGTTGAAGCAGACCATTTTACAAATGAGAAGCGATTTGGGAAAGAATGATGAAAATGAAGATGAGATTCTTAGGAAGTTTGAAGAATTCTATGTTTAAGTGTGTTGGAAAAGACCTATGTATGTTTCAATAATTCTATATAAGTAGAGTATAACTAAAACCGAGACAGCCTTAATTCATTGGAGATGACTAGAGAATAACACAACATCACATACCATCATTCCAGAAGTCTCCCACAAGTCTTAACACGACATAAAACAACATAAGGAAAGAAACAACATAAATCATAAGGAACAACCCTAAACCAATATAAGGCTTCTAGTTACGGGTAATAAGGTCTTTGAGATGAGCAATCTCCACCGCCATTTTGGCCACCTCGCTCTTAAAGCGGCAAACCTCTTCCTCAACTCCGTTAACCCATGGTTGACGGAAGTGGAGACCATCATTCTGCAAGTTTCACATAGTTCGACTCAGTTTGACATCTTGAAGTAAGTTAAACAAGCAGAGAAATAGCAACCTTTACCTTGTATGCGCTGCACGTGAAGTACCTTTGGCCTGGTAACCAATCCTTATCTGCTGGATTAGTAGAAACCTCGATGATGATGAATCCACCACATGGACAGGAAGATGGAATCCCGTGCTGAGCATCGCAAACAAACTGGAGCATGTCGTAGTGTTTCTTGTTCTTCTTCATCTCCCTCTTTTCTTGTTTCTGAACCCATGGATCCATTTCTTGTTCGGAATTGACAGGAAATGAGGAAGATTTAGGAGAGAAAGATGAGAGAGAAATGAGTCTGGTGAGAGAGATGAGAGATGTCTAGTTGTGAGTTGTGTGGAGATGTGTGAGAAAGGGAGAAGTCTACTTTTTCCCCTCGATTTGTGAGTCGCCAAAATTTAGAATTTTAGAAAGTCCGCCAAAATTTAGATTTTTTTGATAAACCCGCCAAAAGTACAAGTAGTTGTACCCAGGATAGTAGTTGTATAGAAATTACAAATAGTTGTACTTCCGGTGAATTTCAATAATTTTAGTTTTACATGTACTTATGTTTTGTTTTCATAGTTTTACAATGATAAAATTGTTCTACTAATCTGATTATTGGTGTTTCCCGTACTAAATTGTATAAATAAAAGTTTTTCAACGAAATGTAATCTTTTTCTGCTCACATTTACTACCCAACATACACTTTTGTAGTCACCTACACTAGAGGTCTTGTATTCCATCTTCCTACACTTTTGTAGTCCTCCACAGTTTAGTACGGGAAACACCAATAATCAGATTATTAGAACAATTTTATCATTGTAAAACTATGAAAACAAAACATAAGTACATGTAAAACTAAAAGTATTGAAATTCACCGGAAGTACAACTATTTGTAATTTCTGTACAACTACTATCCTGGGTACAACTACTTGTACTTTTGCCAGGTTTATCAAAAAAATCTAAATTTTGGCCTCACATCTCTCATCTCTCATCTCTCATCTCTCATATCTCAAATATGAACTCTCATCTCTCATCTCTCTCACCAAACTCATGACAGATAAATAATTTCGGAATTTTGATTTGATAGTAATATTACAATGAGAAGTTATATTACAAAGTTTTCTATAGTTGTTCCAATAACACTGTGAAACTCAAACATTTCGATTTCCAAATAGCAACCACTGCAGGCTTTGTCTTGGACGCCTTTTATTTTATCCTTGTCACCGCTCACCAGCATGGAAACCTTTTCACTCTCTTTCTACCCTCTTCTCAAGCGGCTTTGGAGCTATGATCTTCATTTATTTGATGTAACCTGGGACATCCCATTGACTCATATCAGGAACCTCATAAATAGACCTGTAATATGCCAATGCCCACACCTCTGTCCAATAGTATTTAGAGATCAAATCTTCTAACTGGAAAACAGAGCCACTACCATGACTGCTAGAGTAGAAAATGTAAGCCGCTAGTCCGTGGACACAAGGATACTTTTCAATATCAAAGAACCGCAACTGTAACCTTTTCCACGTAAATTCACCGAATATGGCTTCCCATCCGATGCACCAATCGTATTCAAGGTCGAAGAGTTTATCTCGAAACAATTAATTTCCTCGCCTCGACCATCGTCATGCACATAGTTTTCCACAAGAGGCACTAGTTTTGCTCAGTGGATCCTCTAACGGTTTTTCCTATGTTCATTAAACCAATCAGCTGTTTTTAATGATCGATTCTAGCAAGGGTATTAAAGAGTACTTCCTCGCATCCACGAAAGCGCTGTTCATCGACTCCACAACGTTACTTGTGTCGATGTTGTATCTTTCTCCGGAAACCAACACCTCACCCACTTCTCTTTCTCACTACTCTCCTCCAAATACTTGGCAGCTGATGGATATCGAATCTTGAAAGCATCATATTCAGTCTCGAATTCAGGAACTGTATAAATCCGAGCAATCTCCATAAATTTCCATTGCACATTTTCTTTGTTGACGTTACTTACATGACCTTTCACATTTTGAGCCAAATGCCATATACAATGCTCATGATGAGCCATCGGAAATACATTAGCTATCGCATTAATGAGGCTTCCATTTCTGTCACTCATAAACACCAAATCCGATGAATCTGGCACAACAGTTTTGAACATCTCGAAAAACCAACTCCAACTGTCCTTATTCTCACCATCTATCACACCAAAAGCTAAAGGATAGTAGTGCCGATTAGGATCTTGGGCCGTTGCAAAAACAAGTACACCACCATATCCATTTTTCAGAAAAGTAGCATCCACAATTACAACTTTCCTCATCACTTTAAAACCTTCGATGCTGGCTCCCAGTGCTATGAACAAGTACTTGAATCTGTCAGAATCATCCAATTTCACACTCGTGATTGTCTGATGATTGATCTTCTCTAACATGTACAAATAACAATACAACATCTGATAGCTTTCTTCGGGAGTCCCACGCAACCTGCTTACAGCTTCCTTTTTACCTCTCAAAGTAGTGGAGTATGATATATTGACACCCAGTTTTGTCCACACAAGAGCCTGGATACTGCTAGGACGAAGAGTTTCCATTTGCCCTGGATAATCATCACGCAATAGAGATGCAACTAGCTGTGGCGAGCCTCTCCTCTTTGAGTTACAATTACTCTGACTGCCATGCGAGAATGTATGCATCTTGTTGTACGTTCTAATAGAGAACATTTGAGAGTTTTTAATCTTCGCAGCACGTACTCCCCATTTACATCCTTCCTTAATGCATTTTAGCACTAATCGCTCCTTATCTAATTTGACCACATTAAACCCAAATGTTTTCGTGTATGCGCCTCTATCCACCACTTCTTGCACTGCCTTTTTACTAGCAAACTCTTGTTGTATTTTCAAACCAAGACCGTCTTCCCATTCCTCCATAAACGGAATCTCTTTGCCAACAGGTGGAACATCGACATTTTCATCCCTCCTTTCTGTGTCTTCGCGACCATTATCCACATTACCATCATCAATTGCATAGACATTTGCCTCCACATTGCCATCAATATTGATGTCTTCATCACCTTTTTCCAACATCTCCTCAATCGCCACAATCCCCCCCTCGGGTTGTTTATCTACTTGATTGTTGCCACCATATAAAGTTATGGCTTTATCTCCAATTTCATCTTCATGCAACACCTCATAATTCATACCTAGAGAACTTCGTTTCTCCACTCTTGAAAGCTGCTCTGGTAGTACTGCCATTTTGATCACCTCCACAAACAAAATGCACCTCCGGTTATCTTTATCAAGGGACAAAAGATAACTCAGCAGATCCTCATCATCACAAATGGCGAATTTCTCGTCACTCCCTACCAGAAATGGAATGTAGCTCAAATTCAACTTCACATTACATTCATTAACCCGACCTTTTGCATATGCGTTTCTACCATTGAAAGAGTTATCTCAAAGCATGCTTCAACACTAAACAATACATCCGACCTTCGTGATTCAGTGTATGATGGCGTTGCTCATTCTAACCTGCCAAAACCATTCAATACCATCCATTATTCATAGAAAAATCACCCCTGCAAATACCAGTTTTATACCAGTTTTACTAGTTCTGCAATAATTTTCGGTTATACTAGTTTTCCTAATTCTCCAGTCGTACAGATTTTGAATTTGAAATCTACATTCACTGCACTACGAATACAACAATGCAACCATTCTCCTACTCAATTCAACTCATTATCGATTCCAATACCAACCTGCAACATCTACATCCATTCAAATCAGCTTTCTCAGCTCATTCAAGAGCTTTGGAACCTAAAACATACCTCTTTTGCTGGAGAATAGACCAGTGATGGACAGGGATAAGATTGTCCCTTGCACAGCGGTGGAAGACGACGGAAGAACAAGCCTGAGTAGCAGCTTTCGAATGGGTGAGCTCTGGAGGAGAAGCTCGCGTCGAGTCTTCGTTTTCACTAAACGCAAATTTCACAAATGCGTTTTGTGTTTTCTTTTTTAATTTCGATTTTATCATTTTTTTCTGAGGCTAAACTAGTAATTGCAATCCCTTTAATGAATCAGAGGGATACGAAGATTTTTAGAGGGATATAAGTGATTTAAAATTGTCGGTGATACAGATGATGTCTCGATCACAATCCCAAATAGCAGGCCAAGGCCCATTATAACTTCCTCAATGTGCTCTTATTTTCTTATCTCACTTTGAGACTGTTTAGTTTCTCTCATCTCTTCTCTCCTCTCGATCCGATCCTGATCTTCTCTATCTCATCTCTCTAAACTAGGAAAACTAAGGGGAAAACGATCTTGAGGTAAGGTTTCAAATAATGTTTTCGATTGGTGCTTTCTCTCGTTCGTCGGTCTCTCTTCGATTTTTCTCGGTTCTCTGCTCTGGTCTCATTAGATTCGATTCTGGTTTCATTTCCTAATCCTCTAATTATTTATGTAGGGGACATCGGAGAAATGGTAAAGACAAGGTGGACTAAGAGGAAGAACGAAACCACGAAGGATATAACTTCCTCCTTTAAAGGAAGTTCCCGATGTTGAAAACCGAGTCTGTTGAGAATGAGAAGGGAGGTCCTCGGTGAAGGAAAGCAACGTGATGTAGATGTCTCGAACGAGAACCCTAATGAAGATGCGATTCTAATGAAGATGGAGATGACCGCAACGAAGATGAAGAGAACGCAACTCGACGAGAGCCCCATGAAGATGCAACCCGGTTGAAGAGAAGGACAACCAAAGTGAAGATGAAGAGAACCAGAACGAAGAGGCCTCGAACCAAAGTGAAGATGAAGAGAACCAGAATCGAGGCTCCCACAACGAAAGTGAAGATGAAGAGAACGGAAACCAAAAGCCCGAGAAGAACCAAAGTGAATAGGAAGAGAAATCGAGGAGGAAGCCGCAAACTTGGATGGAAATGGAGTACAAGGAGAGGAAGAGAGGTCAAGAAGTGGCAAATGAAGTAGATCAGAATAACCGCGTGGTGAAGGACCCAGCGATCTCGGTAGAGATGGAGGAAGTAGAGAGTGAAACCGAAAAGCGAGGTGAGAGTCTCTATGTCCGACTGTATTTTCCTGTGTCATATTATGCTAAGGATAACTGGTAGAACAAAGGATAACTGATAGAGCAAAAGATAACTGGTAGAAGCGTGGATAAACGCTAAGCGTGGATAATCGCTAGAACTACTCCTATGTTTGTTATAGGAAGAATGACAATGTTTTAGTTTCGGTTTGATGGAGGATGTGTTTGTTGTTTGTTTGACTGTAGGATTCCGACTATGAGGTTAAAACCCTTGGGCATGTACTTTCACCGCCCTGATAGATGAAGAAGATCAAGATCTCGACGAGGTGTTTTATTGCTGAAGTAATGAAAACCTTTGGCGAAGTTAGTCCCTCCATAACTCCGCAGAGAAGAATTGGTTTGTGAATCATCCACAGTTCGCACATATTCCACATGCCACAGGCTGGAAACCACAAGGTTATGGGCATGTGGATGCTCTTTCTCCGAACCACTCGCATTGCAAAAAAAAGAGGCATGGTTTCGCGTGAATGGTTTCGATCCGCTATGGTATCAGAGAACATGCTTTGATATCTGGATTGAACTGTCGAACTATCCATTGAACTACAAGCAGGCCGGAGACACGGCGTGACGAGATGTTTTGGGAGGGAATAATAAGATATCAAGACGCGGAAAGCAAAAGTTCTTGAGGGAATGGAACCTTCTCGTGATAGGTTGAGGCTGTTGGTGTTGCATTTTCTATCGAGTGTTCTTCTTGGACAGACGAAGAGCGGAAATGAAGCCCTTCCCATGGATCCATTCTTGCTGAGAGCAGTTGATGATCTGAAATTATGTAGAACTTTCCTTTGGGGTAGACTGTCCTTTGATTACATGATGAAAGAGATTGCACACTATGGCTCATTTCGAAGGAGAGGTGAAAGAAGGTGTGATATGGCCAATTCCGGTTTTGTCTTCCAATGGAGGTAAGTCTTATAAGTAATAACTCTAATAGGGACTTCTGGTGATATTGAGACTTCCCGTGTTTTTGTACATGTGTAGATGCTAGCATTTTAGGCTATTCCGAATTGGGGAGTAAATTCAGAGGACGTTGATAACCCGAGCCAACATGTCCAAGGATGTGCCAAACAAAGTTCAAGCAAAGTGAGATGAAGGGATTTCCTATGGAAAATAAACAAAAACTTGGTAATACTCGTTAGTTATCCATCCTCAAAATATACAAAGAACTTTGTAATTCGAATAATAAGCGTGACTCAACATGGTTACTCGTAGAACATTGAGAACATTTTGGTTGTCGAGAGAAGGAACATAGTCTAATAGAGCGGATAACGAACCAGATGATAACAGAGATAAGGATGATGTGATTGTCGATAGCTGGATAAAGATGCTGGGTCGTGGATATGTTGTAAGATTTGACGATATGTTTGCGGAGGATGTGGCAGCCCGAGAAGCCCCTCCCCCTTAGACTGGTGGAAACGACATAGGAGCCAATGAATCAGCAGAGAACTCGGTGCAGCTAAAAGAAATATCGAGGTCCCAATGCGCTGAGAAGATGTTTGAGCGGATGAAGAGGATTGAGGATAAGGTTGGAGAACTTGATTTAAGGCTCGCTGTGTCGAGGCTTATATTCACGAAAGCAGATAGCACTTGGTAAGAAGTCGGTGTTGAGGAAGAAGGAAACCAGAGAGGCCTAATAAGAGGTCAAAGAAAAACTAATGTACTACTTTGATGTTTGTTTTAAAAGTAGACTTATGTTGCTTGCTTTTGGTATGTTGTTTTTAGACTTATGTTCTCCTTTCCTTTCTGAACCAAAACGAAACTTATGTCTCCTTTTTCCTTTGGTTTGTAAGGAATTTATGTAAAACATTATATGTTGCTTTTGGTTTGCCTTTTGTTTTCTTTTTAGAGTAGTGTAGGTATTGTCCTGTTATCTGGCCGGGCTCTCTGATTGCAATAAATAAATAAGAGACACATCACAAACAAGTCTGGTCCCTCTCTGCGATCTCTCTCTCTCTCATCTCTCTCTCTCTCATCTCTCTCTCTCTCATCTCTCTCTCTCTCATCTCTCTCTCTCTCTTATTTTCTCGATCTAAAAGTTGTGATGGAAGTGGGTTCGGGATCATCGAGGAGGATCAATTCTGGTCGGAGACGCTGCTTATGTCGCTTGCCGGGCGACGGTAGTGTAATCTTGGACTGAAAACCTGAGGCCGATTTTATGGCTGTCCACGCTTTAAGGTATGATAATTGAGCTTGAGTTTGATTTGAGTTTCAGTTGTGGAATATTTATATTTTGAAATGGAATTTAGACCTTGGCAGCCTGGACAGGATGTAGGCTGCAAATACTTGGTATGATGTAGAGGATGGTACAAATTGGCGAGATTAGCATTGCTGAAGCTCGTGATGAAACTCGGAGAAGGATCGAGTTATTAAGCAGCAGCACCATTTTACAAATGAGAAGCGATTTGGGAAAGAATGATGAAAATGAAGATGAGATTCTTAGGAAGTTTGAAGAATTCTATGTTTAAGTGTTGGAAAAGACCTATGTATGTTTCAATAATTCTATATTAGAGTATAACTAAAACCCGAGACAGCCTTAATTCATTGGAGATGACTAGAGAATAACACAACATCACATACCATCATTCCAAAGTCTCCCACAAGTCTTAACACGACATAAAACAACATAAGGAAAGAAACAACATAAATCATAAGGAACAACCCTAAACCAATATAAGGCTTTTACAGGGTAATAAGGTCTTTGAGATGAGCAATCTCCACCGCCATTTTGCCACCTCGCTTTAAGGCGGCAAACCTCTTCTCAACTCCGCTAACCCATGGTTGACGAAGTGGAGACCATCATTCTGCAAGTTTCACATAGTTCACTCGGTGACATCTTGAAGTAAGTTAAACAAGCAGAGAAATAGCAACCTTTACCTTGTGCGCTGCACGCGGAAGTACCTTTGGCCTGGTAACCAATCCTTATCTGCTGGATTAGTAGAAACCTCGATGATGATGAATCCACCACATGGACAGAAGATGGAATCCCGTCGAGCATCGCAAAACAACCTGGAGCATGTCGTTTCTTGCTTCTTCATCTCCCTTTCTTGTTTCTGAACCCATGGATCCATTTCTTGTTCGAATTGACAGAAATGAGGAAGATTTTAGAGAGAAAGATGAGAGAGAAATGAGTCTGGTGAGAGATGAGAGATGTCTAGTTGTGAGTTGTGTGGAGATGTGTGAAAGGGAGAAGTCTACTTTTCCCCTCGATTTGTGAGTCGCCAAAATTTAGAATTTTAGAAAGTTTTAAAAATTAAACTTTTAAACTTCAGATTTATATTATCGAGTAAAAATTAAACATTTAGTTTTTGTTTAATTTTTAAAATAAACTATATAGTTTAAATTTTGTTTTGATTGGTTTAAAGTAGTAAAGATTAATCATTCTTAGATAATATGATTTTTGTTTTCGTTTATTTTTATATAAACATTTTGTTTTTAATTCTAAATTGGTATATATTATAATATATATATGTCTATCAATTTTTAAAACATAATAAGTTTACGGTATATTTTTTTTTTTGATTGAATAGATTGTTTCAAACTTTCACATGTATTTGTATCTTTTTATATATATATATATTTTCGGATTATTATTTCATTATTAAAATCGTAACTATATATATTAAGATTAGTAAAATATTGTTTTATTGTCATATTCAAAAATATTATAACATTTCAAAAATTTAGAAAGTTTTTAAAAAATTAAACTTTTCGCTTCACAGATTTATATTATCGAGTAAAAAATTAAACATTTAGTTTTTGTTTAATTTTTAAAATAAACTATATAGTTTAAATTTTGTTTTGATTGGTTTAAAGTAGTAAAGATTAATCATTCTTAGATAATATGATTTTTGTTATTTAAAAAAAAACTTCATAATTTTAAAATTTAACATCGAAAAATATTTAAATAATTAACATATGGAAGTATAGTATTACAACATTAAATTATGGATATGAATGGTGATCGCTAAGAAGGAATGGAACGAGAGGGAACACTGCATTCCTGTCCATTCCTTTTTTTTTCACCATTCACAAATAACTTTTGATATATAACGAACACATACAATTCCACTTCATTTCTGTTTATTTTGGGAATAGTAGATGAAAAATATTCCCTATCAATATTGGCAAGGAACAAAATGGAAAATAAAAAATGGCAAATCTCTATTAACGTGAGTTTATACAGAAAATTAACATTTTTCTTCTCTTTTCACGTGATTCCACTATATATGTGAGAATTCTATTCACCTAACCTAATACAATCAAAAGTTCTACAGCAAGAGGTACACACTTTTTTCTTACAATTTCTATGAGAAAGTTATATGTACAATACACGAGTATTAAGATAGTATTAAGATAGAAAATAACATGAATATTTTATGTGTGCTTGTTAAATCTCATGTCAAGTTCAAGAAACAACAGTGGATCACGTCGCGGACGTCAATCTTGTGGTGAGGCAAGAACCACGACTGATGGTGGAACAACTCGTGAAGGACAGGTATTTATATTTGCACTTTTTTCTTCTTAAAATCATAGTTGTATTACTATGAAACATGTGAATTAATTATAAGAATACATATGTACTTTAGTATCTATGGAAGGATAAGAATTGCGAAGTTATGCTTGAACTCGTCATTACGGAGCTAAAAGCCGGTGACTAAC
Organism: Brassica carinata; assembly: GCA_016771965.1. Taxonomy (NCBI): domain Eukaryota; kingdom Viridiplantae; phylum Streptophyta; class Magnoliopsida; order Brassicales; family Brassicaceae; genus Brassica; species Brassica carinata. The sequence goes on from CM028702.1 coordinate 40,678,750, forward strand.
GTAGTAGAATACTAGATGCGGCAGCTAGAAAAAGAATTGAAAAAAATACTTCGAGCTGATAGTTGAAAAGAGCTCTTGGGATCCAGAGATAAATAGAAAAATTGGTTACTTGTCTAAACTTTGGAATATTCACGGTCAATTGGTAAAACGCACTGGTGTTGCTGTTGATCCATCTTCTGGACAAATAGATATGATGGAAACTTGGTGGAGTGATCGGATTGCGGTAATTCTCTACTGTATATCATATATAATTATGTTATTTTTATATATATTTCTTATATACTAATTTTTATTATTCACAGGAATAAGGAGGAACTAAAGGAAGACTAGTTCATGTTTTGCAAAAGAAGCCTTTGCCATTTAAAGATTTGTTGGATCAAATTTTTGGTGAACATGATGTTGATCAAGATGAACGTTATTCACCACATATGCTTGGCCTACAACTCCAGCAAGTTCAACCTGCTTTAGATGTTGATGGCATAACAATGGTGGACCAAATGCAAGAAACTCAAACTGCTGAACAAATAGTGGATCTTACTAGTGATCAAGGATGCAACCGATCAATCCGAAGCATGTCGTCAAGTCGTCGTCTAAGGTTTCTAGAAATATTTTATTATATAAGTTTTGACTTTAAGAATTTGGTTTTGGTGTTTACAGATATTCTTGTTAGTGTTTTGAAGCTTTATTGCATGTTTTCTTTTTATAAAGATAATTATTTATTTATAAGCACTTGAGTTTATTTTCTTTATCTCTGAATAGTAATATCTATGTAAATATTTGCAGGAACTTCGTATCCTAGAATTACGTTCACGTGGAATTCAAAACTTAAATGAAGATGAGTTGATGGAGCTAATGTTATTGGAAGAAGAAGAGTTTCTCCAAAGGTACATGCATCCAATATTAGAGTACTACAAGACAAACTTTTTTTAAGAACCAATGAACAAAGACTGGGGAAATGGCTGGAAGATGATACGGGGCCAAATCTACCATAACGAAGTTTCATGTCGTACTCTTATCCGCATGAGTTCTGAAGCGTTTATTCGTTTATGCGAAGTTCTTCAAACGAAGTATGGATTACAAGAGTCAAATAATATAAAAGTGGATGAGAGCGTCGCAATTTTCTTGATTTTGTGTGGCCAAACGTGACATTGGTTTAAGATTTGGCCATTCGCAAGAGACTATATGCAGAAAATTTCACTATGTTCTTGGAGCAGTGGTACAATTGGCAGTTGACTATCTACGACCAAGAACAACTCGTGAGTTTGAAGCAATATCGAATAGCTTACATGGAGACAAGCGATATTCACCTTATTTTAATGGTTTTGTCGGGGCTCTTGATGGAACACATGTACCAGTAATGGTGACTCCAGGTCGAGATGCATTACGTTTTGTGAACCGAAAGGGAACAGCAAGCCTTAATGTTTTGGGAATTTGTGATCATGATATGTTATTTACATATTGCTTCGTTGGAATGGCGGGATCAACACATGACTCTAGAGTGCTGGACACCGCTATGCGAGATGATCCAATGTTTCCTCATCCTCCAGAAGAAAAATATTATCTTGTAGATTATGGTTATGCAAATCTAGCTCCATATCGAAAAGAAAGAATAGAAGGTACGCGATATCATTTCCAAGAATTTTTTAATAATGAACCTCCAAAAAACAGTAAGAAAATGTTTAATAGATGGCATGTGTCACTACGTTCAGTTATTGAACGTACATTGGGTGTTTGGAAACAAAAATGGAGGGTTTTAAATGAATTTCCTAGGTATGATATCTCAACACAAAGAAACGTTATATTTGCAACATTGGGACTCCACAAATTTATTCGTTGGAACAAAATTAAAGATATTGACTTCAAAGAATTTGATGTGGGGAGGGACACTACACATTCACATTCGAATGTGAACAATCATTCAGATGATGAGAGTGAGGAACAAGTGAACCGAAACACATCGGCATGAGCTTATATGAAGATTGTGCGAGATCATATCGCTGAACAAATCTGGACTGATAAAAGACATGCTTCTCGTCGACTATAGGTTCGTATCTTTATAAATACAAATTTGCAAATAATTATAGATACGTGAAATTTAACAGGTATTACATTATAGTTTTTTTCTTGTGAAAAATAAATCAAATGTATGCTGCGCGGGTGAAATTTACGTGTGAAGGAAGAGACACCAAGACCTATGGACAAGAAAAGTTTAACTATATTTAAAATGTTTTTAAACAATAGTTTCTAAATTACTTTAATTAAAAATACTCATTCCTTATCGTGGTGACCATTCATTGCCATATTTTGTTCGATTTCTTCATTTTAATTGATTCCTTTTAATTCATTCATATTCATTCCTTTTGATTCATTTTCTCTATTGTTCCACTTGTTCCTGAAAAGGTCACCAGTCAGATCCTATATCTATTTAATTTATGCTATCTATAAATCCAATGAATCATCTATTGTTTAAATCCAATTATTGATAGTCCAATAAAAATTTCTGGTAGGCCCAAAATTTAAATGATAATATTAGAGATTAAATGTAACATGACTATGTAGGAATAAGTCCATTAGATCCTTTTTTAAAAAAATCACACATGAATCAAGGTTGTGACTTCTGTTTTAATATATAAGATATGTATTACTGGATGATCTGATCGAATTAGCTGATGGGATACACGAAAAAACAAAAAAAAAGGTTAATTTGTTGAATGACTATATTGGGGGAAGTATTAGTTTAGTAGTAAGAGAGTAGAGAGAGATAGGAAGAAAAAAGAAAGAGAGAGTGAAATGGTTAGAAATATAATTTTTACTTTCCGTTTATTGGTTCAAATTTTGCTAAAAAAGAACTTCCAATTTTTGTTGAAATTAGAACACTTTATAGAATGATCACTATCCCAAATAGCAAGCAGCACCCACAAAAATAGTAGGACTGGGCCCATTTTAACCTCCACAGCGTGCTTCGCCTTATCTTGGCCCACTATATTTGTCTGCGTGAGAGAAGTCCGATGATTCCGTTCTCCGTCTCTCCGGAGCGCCCCCCCCCTTCCCCCTTCAAAAATATCCCAACAAAAATGAAGATTCTCCGCAAGTTCAAATTTCCCGCGACATCCAAATCGCCGCTCTTCGTCTTTACAATCGCCGGCGTAGCTATTACCGCCGTCACCAGCAGCTCCGCCGTTTCTGTTTTCCGGGACTCTACTTCCATTCACAACCCAAACAAAATCGCGACGGCGGTAGAAGGCGTCGTCCGTTCTTCTCGCGCCATCTACGCCGTTGTTATTTCTTTTCTTATCTCTACCGTTTAAAATTGTTTCTCATTTTCCGATTCCTTTTTAATTCTCTCTACTTTGCAGATCACTGTAACCGTCGCTGATTACAAGTATAGTTTGCGTAGAATGACGGCGGATTCCGATGAGTACATTCAGAGGTTAACAGAGGTTTGCAGTTTGTTACGTTTTCCTGATTTGCAAAGAAGTAATCTATCTTTAACATTATAGTACTGATTCACATTGTTCATGTCAATGTCACATTTGTTTGATGAGATGATTGATTGTTGTGATTTGAACAAGCACATAGCAGCAATAGTTGAATTAAAAGATAACATGTTGCTCTGTAGTTTCTTTCTACTTATTGATGATAGGCTAAGTGAAGTTATATTGCTGTGATGAGATGATTGCTTATTCTTGTACTTAATTATTTGTATACTGGTCTCTTTGGTAGGTTCATTCACGGTCTGCCAAACGAATTCTTAAACTGTGTGAAAGCAATAAAGGTTTCTATGTGAAAGCTGGTCAGTTCGTTGCCACGTTGAAGCTGGTTCCCAAAGAGTATTCTTTGGCCCTTTCCTCGTTGCAGGACCAGGTGCGAATACTAATAATGATTAGAAATCTATGTGTTTTCTCTTTTGAAAAATATGGAAATTGTTTTACTTCACCAGAGATTTATAATCTTCTTGTGAGTGTGAGAAACTATTCTAATTGTTTGTTCTAATTCTGTCATTGAAGGCAGTTCCTTGTAATTTCCAAGATATCAAACACGTTCTGACAAGCAATTTGGGTCGAAATCTCTCAGAGATGTAAGTGTTATTTAAAACGGGGTCAAGGCAAATTCACAAGTGTCAAGGCGCATTCTAACATCCCTCAGTTAAAATGACAGATTTTTATCTTTTGATGAGGAACCAATTGCGGCAGCATCTATTGCTCAAGTGCATCATGCTATATTAAAGGATCATCAGGAAGTAGCAGTAAAGGTTAATTCCTCACAATGATGACCGCTTTAATTTACTTGTGCTATTTTTGAGGAGACTAGACAATGATTCATTCACTTGAGATACCTGAAAGATTGGTCTCTTAATCATTTCTTTCTTTTTTTCCTCTTTAGCTTATACACCTTTCATCATTTATGATGTAAATCGGGCATACCACAATCCTCTTGACAGCATTAATTCACCAGATTCTTAGTTTTGATTATCGTTTGTGTCCCTTGAAATAGGTGCAATACCCAGGATTGAAGCAGAACATGAAGTTGGATACAATGATCATGTCGTTCCTTTCAAAATCAGTTGTAAAGGTGCATATGTTTCCGTCTTATCTTATATTCATATAACTAACAGAACATGCTTTATAGTTCGAGTTTGAGGACATTCATGTATGACTGCATTACTGCAGTAGTGTATGCTGCCTTGTGAAATTTTTTGGAAGTGCTTAGTAGAGAATATTGTGCATCGTCAGGTTACGAGGATTTGATTCTGTTACTGCTTCCTAATTTCATTAGTTTTGCGGTGATTGTGAGCTTTTCTTGTGTTGTTGTGGAAGGTGTTAACTGAAATCAACGATGCAATTACATGAACTGTGTTTGCATCTTTGGTTATATATAGGCTGTGTATCATATGCAGCCGTTTATAGTTCCTTAGAGTCATTTTCTTTCACTTCGCAGATTTTTCCAGAATACAGATTTGACTGGCTGGTTCATGAATTCGTAAAGTCAATTTCCCAGGAACTTGGTCAGCAACCTAAAACTTTTTAGTCAAGCACTCCATCGTGTCCATATGTTTATTTCTCAGTTAACCTGAAGCTGAATGTGTCAAAATAATTGAACCGTATATGTACACAGTGTATAGTGTGTAGAAGTGTATATAGTCCATTCATTACATTGTTTCTCGGGATTTTTTTTCTTTTTAATTTATTTGGTGTTTTCCATAGTGTATCTGATGATTCATATCTGCTTTCATCTTCATTTCCACAGATTTTATACAGGAGGCAAAAAATTCAGAGAGAATTGCCACAAACTTCAAACATAACAAAATGATTACTGTTCCGACAGTCTTTTGGGTATGACTAAAGAATTTAGATGTCATTGTTTATTATTTTTCCTGATATGTCTTAGTCATGCTGAATTTGTTTTCTTAATCTTATTATCCATATTAATATTCAGGAATTCACAACCGCTCAAGTCCTGACAATGCAATTCTGCAAGGGTTTCAAGGTAATGGCGTCAACACAGTTAATCATTCATACGGTTTATATACAGAGTTAGCCTTTTTTTTTCTTTTTCTTTTTGGCAATCTTGGTTAACCATATCCATCTCAAACATGCTAAATAGTTAGAAAAGCTATCCCAAACTATTTAAATTGTTAGAAAAGGCTAGATATGAGATGTACTGAAAGCTTAGCAAAAGGGAAGAAAATGAAAAATTATTGAGTTTCCTAAAAGAATTATTGGAAAAACAAAGTTTAAGGTTGATTAAACCGCTTAGAAGGCAATGGATCAGTTTAGTTATACTTACTCTTATAGATCGTCATGCAGCTTCTCGTGTAGACTCTACTTCTTGGATGGTGTACTAACTCGAATTTCCTTAGGTTTCAGGTTGACGATGTGGAAGCCATCAAAAGAACTAATTTGAGTCCAGGAAAGGTTTGTAATAGCTTCTTATGCAATTAAGGAATTCAATTTTGGATACAACTTTGGCATGTGGCAAGCATTAGACCCGCCAAATATATACTTGTTATTTCGTTTTTTGAAACACTGAAACTTTTTCCAATATTATATTATAGGTTGCTAAAGTGTTGGTTGAAGTGTTTGCTGAAATGATATTTGTTCACGGATTCATACATGGCGACCCGCATCCTGGAAATATACTAGTTTCTCCTGGAGGCCAGAATGGTTTCTCTCTTGGTACGTTTTGTGCTCGTAATTATATAGTGGGGTCTTCACTAGTTCCAGACTCTTAACTTTTAATCTCTTTCAACATCATGGTTGGATGAAAAGTTCTGCTAGATCACGGAAACTGTAAGACATTGGATGAGGGATTTAGGCAAGACTTTTGTCGGTTGTGGGAGGCTTTGATTCTTCTAGACTCGACCAAAATACAGGAATTGGGAACACGGTTTGGGGTTGGACAATATGCCAAATTCTTCCCTGTCATCTTCACCGGAAGAACGAGTGATAGGTACTTTCTTTCGCTCTTCAATAAAATCGAAACTGTCACACGTTTTTGTGGCTTATCCTTGTTTTTCTGCATCTTCTTGGTGATAGCAAATCAAGACTGGGGAAAGGAATGTCTATCCAAGAGAGACAAAAACTGAAGCAAGAGGTGAAGCTTCTGAGATTGGAAGACGTAACCACTTTCATGGGGTCTCTTCCACCTGACTTTCTCACCGTACTGCGAACAGAGTAAACTCCTCCTCGGTTTTACTAAGTAATTGAATCTGGAAAGTTTAAGTTTATCCATGCGACTAATACTTGCTTTGGTCTATCACAGTGGACTCATAAGGTCAATCACATTGAAGTTGAGTGCTCCACAACGTGTGAGATTACTCGCGTATGCCAAGTATGCGGTATATGGGCTTGGCTATAACCCGACTTCTGAACCAGGTAGCTGGATCCGAGAAACCTTGAGCTGTCTGGAACCTGTCCATTCAGTTTTACCAGGATAAAGCTAAAATTTAGTTTTTGTTTTGTTTTTTGCTTTTTCTAGATTTTGTTGAGAAGTCGATGATCTCCAAATCGGTGATGTTAGTGAGCTACATCCGCTTACGTCTTATTTTGGGTAAAGAAACCACTAGTTACTATCTAAATAATCAGTTATACTAATACTGTGTGTAAATTTCTAACTATTTCTATGGTTTCAGAGTTGATGGAACTTTTTCAAGGAGTGAAGAAGCTGAAACATACCGTCTGTACCTTTTATGGACGAGTCGTCGACGGCATCACAAGAAGTGTAAAGGTATCGAGTGTTACATCCATTGTATGAAGGTGGTTTTTATGCTAGAGAAATTGGTTCAAAAAGAGTACTATTGATTTGGAATTAGAAATAAGATCATCCATTCTTTGGCATTTGGTAGCTAGTCAGAACAAAGGACCAGTGATAAATGTATGCCTGATTTGTCTCGCATGAATTAATGGTTAGCCTGTAATTCTTACAGATAACAAGCATATATGTATATGTGACTAGCCAAACTATAAAATCGCTGATATTGGAATCTTCTTGTATTAAACAAGTTCAGTCGATTATGCTATAAAGATCTTTGGAATCTTATCTTTAACTAAAATCTAGTTATGTGTGTTTTTTAAATTCATTTCATATTTTTTTTGTTTAGTAATCTATTAGCTATTACCATAGTCTACTGATGACTGTTTTGCTTATCTTTTGTCCGCTAATGCCTCCTAAAGTTAAGCTTAATTACTGTAAAATTTAGAAAAGATGTAAATTCACATTGAAGAAACAGTGGTTACTGTGCATAATTAGTTATACCGTAGCTGTAAATTCTGCTCTAGCTGTAAATTCTTTTTGATGTGCGAAAATCCTTAAAATATTTGAAACTTCGGGATAATTGATGAAACAAATAAAAACAATAAAAAGAACTTTGATGTTAGTTGTCCAATTTGTAGGAAGAACATTAACAAAGAAAAAATCAACTAGTCGAACTCCTAGTCTTGTGCCTTAGGCCTGCCTTAGGAGTTTAGACCAAAGTCCACACTTTAATTTTGGTTAAACTGATAGCTTCCAGGTTGTTTGAGATGAAAAGTCAGATCTAGCATTCTCACACGAGATTGTACCACGACTTAACCTTATATGCTCCTCCATCTTTCCGTATAGGTCCAACTAGTGGAGTGTATGTATTTGGGTAAATACAGTAGGAGTCTAGGAATCACCTCAACTCGGATCAATAGAAAAGGTTACGATAATTAATGAAAAATAAAATTCGAAATTTTCATAAAAGGGGAAACATGTGAATGTTTAGAAAATATTATCGCAGATGAAACAAATCGTTCTTAATAACCAAAATATCTTGAATTCTTTTATTCCTCCCAATCTCAACCACTCACAAACCCACCAGATAAAACACATATGACTGAGTAGCCGAATGTTTTACCCAAATGTCTTAAGCTTTGACGCCGAGTCTTGTCTTGAGCTCATCCGCAACTGCATCGATGAACTCCTCCGTGTTCAGGTAAGTGTCCCTCGAGAGCCTTGAGAACACGAAAACAAATCATAAATCAGTCAAAGCAATCTTGATGAGAACATGGAACTTAAGGACAAAAGTCTCTTTGACTTACTTTGAGCCATGAATGATCAGAGCAAGATCTTTGGTCATTTTTCCAGACTCCACTGTACCGACACAAGCAGCTTCGAGCTTCTCAGTAAACTCCAAGAGTTTTGAGTTGTCATCTAACTTAGCCCTGTTCAAGAAGACATTTGCATTCAACTTATATAATCTGCCTCCTTAAACAAACAATTATTAAGCGTGAAGGATATAGCTTTGTCGCGCTACCTGTGTGCAAGTCCACGAGTCCAAGCAAAGATGGAGGCTATGCTGTTTGTGCTGGTCTCGCCACCTTTCTGGTGAACCCTGTAGTGACGGGTAACGGTTCCATGTGCTGCTTCAGCTTCAATCGTCTTCCCATCTGGGCAGATCTAATCAAGATAACACAACCGTTGTAACTTGGATTCAACAACTCAAAAGGAAACATGTAACAGGAGATTGTGTAACGATATATACCAGAACAGATGTCATCAGTCCAAGTGACCCGAACCCTAGAAATATTATAACAAACTATTAGCTTAAACACAATCAAACCTTCTAAGTGAATATGAAAATAACAACAGCAGAATATGTGAGATAGACATGAGCATACCTTGTGCGAGGAAATCGCTTTGGACATCACCATCATAGTTTTTGCATGCCCACACATAGCCTCCCTCGCTCTTCAGAGCGTAAGCCACCATATCATCAATGAGACGGTGCTCATACCTAACCAATTCAATCATTTAATTAGATCCTTCTCAATCAAAGGTAACATACACAAGATACAAGGATGATAAAAAATTATCGAGGCCACTCACCATATTCCAGCAGCTTCATACTTTGATTTCCAGCTGGCTTCATACACTTCCTGGAAGATGTCTTTGAATCTTCATAGTAAAACGAAAACATCAAAAATAGACTGGGCAAAAGGATAATAATGTAAAAAAAACAAAAACAAAACCGTACACATACCTGCCATCGTATTTCTTAAGAATGGTGTTCTTTGTGCTAAGATAAAGTGGCCACTTCTTCTCATAAGCAGTGTTCATCGATGCCTCAGCAAAAGCACGGATGGACTGTATTTAAAAGGAGAAATATGTAACTTGATCACCAAAAGAACAAGTAGTTGTGAATGTAGTTGGAAGAGAGTGTAAGTGTTACCACTATACCTCATCAGTGTTGTACATGGCCATAGCAACACCGCCTTCACCAGTAAATGTGAACACTTCAGTTTCAGTTTTCCCATCCTTTCCCTCTGAAAATCAAAGAAATTACGGTTTTTACTGGACAAGAAGAAACCGAAAGAGACTTCAAAATTATACAATGCGAGTCCCAAACGAGATGAGATGACCAGTGAAAGGTAGTAAGTTTACCGAAAGTCATAGTCAGTTTTCCTGGTCCCTTGATAACAGCATCAGTGGCACGGTACTGATCACCAAAAGCATGCCTTCCAATGCAGATGGGCTTTGTCCAGCCTGGAGAAAACAAGACATATTCTCAGAACCCTTTTTGGCAATATAAAATGTTAATAGAAACATAGTTAGTAAAAATACCCGGGACAAGCTTGGGAACATTTTTGCAGAGAATTGGTTCTCTAAATACAGTTCCTGTGAGAATGACAAGCACAGTGTAAGAAAGCAGAGGATTTATATTTGATAGGCTTTAAAACAAATACAATTTGTGTGTATTCCTCACCATTCAGAATATTCCTGATGGTACCATTGGGACTTCTCCACATCTGCTTCAAGCCAAATTCCGTAACACGGCCTTCATCTGCACGTTAGAAAGAGCAATACATGGTAAAATGAGCACACTGCAAAAAAATGTTAAATTGAAAAATATCTATCAAAACATACCTGGAGTGATGGTGGCACACTTGATCGCCACATTATACCTAAAAAAACAAAATTACACACAGGCAGCATGTGTTAGTAAGCAGAAAGAAAAAGTGGGGGGTCAATTAAGTTTCAAGTTAAAAAAAAAAAAAAAGAAGAGATATATACTTCTTAGTGGCTTCAGCACTTTCAACAGTAACTTTGTCATCGGTAGCATCACGGTGAGGAAGACCAAGGTCGAAGTACTTGATATCCAACTCCACAAAAGGGGTAATAAGCTGCAAAAACATTTGAGCAAAACACGAATTTGAAAAATACCCAAAAATAAATAAATATTAAAAGTATGAGATCAGAATATATGTAGCGCTCTTGTAACCTTGTCCTTGATGGACTTCCAGATAACTCGAGTCATTTCATCACCTATTAGTACACAAAAAAAGACCATAAAGTGTGAGTAAAAAAAGGACACCACAAAAAAAAAAAACTAAGGAATCAGGTGAGAATGGAACATCATAACCACATTAGAAGCTGAAAACGAAAGCTTTAATATAGAACACAATTACTATGCCGGTCCCATTTTCAGATGTAAGCTGTAAATCAAATAGTTTGTGAATATATTTTTTCCATCAGATCATAAAACATAACTAATCGATCTGCGAACAGAGATACGTTTTTTTTTGCCGATCTATAACGTAACAAACGTTGACAAAGTAAAACTAGTTTTAAACATGCTTGCTTGTGTTTCAGTTATCAGATCACAACGAAACTTCGATAAAAACTAGGCGAAGTAAAGTAATACGTTTTTCATTCTCGCATCCAAAACACAGCAAAAAGCTTTATATAGAGAGAGAGACTGAGGCAGAGAAATCTCACCATCCATCTCGACGATGGGATTTGCAACCTTGATCTTCTCGAACGCCATTGTTTTTTCGTTTAGAAATACTGATTCAACAGATCAGAAAGGGATGGTAACCTCGTCGGCGATCTAACAAACGAGAGAAGTTTTCAGGCGGAGAGATGCAGATCGTCCGAGGCTGGTGAGTAGGTGAAGAAAGGAAGGCTGTGCAGGGCAGGAGGTTATATATTTATGGTTTCTGGATATTATTTTGGGACCCCATCAGTTTTGCTTATTCCGTTTCTGTCCTTACTTTCATTTTCTTGTTATAGCCGCCGAGAAGTAATTACAATTCAAAAAGTTGAAGAAATTGTTGAATATTTTGATAAAAAGGAGTGGGAGTATGATCACGATGGATGCTAAATGATAGGGATAAGTGGGATTTAAGTTCCTAAGTTGTGTTCTTCTAATCATACAACAATATATCCATAGTATTGCCTTCTAAACTCATTTCAAATATCTTTTTTTAAAAAAAAAATCTAATTGTAAAGGATATACATTTGTATAAATACTTCAAATTTGTGATGAAAAAATCAAAATAACTTTCTTAAAAGTTTAGAAATTTAATCTCATCCCTTTGATATTAAACTCTAAAAAATAATCACTAAAACTTCAAAAAAAATATTTATGATTGAAAATATTTGTGAAAATTAGTAGCAAACTTATAATATTTTCACACAATTTTCAAATATTAATTGCCTGTTAAAATTTGGTATCACTTTAGTTAGTTATATATTAACAAACCTCTACCAACTATATTAGTGTATAATACAAATCATCTTGTATTTTAGTATTTATTGTCATTATTTATTAGTTGGATCAAAATACAGAAAAGTGGTCACTTCACATGCACTTTGGGTGTGGATATTCTCCACCAGAATATATATATGGTAATCAAAAAATATATCTCCTTTACTTAAAAGATGCTGACCACCTAACCAAATCCATTTTGTTTTGTTTAACAACCATATTCTTTTTAGTTCTTTATTCTTTTATTAATTTAGTCATTTATATCATATATAAAATTTACACATTTATTTTATTTATTATTTTACAATTTATGATATAATGTATACAATTATAAGCAGAATTGAGAATTTCATGAATAGTTTTTTAAAGAAAATCAAATCAAAATATATGTAATTTTAATTTGGTACGGAAGTTTATCAATAAATATTTTTATAAAGTTAAGAAATGTGAAATTATAATATAGAGAAAAAGACAAAAATAGCACTAAATCAAGTTTTTGTTTCCAAACTAGCACTCAAGGTCAAAAGTCAAAAAAATAGCACTTAGGGGGATGTATTCAACTAAGAGTTTCAGGTGATTTGTATTAAAATGACAAATCCACTGTTATTGAATTTGACATTTATTATAGTACTCTGAAATCCACTGTTATTGAAAATATTTTAAGTTGTGGAGTTTTAAAGTTTTCAGGTGATTTTAGGGTGTTTGGATAGGATTTCTTAGTTAAAAAAATTAAAACCCAAATCTCATAGTTTTAGGTGGTATTCTACAGTAGTTTAACAAAAATCACTTAAATCTCTGCAATTTATTGAAATCATCTAAAACCCCATTAAAAATCAAATCACATCAAATTTTAAATTGAATACATCCCCCTTAATGTTTTATCAAAAGTCACAAACTTAGGGTTTAGAGTTAAAGGGTGGGGTTTACGATTTAGGGTTTAGGGTTTAGAGTTTAGGGTTTAGGGTTTAGAGTTTAGGGTTTAGGGTTTAGGGTTTAAGGTTTAGAGTTTAGGGTTTAGGGTTTAGGGTTTAGAGTTTAGGGTTTAGGGTTTAGGGTTTAGAAAGGTTTTGAGATAAGATTTCAAATTTAAAAAAATAAAAAATTAAAATTTTCAAAAGATAAAATGCTATTTTGGTCATTTTAGTTTTTGAATGCTATTTTTATGATATAAACTTAGAAATGTGCTATTTTGGAGATTTACCCTATAATATATGCATTCATCAATAGTAGTTTATAAAAATACTAAGGTGATTTAAGAATATATATCTTATCTTTTTTTTGTAACCATTGTTTTTTTTTCCTTTTTGTAACCATTGTTATATATATATATCTTGATTTGCAAATTATCTGTATCTTTTTTTTTTGATCAACTATCTGCATCTTCTAATAAATAAATTATGTATTAGGAAAACTAAAATATATAAAATAGTACCAAAACTGTTTAAATCCTTAAAGTGGATTTGTTAAAGCAATATTTATAGCAATTTTATGAAAAGTTTATTATGAAAAGTTTTTTTTTTGGAACTGTATTATGAAAAGTTTTTGGATCTACACTTCTACAGTATGGTTGAATTTGTTCGTATGACGAACGTGGATCTATGCGATTGACAACAAGCACAAGGCAGGCGTTCAACGGTACAAGATGGGAAATTGCACCCCATACACTACACTTTTATCCTAATTAACCAAACACCCTAAATCCCACAATGTTATACCTTTTTCCATAGAGACAAATGAGTCAAATCATAGGTATTTTCATTTGTTTAGGGTTTTCAACCGATTGACTCTTTTCTATTTAGCTACCATCCCAACATGTATTTTCCTAAAATATAGTCCGATGTTTTGAATGATAAAAATATAGCCACGATTGGCATATGAGAGGATAAAATAGTTTGTCTTTTCTGGAAATTTCAGACATGCTTAAGGGCAACACAATTGATCAATAACCAGTAATTTACAGTAAAAAGATTTGAAAGAAAAAAAAGAAAGAATTTTCGAAATGTTGATGAAGCTTAAAAATTATGGTAAAAACTAAAGTTTCATTTATACTTTATAATTTTATTTGCTCTGAATCACCATAAAATCCATAATCAGGACAAATTTTCTCTAGCTTTACATTTTTGGTAATATATAGAACAACGTAACTGGACGTTCTCGTTAAAGAAAAAAATGGATGTACGAGTCTTGGAATGTCCTTGTCGCCTTACAGATCAGATGGATTATTTTCTGATGGCTATCAAAGAAAGACTCTTCAAGAGAAGAACAGACGTTCAAAACTTAACGTCTCAAAACTTTATCCAAATTTTTTTCAAAAAAAAAAAAAAAAAACTTTATCCAAACCATTGCGATAGATGTGGACGTTTTACGACCCGAACAATTGATCACTGCCAAATACGACTTCAACTCAATTATAATTCAAAAAAACTATCCGAACTTCTTAAAACGTGTTTAAATCTACGTTAACTCTAACAGAAGTTAGTCAACCGTTAACAAGATAAAACGACATCGTTTTAATATACGAGAAAAAGTGTCAATTTCGACCCCAACAAATGATCAATGCCAAAAAAGACCTCAACTCAATTATAATTTAAGAAAAACTATCCAAACTTCTTAAAACGTGCCTAAATCTACATTGACTCTAACATAAATTAGTCAACCGCTAACAAGATAAGATGACATTGTTTTGATATATATATATATATATATATATTTTAAAAAATATATATGTTCATTCCGGGACTCAAACCCATATTGGGATACTCTTTTAAATGAGCACACTAACAACTAGACTAAAGTAACTTTTTGAAATATTATTACAAATTGAAATTTCTCATTATATAAACCACTATTCTTTTCCATCTTATCCAATTTAAAAATTTGGTGGTTGCTTTTATATATTTTAGTTATTGTTTAATATGTCTAATATTTGTACAAGATATCTTAGTGAAAGAAAGGTAAAAGACCTCTTAACATTTTTGAATAAAATATCAAAAATACATAATATTAACCTTGAAAAATAAAAAAAAGTCCACTTAAGTTTAAAAATTAAAAATAATTTAAAGAAGAAAAGTTTATAAATAAATTCAAATTTTTAGTATATTTAAGATCGCATAATAATAAATATTTTATTATTTATATTTTAGTAAGATATAAGTTTATTAAAGATATGATAAATAAAAAACATGTTAATGTATTTATATAAATCAGAAACAATTATCACCAAAAATTTAAATTGGATAAAATGAATAAAAATAGTAGTTTATATAATTTCAAATTTGTAATAATATTTCAAAAAGTTATTTTTATCTAGTTGTTAGTGCGCCCCTTTAAAAGGGTATCACAACACGGTTTGAGTCCCGGAATGAACATATTTTAAAATAAAATTAGAATATATATATATATATATATATATATATATATATCAAAACAACGTCGTCTTATCTTATTAACGGTTGACTAACTTTTGTTAGAGTCAATGTAGATTTATGCACGTTTTAAGAAGTTCATGCAGTTTTTTAAAAAATTATAATTAAGTTGAGGTCGGTTTTGGTATTGGTCATTTGTTCGGGTCCTATTTCGCACGACTGAGAGTGTTGGGGTCGAAATTGACATTTTTCCTCGTATATCAAAATGACGTCGTTTTATATTGTTAACGATTGACTAACTTCTGTTAGAGTCAATGTAGATTTAAGCACGTTTTAAGAAGTTTGAGT
Organism: Brassica carinata; assembly: GCA_016771965.1. Lineage (NCBI taxonomy): Eukaryota > Viridiplantae > Streptophyta > Magnoliopsida > Brassicales > Brassicaceae > Brassica > Brassica carinata. The sequence continues at coordinate 40,694,473 of CM028702.1, forward strand.
AATTTTTCGAATTATAATTGAGTTGATGTCGTATTTGACACTGATCAATTGTTCTGGTCGTATTTGGCACCATCTAAATTGTTAAGGTTGAAATTGGCGCTTTTCCCATTTGTGGGGCATTAGCAGTTTTTACTGGCAAAGAGCTTGTACCTACCACTAAAATTAACAGGCCCATTATGTTCTTTGTGCTTTCAGCCCATAGAATCTCTAGACCGGGTCCGCACGTAGGTCTGTATAGAGAGTTTTCCACTCCACTCATTTTCGTTTGCTTGGCGTAACAATCAACGGTGAAGGCACCAAAATATTTTGATATGGTGGATATAAGCCGTGTATATGCTAATGCATATATAGTTATTGGTTTGGAAAATCTTGGCTTTAAACTGATTTTTAGCAAATATTAGGGGGGTCAATAAACTAATTTTACAACATTTTGTTAATTTTTCGTGCAAAAATACAAGAAAAATTTTATTTTCTAAAAAATCATAGGGGTCAGTTGACCCCCTCCCTTCAAGGTACCTCCGCCACTGGCTGTATCAGGGTATAACATAGTAACATACTGTAACTGAAAATATCTCCGCCACTGGCTGTATCGGGGTATAACATAGTAACATATTGTAACTGAAAAAAAAATCATACTATAAGGGAGAGTTCGATCGAGATTTGGACTCATTATACAATACTCTATCTGTCTCATTTTAAGTATCATTTTGAGTTTGTACACACATATTAAGAAAACAATTAATTTTGCATATTTACAATATAAAAACACAATTACTTATACATCTAACCATATTTCAACAAATATAAAAATAAATTGTTGAATAAAATTTTGCGCATTGTTTCCGCCGTTAATGAGCATTAAATATGAAACACAAAACAAGACGTATTGTCGATAACAGAACACAAAAAAAAAAAAAAAAAATCAGCATCAATAACTTCAGGATCCTCTTAGTGTGTTCAGTATCAGATTATAAGTATGGTTTGGTTGTTTCTCCGTAAAAAGTTTTGTGCGTAACTGTGTATAGGAGATCGAAGCTTGGCATCTTGCTTTACTTTAGTTTCCCTTTCCTATATGGCGAACGAGAATATGTGCTTAACTTAGATAAAATATTTGACCACTGCTATTTGCTATGAATGCAAATTAATCGACTTTTTTTCATGTCTAGTATATGTGCTTCGCCCAAAGATATGTGGAATGTTCTTATAGTTGATAATATTTGCGTCTCGAAGAGTAGATTGGCAATGAGCTTCCATGTCATGTGTGACATAAAATATGACATAAAGTACTTCAAACTCAGAACTTACGTTCATACTTACGCAGTCTTTTAAACGCTTCAGATTAATTTAGGGTCTGACTGGTTCAAACGTAGCGGTTGCGGGAGTTTGCGGATGCGGATGGTTGCAGTTTCTGGCAGTTTTAAGAGATTTGTATGACTGGTTCTGCGATTAGAAATCGGTGCGTTTGCGGGATACTTATGGCTGGTTAACCACCAAATGTAGCAGCGATTAAATAATAAATTAACAATATTTACATTTTATATAATTATAAAAATATTAAAAATCATAATATTATAATAAATATAAAAATTATATTTAGAAAGTTATAGTTTCAAATTTTTAAAAATTATAAAAAAATATTTTTTATTTTAAAATTTTATAATATTAATTAAAGTATAATAGATATATTTTAGTATTTTTATAATTTCAATTTAAATTTTTTATTGAATATTTTTATTTTTGTATTTATATTGTTTTTTTAAAAAAAAAATTATCCTCCGTAACAGCGCTGGCTGAGCAGAACTTTGAATTTATGAGGTTTAGGCGGTTTGGGCAGTTTGGCGATTGTTGTCGAATCAAATGGCCATTCACCAACAAAAGCTGTGTTTGCGGGTGGTAGCAGAAAACAGTCATACCCTTACTAACCTACAGCCTATTACCCAACTACAAAGGCCTACAAAGTAATCATATCATCACCAAATTTACAGCTCAAGCCTCAAACCCGACCCAATCGCAAATGTAAACCAACCAAATTATCGAACTCCGCCTTTCTATCAAAATAACTGGGCCAACCCATAAATAACATTGGACATCAAACTGGCTTGGCAAAGAAGGCATTTTTGTATATTAAAGGCCACTAATTTTACATTACTAAACACCTAAGAAGACAATTAACGGCTGCATTTTGGATAATGCTAGAGGCAACCTAAGAGATGGAACACTCACACTCACAAGTATAAGAAACTAGCGATGGGGATAATTCGCTAAAACATTTTCCAAACAGAAAAACCTTATTTCTTGCCAACAAGAAAATTTCTTTCCCTCTTCAAATTTCTCCACAAACAATTTTTGAGATCTTATCTCCGCATCAACCTCAATCAATGTATGCTTGCATCACCAACCGTCGCTGTCATCACACAGGATCGTTGTGTGTACATAAGTAAAAATATATACCACATAACAAAAAAAGCAATAATCCGTGGAGCATCCAATAACTTTGCTTTTTCTATTCTATAAAACCAGTCTTTTGGATATTTTGAATTTTTAATAAAATTAAAAATTAACGGTTAGAAAGTTTATATTAATTTAGATTATTAGACTGATACCTATAGTTGTTCAGAAAAAAAAGAGACTGATACAGACTACAGTGATACATGTCACAATTCAATTGCATTCAATCTTATATAATAAATGATACCTTCACCATAATATTACAAACCTTATATTACTCTTAAAATGACCATGAAACACACCGAATTCCGACGGAAGTTCCGACGGATTTAAATGTCGTCGGACGTTTGTGACGGATTGCCGACCAATTTCCGACGAAAACCAAAAATTTGAAGTCGTCAGAATTCCGTCGGCCATTTCCGATGGAATTCCTACGAAACATGGCTTGTCGGAATTTTCCAACGACTTTTCGACGACATTCCGATAAAACATGTAACCGTTGTAGTCGTCGAAAATTCGTCGGAATATACCGACGAACTTCCGACGACATTTCGATTAACAGATATAACCGTTACAGTCGTGGTACCCGCCGAATATTCGGCCAATTTCGACGAACCATGTGACCGTTGCGAAAAATATATATGGCGTTGTATAGCCGTTTGAGATTGGAAAATACCGACGGTATTCCAGTGTTGCTACATCCGGTGAATTCGTCGGAAAGTCGTCGGAGGGCGTAAGAAATTTCTATAATACAACCCTCCTCATTCAACTCATTCACACTTCATTCTCTCTTCATTCTCTTTAGTCATAACAATTCGTGAAAATCATGTCTTGAAGTTTATTATCGTTCGTGGATGGATAAACCTCATTTGGATCCGAACACCAATTTGCTTCTGAAAGAATATGTTGAGGGATTGGAGAATTCATGAGGCTTGTTCAACAGCAATCGGATGCAAAAGTGGTATGTTAAGATGTCCTACTCTACTTGATAATAATAAGGTTATAAAAGAATTTGATGTTTGGACCCATTTGTATATGAAAGGGTTTTCACGTAATTATAAAGTTTGGTACCTTCATGGGAAGCTGGTTATGAATATGGTAATCTTAGCGAACCTCACTGTTAGTGAACTTCACTGATATTAGGTTAGAAGAATCTAGAACGGATATAGCTTATGGTGTAGATGCGGCGGATGGTACATGATCATTATAGAGAACAACCAAATCCGAATCTCGGAGATTTTTGACATGTTGGATGCGAGAAAACAGCCTTTGTATCAAAATTGTAGAGATGGTCATTCAGCCTTATCATCTGCAAGTAGATTAATGGGTATTAAGACAAACTATAATTTGGTGAAGAATGTATGGATCACGATTCTGATTTTGTCAAAGGTATTCTACGAGGATAACCTTGCGGGTTCACCTCTGAGGTTGAAACTTGTTGCGGTCTTCAACTACCGTCTGAAGTGATAGATGTATGTATTGACAACCGCATGATCTACCGGAAGCGGATGAGACACGGAATGTATGCAAATTTTGTGGGAAACCTCTTTATCGAGAGGCGAGGGAAGAGTTCGATCCGTTCAAAAGAATGTGGTATTTGCCTTTGTGGAAAGATTGAAGAGGTTGTATCGGTGTGGCGCACAGCAAAAGCAATGAGATGGCATGCGAGCATTCCACAAATGGTGAGATTAGACATCCTTGATCACGAAGGCTTGAAACATTTCCGGTCAACATATCCGAATTTGCGGAAGAGAAGAAATGTTTATCTTGGATTATCTACTGATGGTTTCAGCCCATTTGGAAAGCATGGAAGACAATATTCTCTATGGCCGATTATTGTGACACCGTACAACTTACGGCCGAAGCTTGGCATGACGAGAGTTTTGTTTCTCTCAATTCGTCCCGGGCCAGATCATCCTAAAAGATCACTAGATGTGTTTCTTCAACCACTGATATATGAGTTGCAACAACTATGGCATGGTTTTGATACATAAGATGTTTCGTGCAAAGTAAACTTTCGGATCGCGGCGATACTTATATGGACAATAAGTGACTTTCCAGCATATGGTATGTTATCTGGATGGACAACACATGGGAGGCTATCATGTCCACATTGTCAAGATGACACAGATGCTTTCCAACTAAATAACGGAAGGAAGCGTGTTGGTTTGACCGTCACGCACGATTTCTACCACGATCATCCATACCGCAGGAGTAAGACTTCGTTTACAAGAACAAGCAGGTGTTTGATGGTCCACCGAGGAAGTTAGTGGGAAAGATTTGTTGAAGCGGTTTAGGTATTTTGATGCGAGAAAGGACGCTAGATGTAGGTGGACATGAAAACATTCGAGTCGGTCGCGGTTGGAGAGCTACATAACCGGCACAAAGAGTATTTTCGGGATCTGCCATATTGGGAGAGTCATCTATTGCGGCATAATTTAGATGTCATGCATATTGAGAAGAACTTCTTCGACAATTTGATGAACATAGTCCTTAACATCAAGGTAAAATGAAGGATAATTTGAAGTCAAGGTTGGATTCGGTCGATATTTGTGATCGTTCGAACTTCCGTTGATGAAACGATACGACCCCTTTTCCCATTTATCGGCTGGATGGTGCTAGAAAAGAAGAGTTCTTTGATTGGATTACTGATAAAGTGAAATTTCAGCCGGATATGCATCAAATTTGGGAACTGCGTTGATAGAAGCGAAGGAAAGTTCTTGGCGAAGAGTCATGATTGTCATGTAATTATGCGCCTCCTTCCGTTTGCTTTTCAGCATTATTGCCACGTAATGTTCAAGCAATTGTAGGTATCTTATATTTTACAATTTAATTTATTTTATATTTAACAATTATGCTTATAAAAACTTAATACTTATGAAAATTATGTCTTTTATCTATGTAGAGATAAGTGTTTTCTTCCGCGACTTATGCAGCGAGTAGTGGTGAAGAGGTATTAATAATTTGAAGAATGTATGGATGCGACATCGATTTTGTCAAAGGTATTCTACGAGGATAACCTTGCACGGGTTCACACTACGAGGTTCGAAACTTGTTGCCGGTCTTCAACTACCGCAAGTGATAGATGTATGTATTGACAACCGCATGATCTACCGGAGAGCGGATGAGACACGGAATGTATGCAAATTTTGTGGGAAACCTCTTTATCGAGAGCGAGGGAAGAGTTCGATCCGTTCAAAAGAATGTGGTATTTGCCTTTGTGGAAAGATTGAAGAGGTTGTATCAGTGTGAGCACAGCAAAGCAATGAGATGGCATGCGAGCATTCCACAAATGGTGAGATTAGACATCCTTGATCACGAAGGCTTGGAAACATTTCCACCAACATATCCGAATTTGCGGAAGAGAAGAAATGTTTATCTTGCGTTTTCTTAGCAAAACATGTCCGACTACTTTTGATTCCAACTGGACAATGTTGGACGTCGCAATGGTCTCCACGGATTCCAACTGGGTCGGTACGTGGAGGGGCTGAGGTCCTAGGCGCAACGCCCAGGACGTTTTGTTTCACTCTCTGATTCCTCGTCCTTGGTTAATGAACTTGACTCATCATAAAACACTGGCTTTATCTCTGTCAGTTGGGCTAAGTAGCTGACATCATTCTCGGTAATGAGTTTGTCAGGCACATCTGAAGCTGCAATGGGGATGTCCAATGTAGGATTAAGAGGTGGGGGTACTGCAGGACAGACAACTCTGGTGGTGGTAATAATCTTGTCTTTTAGCTGTGAAGTTGTATGGTGTTACTTTCACCTTGAATTTGTGGGTCTGGCCGATGGAGTCGACCAGGCATTGAGGAGTTGCCATTTCTTGACCAAAACCAAGTCTCTATTAACATGAGATAAACAGCATGTCATGCATAAGACTCGACAGTTACATATGTATAGATTCAGTAAAAGTAAACATACCTCCAGATAAGTGTCTGTTGGATAAGCTTGAAAGAGAAGCAATCTGATCCTATGTTGTGTTTATCTATAAGGATTAGGAAAATATGAGTTGTGTTAATCCTAATGACCTTAGGATAAATATAGAGCTAAATATAGAGATGCAAAGTGTATTGCATAAGGAGTGAGTTAATGAGTTAGAGAGCTTGAGGTTTTGTGATAGTTTCCTCAAGAGATTAATAAGAAGAGAAGTTCTTATTGTGATAATACAAACGAGTTCGTGTTACTAGATTTGTGTTCTTGAGATTGATACTCAATAATTGGTATCGAGAGAAGAGAATATATGGTATCTGGATAACGGGCTTCAAATCATATGACTAGCGATAAAAGGTACTTCTGCTTTAGATAACACCATCTCGGAAAGGTGCGTTTTGGCGATGATTCAAGAATTGATATAAAAGGAAAAGTACATATCCTTCGGATATGAATAGAGACTTCGAGAAAGATGACGGATGTGTACTGGAATCCAAATTTGAAGAGCAATATTATTTCCTTGGGGCAAGCAACAGGCTGGATGTGATATACGATTTAAGGGAGAAGTATCAACAATGCATGATCATCAAGGCTGCTGGTTACCGCAAAAGGTCAAAGAATAGGCTTTACAAAGTGCATATGGGTTTAAAAGGCGCACCATGCCTCTATCTAGCAGCTGAGGGAGAGTCAAGTCGATGGCAGGACATGCTAATGTGGAAACCATACATATATGATGAGGAAGGAGCTTGGGTTTACCAAGGGACACATAGAATCAAACATATGTGGTTCGGTGTATGCTAGGGAAGCATGCAAGACATGTATTCCCAAAGCAACGACGAGCTACAAAAGTACCGGCTTCTTCATGGGGTTTGTGGTCCCATAGCACCAAGCACATAAGGAGGAAATAGATAATATCTTCGTGGTAATTGATGACTATACCAGATACATGTGGGACGATGCTCCTGAAAGAAAAGGTCAAGCCTTCAAAAGGTTTAAAAGGCTGAGAATATCGATAGAGCAAAGCGGGAGAAAGATACAAACATTTAGAAGCGGCGAGGAGAGTTTGTAAGATGAGTTCACTACTTACTGCGAAGAAGCTGGGATAAAACGTCCACCTCACCGCCCTATACCCTACAAGGCAATTAGTGGAGCGAAGGAATCAAACCTTAATGGGTATGGCTAGAGTCTGTTAAAGCATATGCATATGCGAATTATCTCTGGGAGAAGCCATTAGACACACTACATACATCATTAACCGACTAGCCACGAGATCCTTAGATTCAAAGACTGCGAGATCTGCGAGAAGAAACCCAATGTGTCACATATTAAGGTGTTCGGATGCCTGGGGTATGCGAAGATAGAGGACCACAGTTGAAGAAACTTGATGATAGGTCTCAGATGCTAGTACACTTAGGCACGGAGCCAGGATCGAAAGCTTATCGTTTGTACGCGATCCTTCTACTTCATAGAGTGATTGCCGTGATGTAGTTTTCGATGAAGCAAGAGGTTGGAATTGGAACAATGAAAGCACGAGACACGAATGATCAGAACTTTGTGGTCAAGCTTGCTTAATTTGGAAACCAGGATAGATGAAGAAGAGACCGACAACGCACAAATCGCCAAAAGAAGAAATACGAGATCTGGGTCTATTGAATGAAGATCGTCAGCGTCGCTGCGAAAAAATGTACAGCAAGAAGATCGAAAAAAACCAATCCCAAGTATCTTGATGACTATCTTATATCTGAGTTGGAGAAGAAGTACTACTCTAATAATAGCGAAAAAATTTGGAGAGGCTAAAGGTTCAAAGGAGGTCTGAAAAAGGTTGAGTATCGTAAGGAATAGAACTTGGGATCTAGTTGACCTTCCCTATGGAGCAAAGATAGGGCTAAAGTGGGTTTTAAGCTCAAACGGAACTCCGACGGTACTATTAACAAGTTCAAAGCAAGACTAGTGGCCAAGGGATACGTCAAAACAAGTTGATTTCGATGAAGTATTTGCTCCAGTCGCCGTCTTGAGACCATACGTTTGTTGATCAACTTGGCGGCTACTAATGGATGGGAGATCCATCACCTTGATGTTAAAACCGCCTTCTTGCATGGAGAACTAAAAGAAGTCGGTAATGCGTATCAACCAGAGGGTTTCGAGGTCAAAGGATCAGCACAAGGTGTATAAGCTTAACAAAGAATTATATGGTCTCGCACAAGCTCGAGAGCTTAGAACAACAAACTCAATCAAATACTCTTGGAGCTCGAGTTAATCAAATGCACAAAGGAGCCATCGGTTTATCGAAGAGCGGTAAGAGGTGAACTACTAGGTGGCAGCGGTTTATGTCGACGATTTGTTCGTGTGAGGAACAGACATGAAGCTTATTAGTGAGTTTAAAAAAACATGGCGAGTAAATTCGATATAGGCGACTTAGGCAAGTTGACATACTACCTCGGGATAGAGGTTTATCAAGACAATCACTGGATTACTCTGAGTTAGAGAAGGTACGCAATGAATATTCTTGAAGATGCAGGGATGTCCAAGTGTAATCCAACTCAAACTCATGGAATTTGGGTTGAGCCCAGTCGTCGAAGAGAAAGAAATCGATGCTACAAGCTTTAGAAGGAACATTGGCTGCTTAAGGTACCTGTTACACACGAGACCTGATCTATCCTTCTATGTTGGAGTGTTAAGTCGCTTTATGCATAGCGAGAGTCACATGGAGTCGCATTAAAGCAATGTCGAGGTACCTGCAGAGGCGGTCAAGTTGTGGACTTACCGAAGATCAACGTAAGTTGCCAAGATTGGTGGGTTACAGCGACAGCAGCTATAACACAGACCCTGATGACGAAGAACGACCCGGACACATATTTTACTTGGGAAGAGTCCCATTACATGGTGCTCACAAAAACAAGACACTATCGCCTTGTCGGTTGTGAAGCGAGAGTTCATGTCAGCTACTGAAAGCTGCTAGACAAGCGATCTGGTTACGTTGATGTGCTTAGTGAGATCACAGGACATCCAAGGGAAAAGTCACCATCAGAATCGACAATCAATCAGCAATAGCCTTGACAAAGAATCCAGTCTTCCACGGAAGAAGCAAGCATATACATTCAAGATATCATTTCATACGTGAATGCGTTGAAAGGAGCTAATAGAAGTGGAGCATGTACCTGGAACAGAGCAGAAGGCGGACATATTAACCAAGGCTTTGGGAAGGACTAAGTTTAGAGAATTGAGAGAGTTCATCGAGTACAAGAGGTGACATCGAGTGGTTTCAAGCTTAGGAGGGAGAATGTTGGATAAGCTTGAAAGAGAATCTGATCCTATGTTGTGTTTATCTATAAGGATTAGGAAAATATGAGTTGTGTTAATCCTAATGACCTTAGGATAAATATAGAGCTATATATAGAGATGCAAAGTGTATTGCATAAGGAGTGAGTTAATGAGTTAGAGAGCTTGAGGTTTTGTGATAGTTTCCTCAAGAGATTAATAAGAAGAGAAGTTCTTATTGTGATAATACAAACGAGTTCGTGTTACTAGATTTGTGTTCTTGAGATTGATACTCAATAGTGTCAAGTAAATCAAAGGCTTGTCTTCCGTGAGGTATTCACGGCGTCACCAAGCACAGAAATGTTTCCTTCTTGGCATAATCGTAGGCGGACATCGATGCGCATGTACATGTGTCCTAAATCATTTCAACAACAGAATATTAGATAGGTGGTGGGTAATTAGATTGGCGTTTGGACTGCAAATAAAATAAAGTGGGGCTGAGCTGATGTGTGTGAAATTAATTCACAATACCAGTAGCAACCCCATTTGAGAACATCAATAATGCATGATCCCCTGTTTACTTTTGGTTGGATCAATGATTCCTGCTGACATTAGATCTTTGTATGTGCCAGCTGCAGCGTTGTAACCGTGTTTCAGATTGTTGCTCGAGCACTGTGGACTGAAAGTCTGAAACTGAAACAAAACAATTATATTTTTTTAGAAAGGTCCTGGTAACAAAACAATTGCATCTGACTTAGATTCTAAATTAAAATTTTGAAAACTTCAACTTGCAATCTGTATAATATAATCTTCATACCTTTTTCTTTACTTTTACGATGACAATACTTTACGGCTGACATTCTTGGCAGTAAATTTCAACGGGTAGCTCAACGCTTTCTCAGCTACCTTTAGATTGCAAAATGGTGTTATGACCCGATAACAAGGCAACTGATACCGTAAAGACAGGCCAATCCGATAACGGCTTAACAATAGTTCTGTCACTCTTCATCTCGATCTCGCAGCCTAATACATCGTTATCAACGTTGATTCCTCCGTCACTTGCTAAGTCGTTGTCCATATTGATCTCTCCATCGAGTCAACATTTTGTTAGCAATGGATTTGGGGTGAGTTATGAAGCGAGTATTTTTGTAGGAGTTCACTGAGAGAACCAGACTGGGATTTTTTAGTGTGAAAATAGGGGGGAAGAGATTAGTTCGTTCGTTCCATATTGATGGTGAGAGCTAAGAACAAAACAATAAAGAAGAGATTAAAGAACACCATTGATTGATGAAGAGGAGCAAGCTGTAACGGAGATTACAGAGCAACCGACCGCGTGAAGACGGTGGAATCGTCGCTGCTGCTCTCCATAATTGAGACGAAATTAGGGTGAGATTGGGTTCTATCCGGGCGTTTAAAAAGCGAAAAGACGGGCCAAATGAAGAACCAGTTTTGATCTTCGTCAACGAGAAGCAGGCGTAGCCAAATAATAGTTTCGATTCGTTGATTTATTAATTTGATGTGGACAACTTTAGAGTAGAGTATATCCAACTTTTAGTATTGTTAGATAATCTTTTATGTTAAAAGTGATACAATAACAAAAGATAATCCATTATTTAATAATTTTTGATAAAAATACATAACATTATTAAAACATAAATAATATAAAATAAAGATAACATAAAACAAGTGATTTAATAATCCGCAAATCATTTCGGATTCGCTAAGAGCGGTGAAGTATTGCTCAAACGGAGAAGATTGAGAAAGAGCTTGTTGATCTTGTTACTCAGCATTTCTCTTTGATATTATTTGCACTTGCTGAGTTTGAATATATGTACGGAAATTTGGATCTTATATGGAATTCAAATCACCAAACAAAACTTTGTTTGCTTCTTTCCATGCATGATTTTGTTTTGAATCTCCATATGGTGCATCCTTTTCTGTACTGTTTTCTTTAAATTTTCTAAGAGTTGTTTATTTGGTTAGCCATAGTGCAAACGGCAAGTAGTAAAAACTAAATATTTTGCAACACAACAAGAAGCATGTAGGAAAGATGTTGAGCGTGCATTTGGAGTTCTGGTCGCTTCCTTATTGTGAAAGGGTGTTTGTTTTGGAAGAAAATGTGTTACATGACATCATGACTACATGTATAATTTTACATAACATGAAAATTGAGGTAGAAGCGTGAACTTCGATGCACCAACCGAACTTGGAAGAGAAGCTCCACCTCCGGATATCGAAATGCAGTGTATTGCATAGGAGTGAGTTAATGAGTTAGAGAGCTTGAGGTTTTGTGATAGTTTCAAGAGATTAATAAGAAGAGAAGTTCTTATTGTGATAATAAAACGAAGTTCGTGTTACTAGATTTGTGTTCTTGAGATTGATACTCAATAGTGTCAAGTAAATCAAAGGCTTGTCTTCCCGTGAGGTATTCACGGCCACCAAGCAGCACAGAAATGTTTCCTCTTGGCATAATCGTAGAGCGGACATCGTGACGATGTACATGTGTCCTAAATCATTTCAACAACAGAATATTAGATAGGTGGTGGGTAATTAGATTGGCGCTTGGACTGCAAATAAAATAAAGTGGGCTGAGCTGATGTGTGTGAAATTAATTCACAATACCAGTAGCAACCCCATTTGAGAACATCAATAATGCATGATCCCTGTTTACTTTTGGTTGGATCAATGATTCCTGCTGACATTAGATCTTTGTATGTGCCAGCTAGCGTTGTAACGTGTTTCAGATTGTTGCCATGAGCACCTGGACTGAAAGTCTGAAACTGAAACAAAACAATTATATTTTTTTAAGGTCCTGGTAACAAAACAATTACGCATCGACTTAGATTCTAAATTAAAATTTTGAAAACTTCAACTTGCAATCTGTATAATATAATCTTCATACTTTTTCTTTACTTTTACGATGACAATACTTTTACGGACAGCATTCTTGGCAAAATTTCAACGGGTAGCTCAACGCCAGCTCCAACCTTTAGAAGATTGCAAAATGGTGTTATGACCCGATAACAAGGCAACTGATACCAGAAGACAGGCCAATCCGATAACGGCGCTTAACAATAGTTCTCACTCTTCATCTCGATCTCCACAGAGCCTAATACATCGTTATCAACGCTGATTCCTCCGTCACTTAAGTCGTTGTCCATATTGATCTCTCCATCGAGTCAACATTTTGTTAGCAATGGATTTGGGGTGAGTTAAGCGAGTATTTTTGTAGGAGTTCACGGAGAACCGTGATCGATTTTTAGTGTGAAAATAGGGGGAGAGATTAGTTCGTTCGTTCCATATTGATGGTGAGAGCTAAGAACAAAACAATAAAGAAGAGATTAAAGAACACCATTGATTGATGAAGAGGAGCAAGCTGTAACGGAGATTACAGAGCAACCGATACCGCGGAAGACGGTGGAATCGCCAGTGCTGCTGCTCCCTATAATTGAGACCGAAATTAGGGCGAGATGGGTTCTATCTGGGCGTTTAAAACGAAAAGACGGGCCAAATGAAGAACCGTTTGATCATTAACAGAGCAAAGACTCGACGTAGCCAAATAATAGTTTGATTCGTTGATTTATTAATTTGATGTGGACAACTTTAGAGTAGAGTATATCCAACTTTTAGTATTGTTAGATAATCTTTTATGTTAAAAGTGATACAATAACAAAAGATAATCCATTATTTAATAATTTTTGATAAAAATACATAACATTATTAAAACATAAATAATATAAAATAAAGATAACATAAAACAAGTGATTTAATAATCCGCAAATCATTTCGGATTCGCTAAGAGCGGTGAAGTATTGCTCAAACGGAGAAGATTGAGAAAGAGCTTGTTGATCTTGTTACTCAGCATTTCTCTTTGATATTATTTGCACTTGCTGAGTTTGAATATATGCGGAAATTTGGATCTTATATGGAATTCAAATCACCAAACAAAACTTTGTTTGCTTCTTTCCATGCATGATTTTGTTTTGAATCTCCATATGGTGCATCCTTTCGTACTGTTTTCTTTAAATTTTCTAAGAGTTGTTTATTTGGTTAGCCATAGTGCAAACTATTCAAGAGCGAAGTAGTAAAAAAACTAAATATTTTGCAACACAACAAGAAGCATGTAGGAAAGATGTTGAGCGTGCATTTGGAGTTCTACAATGGCCAGCTATTGGAAAGGGTCTGTTGTTTTGGAAGAAAATGTGTTACATGACATCATGACTACATGTATAATTTTACATAACATGAAAATTGAGGTAGCGAACTCGATGCACCAACCGAACTTGAAGAGAAGCTCCACCTCCGTATCGAATCAAGTAGAAGATGAAAATGTTGATTTCAAAATTTTCTTACTCGATTTAGAAATATGATAGATAAAGAAGCTCATTTTTCCTACAAAATGCATTAGTTGATTATTTATGGGAAAAATATTGTAATGCTTATTATTGAACCAACTTATATATTTTCTTTTATTTTATGTTTATGATTTCATTTTTCAATAATAAAGATTTAATTCAAATAAGTTATATTTTAAGATTTTTGTAAACATAAAATAATTGGGGTTAATTGGTAAAATTTTTAAAATATAAGGTGTTACACTTTAAAAATGTTAATTTTGAAGTAAAAATAGAGTAATAAATTGGAATAAAACCTACTCCATTTTAGTGTTGCACCATTTTGAAGTAAAATATGAAGTAACATATGGAGATGCTCTAAGTGTTATTCTTTCACTTTTAATGCTCATTGATGGCGAAACAATGGCATGACCTACCCTAGGTTGAAGATATACTCCTTCCGTTCCTAAATGTAAGATATTTAGGTAAAACACACATATTAAAAAATTAACTTTTGTACAGAAAATAGTATTGAAACTATAAATTGATGATATTCAATCAATTATAAAAATAGATTATTAAAATGATTGGCTATACAGCTTTTAATAAAGTAAAGTTATCTAGAAATTTGAAAACATCTTATATATTGAAGCATCGATTTTTCTAAAACATCTTACATTTAGTGAAGGAGGGAGTATACTATAGTTGTCTTTGTGTTCTCATAAAGTTAGACGACTAACAAACATATTAAACGTTGGTCATCACGTTTATCAAATTTAGGAACTTTTCATTCTTGTTGTCGGAATTGTGGGAAAAGGTTAAGCTAAATGACTGGACGTACCTTTAATTTACAACACTTTCGTCTTTCTCCTTGCCGTATGTTCCGTCGGTCTGTCTCTCTCATTTTAATTGACAACTTTATTTTCTGTGTTCAGTGAGATTGGTTGCTCTTCATGTTGCAGCAAGAGCGGCTCTGGATTAAAGCTGGTAAAGTATTTAGAGGGCAACATAATTAACGAAAATGATCGTAGTGCACTTAATATCCAAGAACGGCAAGGATTCCTACTAATGACAATTTCAAAAAAAATGTATTTTTTATAGTTGGGCTCTACATATTTGAGCTTTAGGCGCCAAATAGTAACGGACCGTAATGCAGGCCATGATTGCCATTACTCTTTCCTCCTTTAACATTTTGTATAGGTTAATTAGATTCTTTTTTTCCTCGCGCTTCTGTTCTGCTGCATTACTGCATCATATTACATGGTACAAACAACATCCTTGGCTTCACTCATAGGAGCAAAAGCATAAATATAATATTAAGAAGAATGGAGAAAGTTCTGGAACATCTCATGGTAGCTGTGAAATCTATAGGTGAAAGAAACACAAAAGAAGACGTACTGTCAATAACAGAACACAACAAAATAAATCAACGTGAACAACCTCAGGACCCTCTTAGTGTGTTCAGTATCGGGTGAGTATGGTTTGGTTGTTGTGCGTAGAGGAGATCGAAGCTTGGCATCTTGCTTTACTTTAGTTTTCCTTTTCCTATATGTGGAACGAGAATATGTGCTTAACTTAGATAAAATATTTGACCACTGCTATATGCTATGAATGCAAACTAATCGACTTTTGTTCATAGTAATATATGTGCTTCTTCCAAAGATATGTAGAATGTTCTTATTGTTGATAATATTTGTGTCTCGAAGAGTTGAGGTATCTAGACTGGTAATGACTAATGAGCTTCCATGTCATGCGTGACATAAAAGTAGTTCTTCAAAACCAGTTTTATACTTCGCAGTCTTTAAACGCTTCAGATTAATTTTAATAACCTACCATTATTCAACTACAAAGGCCTTCCAAGTAATCATATCATCACCAAAACTACCGCTCAAGCCTCAAATCCGACCCAATCAGTAATGTAAACCAACCAAATTATCAAACTCCGCCCTTCTATCAAAATAACTGGCCCAACCCATAAATAACATTGGACATCAAACTGCTTGGCAAAAAGGCATTTGTATATTTAAAGGCCAGTAGCTTTACCTAAACACCGATGAAGACAATTAGCGGCTGCACTTCGGATAATGCTAGAGGCAACCCCAAAGATGCACCCGCGAAGGGATAATTTGCTAAAACATTTTCCAAACACAAAACCATAATTCATGCCAACATGAAAATTTTTCCCTCTCCAAATTTTCTCCCCGACAATTTTTGGAGATCTTATGTCGAGGGTTGCCGTGCCACATTCTCCGCATCGACCTCGACTAATATATGATTGCATCACCAACAGTCGCTGTCGTCACACAGGATTGCTGTGTGTACATAAAGTAAAAATATATACAACATAACAAAAACAATAATCCAACTCAAACTCCTGAAATTTGGGTTCCGTAAGTCGCCGAAAGAGAAAGAAATCGATGCTACAAGCTTTAGAAGGAACATTGGCTGCTTAAGGTACCTGTTACACACGAGACCTGATCTATCCTTCTATGTTGGAGTTGTCGCTTTATGCATAGCCCAAGAGAGTCACATGGAGTCGCATTAAAGCAATGTCCGAGGTACCGCGCAAAGGTGTTGTGGACTTACCTTCGAAGATCAACGCAAGTTGCCAAGATTGGTGGGTTACAGCGACAGCAGCTATAACACAGACCCTGATGACGGAAGGAGCACGACCGACACATATTTTACTTGGGGAAGAGTCCCATTACATGGTGCTCACAAAACAAGACACTATCGCCTTGTGAAGCAGTTCGTCAGCTACTTAAAGCTGCTAGACAAGCGATCTGGTTACGATGTGCTTAGTGAGATCACAGGACATCCAAGGGAAAAAGTCACCATCAGAATCGACAATCAATCAGCAATAGCCTTGACAAAGAATCCAGTCTTCCACGGAAGAAGCAAGCATATACATTCAAGATATCATTTCATACGGAATGCTGAAAGGGAGCTAATAGAAGTGGAGCATGTACCTGGAACAGAGCAGAAGGACATATTAACCAAGGCTTTGGGAAGGACTAAGTTTAGAGAATTGAGAGTTCATCGGAGTACAAGAGGTGACATCGAGTGGTTTCAAGCTTAGGGGAGAATGTTGGATAAGCTTGAAAAGAAGCAATCTGATCCTATGTTGTGTTTATCTATAAGGATTAGGAAAATATGAGTTGTGTTAATCCTAATGACCTTAGGATAAATATAGAGCTATATAGATGCAAAGTGTATTGCATAAGGAGTGAGTTAATGAGTTAGAGAGCTTGAGGTTTTGTGATAGTTTCAAGAGATTAATAAGAAGAGAAGTTCTTATTGTGATAATACAAACGAAGTTCGTTACTAGATTTGTGTTCTTGAGATTGATACTCAATAGTGTCAAGTAAATCAAAGGCTTGTCTTCCGTGAGGTATTCACCGCCACCAAGCAGCACAGAAATGTTTCCTTCTTGGCATAATCGAGACGACATCGCACGATGTACATGTGTCCTAAATCATTTCAACAACAGAATATTAGATAGGTGGTGGGTAGATTACGCTTGGACTGCAAATAAAATAAAGTGGGGCTGAGCTGTGTGTGAAATTAATTCACAATACCAGTAGCAACCCCATTTGAGAACATCAATAATGCATGATCCCTGTTTACTTTGGTTGGATCAATGATTCCCTGACATTAGATCTTTGTATGTGCCAGCTGCAGCTTGAACGTGTTTCAGATTGTTGCTCATGAGCACCTGTGGACTGAAAGTCTGAAACTGAAACAAAACAATTATATTTTTTAGAAAGGTCCTGGTAACAAAAACAATTACGCACGACTTAGATTCTAAATTAAAATTTTGAAAACTTCAACTTGCAATCTGTATAATATAATCTTCATACTTTTCTTTACTTTTACGATGACAATACTTTACCGACAGCATTCTTGGCAGAATTTCAACGGTAGCTCAACGCCAGCTCCAACCTTTAAGATTGCAAAATGGTGTTATGACCCGATAACAAGGCAACTGATACCAGAAAGACAGGCCAATCCGATAACGGCGCTAACAATAGTTCTGTCACTCTTCATCTCGATCCGCAGCCTAATACATCGTTATCAACGTTGATTCCTCCGTCACTTGCTAAGTCGTTGTCCATATTGATCTCTCCATCGAGTCAACATTTTGTTAGCAATGGATTTGGGGTGAGTTATGAATAGTATTTTTGTAGGAGTTCACCGAGAGAACCGGATCGGGATTTTTAGTGTGAAAATAGGAAGAGATTAGTTCGTTCGTTCCATATTGATGGTGAGAGCTAAGAACAAAACAATAAAGAAGAGATTAAAGAACACCATTGATTGATGAAGAGGAGCAAGCTGTAACGGAGATTACAGAGCAACCGATACCGTGAAGACGAAGTGGAATCGTCAGTGCTGCTGCTCCCCTATAATTGAGACGAAATTAGGTGATGCAGGTTCTATCTCGCCGCTTAAAAAACGAGACGGGCCAAATGAAGAACCATTGATCTTCAATAACAGAGCAGCACCGACGTAGCCAAATAATAGTTTCGATTCGTTGATTTATTAATTTGATGTGGACAACTTTAGAGTAGAGTATATCCAACTTTTAGTATTGTTAGATAATCTTTTTATGTTAAAAAGTGATACAATAACAAAAGATAATCCATTATTTAATAATTTTTGATAAAAAATACATAACATTATTAAAAACATAAATAATATAAAATAAAGATAACATAAAACAAGTGATTTAATAATCCGCAAATCATTTCGATTCGCTAAGAGCGTGAAGTATTGCTCAAACGGAGAAGATTGAGAAAGAGCTTGTTGATCTTGTTACTCAGCATTTCTCTTTGATATTATTTGCACTGCTGAGTTTGAATATATGTACGGAAATTTGGATCTTATATGGAATTCAAATCACCAAACAAAACTTTGTTTGCTTCTTTCCATGCATGATTTTGTTTTGAATCTCCATATGGTGCATCCTTTCAGTACTGTTTTCTTTAAATTTTCTAAGAGTTGTTTATTTGGTTAGCCATATGTGCAAACTATTCAAGAGCTAAGTAGTAAAAACTAAATATTTTGCAACACAACAAGAAGCATGTAGGAAAGATGTTGAACGGCATTGGAGTTCACGCTCGCTATTGTGAAAGGGTCGTTTGTTTTGGAAGAAAATGTGTTACATGACATCATGACTACATGTATAATTTTACATAACATGAAAATTGAGGTAGAAGCGGAACTCGATGCACCAACCGAACTTGGAAGAGAAGCTCCACCTCGGATATCGAAATTAGAAGATGAAAATGTTGATTTCAAAATTTTCTTACTCGATTTAGAAATATGATAGATAAAGAAGCTCATTTTTCCCTACAAAATGCATTAGTTGATTATTTATGGGAAAAATATTGTAATGCTTATTATTGAACCAACTTATATATTTTCTTTTATTTTATGTTTATGATTTCGTATTTTTCAATAATAAAGATTTAATTCAAATAAGTTATATTTTAAGATTTTTTGTAAACATAAAATAATTAATTGGTAAAATTTTAAAATATAAGGTGTTACACAATTTTGAAGTAAAAATAGAGTAATAAATTGGAATAAAACCTACTCCATTTTAGTGTTGCACCATTTTGAAGTAAAATATGAAGTAATACATAGGAGATGCTCTAAGTGTTATTCTTTCACTTTTAATGCTCATTGATGCGGAAACAATGGCATGACCTACCCTAGGTTGAAGATATACTCCTCCGCTCCTAAATGTAAGATATTTAAAAACACACATATTAAAAAATTAACTTTTGTACAGAAAATAGTATTGAAACTATAAATTGATGATATTCAATCAATTATAAAAATAGATTATTAAAAATGATTGGCTACACAGTTTTTAATAAAGTAAAAGTTATCTAGAAATTTGAAAACATCTTATATATTGAAACATCAGATTTTTCTAAAACATCTTACATTTAGTGAAGCGGAGGAGTATACTATAGTTGTCTTTGTGTTCTCATAAAGTTAGACGACTAACAAACATATTAAACGTTGGTCATCACGTTTATCAAATTTAGGAACTTTTCATTCTTGTTGTCGGAATTGTGGGAAAAGGTTAAGCTAAATGACTGGACGTACCTTTAATTTACAACACTTTCGTCTTTCTCCTTGCCGTATGTTCCGTCGGTCTGTCTCTCTCATTTTAATTGACAACTTTATTTTCTGTGTTCAGTGAGATTGGTTGCTCTTCATGTTGCAGCAAGAGCGGCTCTGGATTAAAGCTGGTAAAGTATTTAGAGGGCAACATAATTAACGAAAATGATCGTAGTGCACTTAATATCCAAGAACGGCAAGGATTCCTACTAATGACAATTTCAAAAAATGTATTTTTATAGTTGGGCTCTACATATTTGAGCTTTAGGCGCCAAATAGTAACGGACCGTAATGCAGGCCATGATTGCCATTACTCTTTCCTCCTTTAACATTTTGTATAGGTTAATTAGATTCTTTTTTTCCTCGCGCTTCTGTTCTGCTGCATTACTGCATCATATTACATGGTACAAACAACATCCTTGGCTTCACTCATAGGAGCAAAAGCATAAATATAATATTAAGAAGAATGGAGAAAGTTCTGGAACATCTCATGGTAGCTGTGAAATCTATAGGTGAAAGAAACACAAAAGAAGACGTACTGTCAATAACAGAACACAACAAAATAAATCAACGTGAACAACCTCAGGACCCTCTTAGTGTGTTCAGTATCGGGTGAGTATGGTTTGGTTGTTGTGCGTAGAGGAGATCGAAGCTTGGCATCTTGCTTTACTTTAGTTTTCCTTTTCCTATATGTGGAACGAGAATATGTGCTTAACTTAGATAAAATATTTGACCACTGCTATATGCTATGAATGCAAACTAATCGACTTTTGTTCATAGTAATATATGTGCTTCTTCCAAAGATATGTAGAATGTTCTTATTGTTGATAATATTTGTGTCTCGAAGAGTTGAGGTATCTAGACTGGTAATGACTAATGAGCTTCCATGTCATGCGTGACATAAAAGTAGTTCTTCAAAACCAGTTTTATACTTCGCAGTCTTTAAACGCTTCAGATTAATTTTAATAACCTACCATTATTCAACTACAAAGGCCTTCCAAGTAATCATATCATCACCAAAACTACCGCTCAAGCCTCAAATCCGACCCAATCAGTAATGTAAACCAACCAAATTATCAAACTCCGCCCTTCTATCAAAATAACTGGCCCAACCCATAAATAACATTGGACATCAAACTGCTTGGCAAAAGGCATTTGTATATTTAAAGGCCAGTAGCTTTACCTAAACACCGATGAAGACAATTAGCGGCTGCACTTCGGATAATGCTAGAGGCAACCCCAAAGATGCACCCGCGAAGGGGATAATTTGCTAAAACATTTTCCAAACACAAAAACCATAATTCATGCCAACATGAAAATTTCTTTCCCTCTCCAAATTTTCTCCCCGACAATTTTGGAGATCTTATGTCGAGGGTTGCCGTGCCACATTCTCCGCATCGACCTCGACTAATATATGATTGCATCACCAACAGTCGCTGTCGTCACACAGGATTGCTGTGTGTACATAAAGTAAAAATATATACAACATAACAAAAACAATAATCCGCGCGGAACATCCAATAATATACATAGAACTTTGTTTTTTCTATTTCGGTTTGTATGAATTTTAAAACTTTCGAATGTTTTTTTCTATTTCGGTTTGTATGAATTTTAAAACTTTCGAATGTTTTTTTCTATTTCGGTTTGTATGAATTTAAATTCTATAATATTATTAGTTTTAAATTTCATATTTTATTTATTTATTAATTAATTTTAATATAAAAATATATAAAATGCAAAATTAATTGCTTTTAAAATTGATATATTCGACGAACCATAGTCCATCGGTATTGTCGAGGACTACGTTCGTCGGAATAGTCCGAGCGATCTCCGTAGGTATATAGTTTTCCGATGAACTCTGGTCTTATGTCCGCATCGGAATATCGTCGAAAGTTCGTCAAAATGGCGTTTCGGTATTCGTCGGAAAATACCGACGGAGGATTCCTCGAAAAATACCGACGGAGGATTCCTCGAAAAATACCGACGGAGGATTCCTCGAAAAATACCGACGAACCATTGTCGTCGGTATATTCGACGAACCATAGTCCATCGGTATTGTCGAGGACTACGTTCGTCGGAATAGTCCGAGCGATCTCCGTAGGTATATAGTTTTCCGATGAACTCTGGTCTTATGTCCGCATCGGAATATCGTCGAAAGTTCGTCAAAATGGCGTTTCGGTATTCGTCGGAAAATACCGACGGAGGATTCCTCGAAAAATACCGACGAACCATTGTCGTCGGTATATTCGACGAACCATAGTCCATCGGTATTGTCGAGGACTACGTTCGTCGGAATAGTCCGAGCGATCTCCGTAGGTATATAGTTTTCCGATGAACTCTGGTCTTATGTCCGCATCGGAATATCGTCGAAAGTTCGTCAAAATGGCGTTTCGGTATTCGTCGGAAAATACCGACGGAGGATTCCTCGAAAAATACCGACGGAGGATTCCTCGAAAAATACCGACGGAGGATTCCTCGAAAAATACCGACGAACCATTGTCCGTCGGTATATTCCGACGAACCATAGTCCATCGGTATTGTCCGAGGACTACGTTCGTCGGAATAGTCCGAGCGATCTCCGTAGGTATATAGTTTTCCGATGAACTCTGGTCTCGTATGTCCGCATCGGAATATCGTCGAAAGTTCGTCAAAATGACGTTTCGGTGATATCGAGAAAGTCGTCGGAAGATCGTGAAATTCGGCGAATATTTTTCCGACAAAAGATACCGACGGATTGGTTCGTCGAAAATACCGACGAACCATTGTCCGTCGGTATATTCGACGAATTCGGCGATTTGGCCATAGAATCCTCTGTTTTATTGTGGTAAATCACAAGAAAGCAAAAGCGCTAACTATTGAAACACAAAATGACAAGCCCATAATAGTAACGTGCTGTCTTCACGGGTCACCTCTAGCATGCTCACTGTCAATCAAAACCTAACTTTATATTTTCTTTATTATTTTGTAAAAATAAATTATTTGTTTTGTCTTATAACTGCTTCATGATATCAAATTTAATAGATTACATTCAAATTGGATATAAACGGATTAGTTCATATCCCGTATATAGTAGACATTACTAAAGCTTCTATTACATCTGCGATATGAGATTCTATGACACATTGTCTTGAAAATGATTTCAGTCTCCTTTCAAACCAAATCTCACCCTGAGATCTGTAACATTCTAGATGAACCCTACTTGGAAACCTTGACATCCCCGTTTAGTCTCATTGGAACTTCTATATATAGGAGAGATAATAAAATTGGCCACATAAATAGGCATTAAATTAAGATAAAGAAAAAGGTATAAAATGAAGAATGTAGCATGGTACTTGTGTTTATAAAATAATAGTGGTTGCATATAAATTTACTCTCAGGGAAGTGGAGTAACGCAAATATTCCATCTGAATTCTAGAATTGTTTTAAAATCATACTAAAAAACAAAACGTACATTCCAACAGAATTTGCAGGCATATACAAAGTAATTATTACCAAGAAAAAAAGGTAAAAATAAAACAATATTTCTCCTTTTCTCTCCGACTACAAACATCAAGGAGAACCAATCTAAATTCCAAAAGAGTTTAGTTGATTTTATCTTCTTTTTTCATCACCTGGCCTAATTAACAGTGATGTCTTCATCACCTTTTTGTTCTTGGCCTGTGGTACTATTGTTAGTATTGTTGTGCATGGTGGCCAGAGAATCAAACGGAGCTTCCAACAATGTAAAAGTGGGAAGCATTTCAAAGGTAGAAGATGCTGATAATTTCCATATATATTATGGACAAACCTTCAAAGTCATCAAAAATGCTATTGATGGCAAGAGTTATCTCCTTATTCAGGTTCTTGCATTTTCTCATCATATTGTCTTTCTTTTTTGTTGCTAAATGTATCATTTGTGACTGAAAAGAAAAAAGTAATATCTGTAGAACACTTCTAGAATGGCGGTTCGGACAAAGTATTGTACTTCCAGGATAAAGTCCTATGTGATTCCACTTCTTAACTACTCAGTAGACACTCAATCTTCTCAAGGTATGCTCTGTTATTTTCCCCTGCTTTCTTTCCTCTGTTTAAAACGGGCCTGCCTTTTAAGATCTCTCTCTTTTTTTTCTTATTCAGGAGGCATTCCGGTTTCTTTCTTTGAGGCAAGCATTTTTTTCTACCTAATTTAAAGTTTTGGGTTTTGTTAAATCAACGACTTTAGGATCACGCTTTAGGATGGGCCAAAAATGTAATTATGTAAGGATGTTTATAAAAACAAATGTTATGGTTATATCCGCAGCTACTTGGATTACTAGGGAGCTTGAAGGGAATAACATCAGACGCCGTGGCTTCACCGTGTGTTCTGAAACTGCTTGAGGCAGGGGAAGTAGTTAAGTTTGAAAAAGGTGCAGAAGAAGTGTCTCAATTTGCAGCGCATTTCATCAGTGATACTGATCAACTTCAGACATGCAATTTTGCAAACTTTTTTCCACTCAGCGAAGGCACACCTCTTCAGGTGCCTAATTATTATTACCTTTGAATATATCTAGATTTAACCAAACGTGAAACTTTTCACATTTTGATCTGAAATTATGCTGGTCTTGTATTCTTGAATTAGCGAGCCGAGTGGATTAAATTCCTTGGTGCTTTTGCCAATCTTGAAACTAAAGCCAACCAAGTCTATGATGCGGTTAGTGATAATCCGCACTTCTCTTTACAAAATATGCCTACCACCAACACTTGTTGTCTATAAAGTTGGTTATGGAGCCTTGCAGGTCAAAGCAAGCTATACTTGCTTGTCTCAAATGGCAGCTAAAAGGACCACATCCTTCAAACCCATTGTAGCCTGGATGGAGTACGATAAAAATGTATGAAATCTTTTTTTTTTATACTTTCTTATGGGGACAGTTCCAAACTATCTTGAGGTTTAAGCAATTTTTATCTCCTACGTATATTTATGCTATAAACCTTTGTTTAGAAGAATTTGGGGTTCTTCTTCCGCTGGCTTTGGACGCCGGGAGTTTTGATAACTCACTGGCTTTAGTTTAAATCTTGTGTAATCCTCATTTGAATGATAATCTAATCTTCTAGTGTTAAAAAGAAGAAGAATTATTTGGGGTTTATGCAAGGCCGGTCTTGAAATTTCCGAGGTTATAGATGATTTAGTTAATGTTTTAATAATTTTTTTTCAAATTTGAAGACTTTTCTCTACTAATTTTCTTCAAAAGTTTTGGAAGTATACGCAAATGTTTCACTTGGCTATGTCCTTGACCGGCCTTTCGTGGTTTATGTACATATTAAAAACCATTTCTAAGGAAAATGTAATGAGGAGTCATGTTTCAAGAATTAGGGGTCCTGTTTCTTATAATTCAAAGAGAATTGTGTATTTATGTTTTTATAA
Source organism: Brassica carinata (assembly GCA_016771965.1). Taxonomy (NCBI): domain Eukaryota; kingdom Viridiplantae; phylum Streptophyta; class Magnoliopsida; order Brassicales; family Brassicaceae; genus Brassica; species Brassica carinata. Next base: position 40,719,955 of record CM028702.1, read on the forward strand.
CAGCAATAACATTTATTTTGAAGGGAGTTGTTTGGTGTTTTACAAAGGAACCACATAAGCTAAAGGTATGCATTTCAGCTTTCGGCACTTTCAATTCTTCATCTGAAAATTTGGAAACACCTTTAAAACTGAACATTATGCATACAATTAAAACAGTTTGTAGAAGATGCGGGTGGTGAGAATATCGACAAATCTATAAACAAGATCACTTACAATATCTCTGATCCTGATGATTTGGAAGCACTCCATGCCATTTTATGCGTAAGCGTGTCTGCTATTATTTTCCTGATGACCAGAGAAACTCTTTTTCTTAGACTAAAAATAAAATATATTTAATAGACTGTGGATGCGGTGATCGATGAAACGCTATCGTCCGAACCTCAGAATTACACAAAGAAAACATTCTTGGATAACATAAACCTGGAGGATAACTCATGTTTTGCGTTTAATCAGAGCATCTGGAGATATGACAAAAGAGTTAGAAAGGGAACAACTCTTGGTAAGAAAGTGTTAGACATTGTTTAGTTTCTATTGATTTTAGCTGAAACCCTGTTTTGTGTTTTGATAATGAGAAGACTGGCATGACGGAGCAATATCGCAACCAAACCTTGTACTGGCTGACATGATTGAAGCCTTGTTTCCAACTGGAAACTACACAACCTCCTATTTTAGAAACATTGCCAAGGTAACGAAGGTCTTTGAATGGTTGGAAACTAAAATTTCAGTTTTTAATATAAATAATCTAAAACTGGTATTTTAAAAATTGGTTATAAAATACCAAGTTATGGTGAGTTTTTGAAGGATCACACCATTTAAGTTGAGGGAAGGTATTTGAGTCGTTCTACTACGATTTCAATTATAGTTAGACTATTATCAACGTCTTGAGTAGTTAAAAAAATAGTAAGAAAATATAGCCTATCATGTCCAAAAGATCAGTCTGAATTACGGCTTAGTAACTCTCTTCTTAGGTAAAGAATTAGTTACAAAATTTTCTACTAACTTTTTTTCTTTGGAACACCAGTTTTCAATGGATATACTGATTTTTTTTTGAAAAATAAAAACAAAAATGAATCAAAAACTATACGACCATACAAGCGAGAAAAATTATGGTGGACCAAAACTATAGCTGTACTAGTCTTAGAAGAAAGACATGGCGTGTCCACCTATCCTGTATATAGTTGACTCTATCCAGGGGCAGATCTAGATCTGTATTTAACCGGGGGCATATAATTTTTTTTCACTATGTTTTATAATTAGGTAGGAGGCACTGTCATTTGATTAACCTTAATTACTTAAGAAAATGAAGAATGAGACGGGGGCACGTGACTCGGTACGTCCCTTACTACGTCCACCCCTGACTCTATCAGGAACTGGCCCCAAACCTGTGATATTTTATTAGCATTTATGAGAATCATCTTAAATTAGGGCCTGGTGCATTACAAACAGAGGGCCAGTGGCCGATCACAAAATCCATATATAACCGAATGACCTGAATTTGAATTCAAGTACATATTATTTTAGGTTATTTTAATTGTTTTTGGATTTAAGTTAATCTCTTACCCTCATAAAAAAACATGGCAGGGCGAAGGAGTCATAGACATTAGTTCGGATATGTGTGATAGAGACGCATCATTGCCGTTAGTTCCTACCATTCCAGCTTGCGGATGATGTTTTATATACCTTCACGGTTCTCTGGTCTTCCCCCTCCCTCTCCCACTCCCCTCAAGAAACATAGAACATCTTATTCGATTGCATTGTTAGCGATTTCAAACTTTTTAAGATTTCTGATATGACAATATTTGATAAACTACGTTTATTCATAGCCAGTTTTAATTCCTTGTGTAATCACACGTGAAATATGTTGTATTTTACGGAAACAACATACAACTATAATGGTCTTCATTTAAGTTTTGGTTTATGTTACTTATAAGTACAAACATGGTTTGCATATTTCGAATAAATTACTTTTGACAACAAGGCAAAGTCATTGTTAGAGTCTGGTTTTATGTTGGAGGCATAATTGGTTCGCTTATTTCAAACAACTTTTAACGACAATATAGTCCTTGTTTTATGTTGTAAAGACTATTTTGGTACTGTGGATTATCTGATTTTCACGCTGCGGATTTAGAACGAGTTGTAAACATTGTATAAGTTTATCAACAGATAACGATGATTTTTAAGCTAATCATTGTTAATTTAGTGCTAACACCATGATATTTTTCAAAAGCCAACATAAGTTATTTATATGATGTGTCCATCGCTCTAAAATGACGGATTTTTTGTTCCCGACGAGATATATATGAAGAAACGACTTTGTCGATAGCTTGTTTCCGACGGATATGTCCATCAGGAATCGTCTATTTTCTTGAAGTGAATGGTAGATATGCCGTAGTTAATGTAATGAATTTATGTTTCATTGTAGTGCGTACTAGTTTAGAAAAACATATACTACTGTTTTATTCACGTTGAACTTCGGGGTTCCATATCGGTATATGGTTTTAATGTTCATACTGGAAAGGCATGTGAACGATTCAAACAATAAATGAGTTGTATGGACACTCCACGGTTGTATGGGAAAACATCTTGAGTTTTTTTTTTAAAATGAATTTATCTTTATCAAGGTTGTATGTAGGAGTGGACAAATTGTTAGGGAAACTGTCCAATTTGAAATTTTGGTGTCCTAGGTTTGCGGACCAGATCATATTTCTGGTCCAATATATGGTTCATAATTCCTGTTTTTTTTTTCTTGAAATAACGAAAAAATGGGGAAGAGAACCAATAAATTTAGCATTTCAAGTCCTCATGGTCGTTTTTTTCTCTCAATCTCTTCGAACCTCTTTCCTTCTCATCTTCAGTTTTCACCGGTCTTACAAAATTAGAAAATGTTCATGTCTAGCATGTACATTAGAGCATCTCCGATATAAAACTTCATTTTTCTTCTAAAACAGGTAAAATTCTATTTTTCCTCTGAAACAGAGTAAAAGAGAATATGAAGTATAAATGCTCTAATCCAACTCTATTTCTCGCTTCATAATGAAATAATAAAAAAAAAAAATAGATTGCTCCATTTATAGAGTAAGTTTTATTGTAAAGTTGAATTGAAATATTTTTTTACTTCATACTCTATTTTATTCCATTTTAGAACAAAAAATGGAATAAGGTTAGAAGTGCCCTTACAAACTTCTATTTGAAACTCACTGTGTTCCTATTAGCTTAATTTTATCGATTTTCTAGCTTTTATTTTATGTTCTGAGTTAATGTTAATAAAAGGTACCAATTCAAGATTAAATAATTTTATATATTTAAATTTCTAGTTAAAACATAAAACATCTATCATCGAGCATTAATTATTTCCTAATGTAGGTTAACTCTATGGCTTTCGAGGAAATAATTAATGTTCAATCATAAATGTTCGGTGATCGCGCTTATATAAGATCTACATGTATAATCCCTCTTCCCTCACACAAACACACAAATATAAATACAAACTAAGAACAAGATGGACAATCTGGCGTTATGTGAAGCAAACAACGCTCCTCTAACGCCCATAACGTTCTTGAAGAGAGCTTCGGAATTTTATCCAAATAGAACTTCCATAATCTATGGAGAAACTCGTTTCACTTGGCCACAGACCTATGACCGTTGCTGTCGTCTCGCTGCTTCTCTCCTATCTCTTAACATCGCCAAGAATGATATCGTATGTCACTTCCTCTCTCTCTCCGACAAATCCTTTTGCTTTGTTTAAAGTGTATATAGTACTCCCTCTGTTCTTAAATGTAGGATGTTCTATAGAATTTTGATGTTCCAATATATAAGATGTTTTCATTTTTCTATGTAACTTTCACTTTATTAAAAACTGTGTATCCGATCATATTTTAATAGTTTATTTTGTAATTGATTGAATATTATTAATTTATAATTTTATTGGTATTTTCTTGACAAAAAGTAGTTTTTTAATATGTGTGTTTCTAAGTAAACATCTTATATTCAGGAACACATGGACTATGTGTTAGAAAACAAATCTGAATATAAGAAATAATTATATTCATTTTAACTTGGATATGAGACATGACATTAAAAAATGTGTTTAGGTATCCGTTCTGGCCCCAAACATACCGGCCATATATGAGATGCACTTCGCTGTTCCCATGGCTGGAGCTGTCCTAAAGCCTATCAACACCCGCCTCGACGCAAAATCCATCGCCGCAATCTTCCGCCACGCACAGCCCAAGATATTATTCGTAGACCGCAACCTTGAGACCTTAGCTAGAGCCACGCTCCATCTACTACCAGATGAAGAGCAGCGGAACCTGCTGGTCATATTCATTGACGAGCCCGATCGCCCTAAAAGGATTTCGTCCAATGATCAGTTAGACTACGAAGAGCTCATCCGTAGGGGAGAACCTTCGTCCTCCTCGGTTGCAGGTATGTTCCGTATTCAAAACGAGCATGATCCGATCTCGTTAAACTACTCATCGATCGGGTACCACGAGCGAACCAAAAGGTGTTGTGGTTAGCCACCGTGGAGTGTATTTGAACGCTCTGAGCGTGATTATGGGCTGGGAAATAGGGACCTTCCCGGTCTACCTTTGGACTCTGCCTATGTTTCATTGCAATGGATGGAATCTCACGTGGTCAGTGGCAGCACGTGGGGGCACCAACGTGTGTATCAGGCATGTGTCTGCCCCGGAGATTTATAAGAACATAGAATTGCACGGCGTGACGCATATGTGTTGTGTTCCTACAGTCTTAAACATTCTGCTTCAAGGAAATCCACTTGACATGTCACAACGGTCCACGCCGGTTCAGGTTTTGACCGGAGGTTCATCGCCACCTGCTGCCCTTGTGGAGAAAGTTCAGCGGCTCGGGTTTCAAGTGCTGCATGTCTATGGGCTCACGGAGGCCACTGGCGCTGTTCTGTTTTGTGAGTGGCATGACGAGTGGAGCAGGTAATAATACAAATTTATAACTCTATTTACAGCATCAGATTTTCCTTTTGTTCACATCTACTAAAAAAGGTAAAATTTCACTTTTCAAAAGGATTGAAATTAAAAAAAAAAAAAAGTGAAATGATGAAGTTATTTTGAACATACAACCATGTTAAATGTTATTAAGGTTGATTTAACATTTATATAACTCAATTAAAACAGACTTCCAGAGAAGCAACAGATGGAGATGAAAGCAAGACAAGGGGTAGGCATCTTAGCCCTAGCTGACGTTGATTAGAAATCCGAGACAAGGGGTAGACAAGAAGGTGCTCGAGGCCGCTGTTGTGGCCATGCCTCACCCTATGTGGGGTGAAACCCCTTGTGCGTTCGTTGTTCTAGAAAAGCGTAAGACTGGTCAAGGAGACTGTGATGATCAATTCATGACAAGAGAAGGTGATTTGATTAAGTATTGCCGTGAGAATCTGCCTCATTTTATGTGTCCGAAGAGGGTTGTGTTCATGGGAGAACTACCTAAGAACGGCAACGGAAAGATTCTTAAACATAAGCTAAGAAACATCGCTAAAAGTTTGGTTATTAATGATGACAATACTATTGGCATTAAGCACCAAATATCATCTCTCATGGAAAATCCTTACGGGTGAGATGATTAGAAATCTGGTATTTATTGTTTCGATTATAAAATTATTTTTGAATAAACATATGTAATGTTTAGTACAAATAATTGTAATTTACCAAAACATTTAGATTTTATTGTACTTTTATTCTTTAATTGAACTTAATAGATCAGTTAAATCTCATTGAACCTGGACGAACCATATTGATCCATGATCCAAAACATTTTTGGTTTAGTTATCAGGCGGTTATAAAAAATTGTCTCCAAGTTTGAATGCATCCAGAAATGTTAATGTAACATCCCGAGATGTGATATATGGAAAAACTTAAGATAATTGATTTGACTATATATGTCACCAAAATTGATTTACTTTTCACACATCCATTTAGAACTCCAGAGTCAAGCGTGCTTGAACTGGAGTACTGGAAGGATTGGCGACCTATCGTAAAGTGATTCGCGATACCGTGTGAGTGAGGGCAAAACACGGAGAACGGTCATGTGATGATTGCAGGATCAGTAAACAAGATCAATGTTGAAGTCCACAATTGGTTTTGGTACAGGACGCTTCATAGTTTGGCTGGAATCCATTTCAATGAACTACTCGCAATGAACACTTCTGGTTTGTAAATTTCATAATTTTTTGGTTTGTGCAGCTTTTGAGATTTTCCACTTGACCTTGGAGCTCTGTTGAGTTAGGAATCTAGGCCAACTAGTTTGGTTTCTTATTTCTTTCTTGTTGGTGTGATTTGCCCCCCTTTGAATGAAATATGTCGATGCTTGTTAAATAATGTGATTATTTGAAACATTTTCCCTTTCAGAGATACTAACTTCGCTTTATTTATTCATATAGAGGTGTACTTCAGATAATTTCTTATGTTTATATTTTTTTTGCGCTTTATTTATTCATATAGAGGTGTACTTCAGATAATTTCTTATGTTTATATTTTTTTACTAGTGTTAAATGATTTATCTAGCTAATGCCTCATTCATTATATAGGAGATTCCATATGTTGTAGTTCTATATTCGAGTCAGTACTCAGTAGTAACTTTGTTCCAAAACTAAATTAGATAGAGCAAGTCATCAAAGATCGAATAGTAAAAATTGAGCTATTAAGTACTTTCTCAGTTCCAAAATATACAATTTTTAATATTTTTTGTTTCGATTATAAAATTATTTTGAATAAACATATGTAATGTTTAGTACAAATAATTGTAATTTACCAAAACATTTAGATTTTATTGTACTTTTATTCTTTAATTGAACTTAATAGATCAGTTAAATCTCATTGAACCTGGACGAACCATATTGATCCATGATCCAAAACATTTTTGGTTTAGTTATCAGGCGGTTATAAAAAATTGTCTCCAAGTTTGAATGCATCCAGAAATGTTAATGTAACATCCCGAGATGTGATATATGGAAAAACTTAAGATAATTGATTTGACTATATATGTCACCAAAATTGATTTACTTTTCACACATCCATTTAGAACTCCAGAGTCAAGCGTGCTTGAACTGGAGTACTGGAAGGATTGGCGACCTATCGTAAAGTGATTCGCGATACCGTGTGAGTGAGGGCAAAACACGGAGAACGGTCATGTGATGATTGCAGGATCAGTAAACAAGATCAATGTTGAAGTCCACAATTGGTTTTGGTACAGGACGCTTCATAGTTTGGCTGGAATCCATTTCAATGAACTACTCGCAATGAACACTTCTGGTTTGTAAATTTCATAATTTTTTGGTTTGTGCAGCTTTTGAGATTTTCCACTTGACCTTGGAGCTCTGTTGAGTTAGGAATCTAGGCCAACTAGTTTGGTTTCTTATTTCTTTCTTGTTGGTGTGATTTGCCCCCCTTTGAATGAAATATGTCGATGCTTGTTAAATAATGTGATTATTTGAAACATTTTCCCTTTCAGAGATACTAACTTCGCTTTATTTATTCATATAGAGGTGTACTTCAGATAATTTCTTATGTTTATATTTTTTTTGCGCTTTATTTATTCATATAGAGGTGTACTTCAGATAATTTCTTATGTTTATATTTTTTTTACTAGTGTTAAATGATTTATCTAGCTAATGCCTCATTCATTATATAGGAGATTCCATATGTTGTAGTTCTATATTCGAGTCAGTACTCAGTAGTAACTTTGTTCCAAAACTAAATTAGATAGAGCAAGTCATCAAAGATCGAATAGTAAAAATTGAGCTATTAAGTACTTTCTCAGTTCCAAAATATACAATTTTTTAATATTTTTTTGTTGTTCCATAAAATAAATTTCTTATACTTATAAAGTATTTTTTGTATACTTTTAACAAATATTAATGAAAATATTTGATTTTACTAAACCATTGGTTGATAGTTATTAAAAATTGTATAATAAATAAATTTGATTATAAACATTTATTGTATTTTCAATATGTGTGAATAGCCTAAAAAATCCTTCTTTTGAGAATGGATAAATAGATTGTCTCGGTAACGTTCAAATTACCGGGCATCAATGACTGAGAGGGTGATTTGGTTCACTGACAATTCATCACCGCGCTGTGTACTTGAGGACGATTCAGTCTCAAGAAGACTTCTCCCAACGCAGAAACCGGGCCGTTTAGGCTGAGGAATAGCCGTAGTTTCGCTCCCAAGCATCACCATAACAGTCGACATCACTGGTCTGTCTTCAGCACGTTCTTGAACACACAAGAGACCAATTTGTATACATCTTAAAATTTCATGTGTCCGGAGTAGTGCTGATGATGAATCATCTATGATGATTGGGTCTACGATCTCTATCCCTTTTCCTTCCTTCCAATATCTCCACACCTTCGCATAAGAGATGGATTTTTTTAGTGTTATCATCAGATTATAACTGCGAAAAAATATCGAAATCAAGAGGTTCTTAGCATACAAAACCGAGGAGATTAAGGTCACGATTTGAGTTGTAGAATCCGTTATTCTTCTTGCCACTTATAATCTCAAGAAGCAAGACCCCGAAGCTGAAAACATCCGACTTCATCGAGAATATCCCATCCATTGCATATTCTGGAGACATGTAACCGCTGCATAACGAAGAATAAACACCCATACGTTAGGTTTTCTTTTAAATTTGAATTTAAGACAGAAACTCTTTTGTAGTTTTGGAGAATAATTGCTTACTAAGTGCCGACCACCTTCCTTGTGTTGGCTTCCGTCTCTTCCCGTCCAAAGATCCTCGCCATCCCAAAGTCGGAGATCTTAGGAGTCATATTTTTATCAAGCAAGACGTTACTTGCTTTCAAGTCTCTGTGGATAACCCTAAACCGTGAATCTTGGTGAAGATAAAGAAGTCCTCTAGCAATACCATTGGCGATGTCAAATCTCTTTTGCCAACTTAAGTTAGAGCGCCGGATTTTGTCTGCAAATCGATCACAAGCCAAAACATGTTAACTTATCCCCAAATATGTTCAATTATTAGAAAAAATGAGCTGTTTTGATACTAATCAAAGAGATGAGAATCAAGGCTTAGATTCTCCAAGTACTCATATATCAACATCTTCTCTCCCTTTTCGACGCAACAACCGAGAAGCCGAACCAGGTTTAGGTGCTGAAGCCTGGCAATTAGTCTAACCTCGTTCTTGAACTCACCGGTCCCTTGTAATGACTTTTTCGATAGTCTCTTTACCGCGATTTCTTTCCCGTCAGGTAACATTCCCTATTACGACACATTTATGGTAAAATGAAACCTTGTACAGTGAACTAATGATAGATCTTGAATACGTTGTGCATGACCATTACCTTGTAAACAATACCGAAACCACCTTTTCCAAGCTTGTTGCCGTCAGAAAAGTTGTTTGTTGCAATGGCAACTGCTTCAAACTCCATCAATGGAAGTTCTAGATCCTCTGTTTTGCTTTCTCTGGATATGTAACTCTTTCTTGTTACTATCACTTCGTCCGTTAGCGAATCCTTGCTTCTCACTTGATCGACTGTTTCATTCAGAAACAGAAGAACATTTTGACTATCAAAACTTACAGACGAAATAAAGAAAATGAAAGCTATTTATTTACCAATAGGTGTTTGAACTGCTGTGGCTCTCTTCTGTTTTGTTTTCCAAAACCGGAAAATAATGATACTTAACAGAAACAAAATGCTCATTCCAACACTCGAACCTATGATTTTTCCATTGTTGGTTATCTTGTCATCTGCAATAGAAACGAAGCATGTATTTTTCTTCTTTTGATTAAAAAAAATGTGTATTTTTCTTCTATTACGTGTCAGAAAAGGAAAATCCCCTCCCCCAAAACTTTTTATAAGACATTTCTTACAAATTATTTAATAAAGTTTTTTTTTCGAATTTGCTAATGTATTATCTCTCCATTTGTTCTAGCAAATAAAAAGAAAACATAACTTTTGAAAAATGTATCATGGCATTAAGTCAATTGTTACATGGACAAATGCATTTATGTAGAGTTATAATTTTGAAAAAATTATTAAAATATTCTAATAACACACACAAGCATCACCTTTCAAAAAATATATAACAATTTTGTGAATATATATTATCAAAATTTTGTTGTAAGTGTATCTTAACAAATACAAATCCAAGACAATATTTATCAAATAAAAATGTATAGATAATTAAATATTTGAAATTGTAACTAGAGCTTTTAATTTAATCGTTGTGAAGAAATGACTAATCAATTTTTTAAAAGATAGAGTTCATTTGTGATAAAATACTTTGGTTGAGCAGTTGAAGATAAGTGTACTAGTTAAATAATAATAATAAGTTTTATTCAGTTTGATGTATCTTAACTAAAACAACAACAACAACAAAAATATTTAAAATTTTACGTTTAACTATACATATATTTTAAATAATATAGACAATATATGTAATACAAAAAAAATCGGATCAAAATACAAAAAGACATATTTTATTTTTAGAACATATAAAATATTTTTTGTATTTAATTAATCTGAATAAAGTCGATCTGAAAATAGTTTAACCAAATAAAAAAAAAATACAAATTAATTTTATGGATTTACTTTTTTCTTAGACCAAAGAAATTAAAATCTAATAGTAAAATAAAAATTTGGTCAAATCATCTAAATAGCTCTTTTTCTCCTCTAAATAGGCTCCAATTTGTTTTTTTTAATGACCCTGGTATCCAGAACCTCGAGAGGCATTTAGGAGGACTGGTGATCACCCCATGTGAATCCCACCACTGGCCACATGTTAGCAGGTTTCTCCGTATTGGGCCCAAAGGTCCCTCTAGATAATCACCTCCCAGCGGAGTTCGAATCCATGACTTCCCAGGTTTAGTTTAACCACTGGACCACTAACACGGGGTTAATTTGTTTTTTTTTCAAAAAGTTTCTAATCTTTTTCTGATTTATTTTTGGGAAACGATTTTTCTTGGAATTGTTTTTAAGAAGAACATGTATTGTATCTTTCTAAATTTGTAAAAAATATATTCTCAAACTCAGGAATGCTTTCGTAAACTTGTAACTACGATTCTTGAATGTATCTTATATGTATATTTAGAAAGTTCTTTGTAAGTATGTATGACATCTTTCTTGAGTTTGACTTACATAAATATTTAGAAAAATATTATTCAATTATCTAACATTTTTCTAAAATTTGTCAAGATATTTTTAAATATGTATAATATTGTTATATAGTTTAGATATCAAATTTTTAAAAAATTTATGTATCAAAGTCAAGAAAGTCTTCCAAAATTTTATGAAAATGTTATACATACTTAAGAATATCTTAATATATAAAATTTTAATTCAATAAAATATTCATAAATATATATATTCATGAAAATCCTAAATACACATTAATAATATATTTTTAAATACACAGTTATGAAAGTTTTCCTAATCTTAAGAAGATAATATACTCATTTACGAAGATTTTTCTTGAATCAAATTTAAGAAGATATCATACATATTCAGAAAGTCTTTCTAAGATTTTTTTTAAAAAAATTCAAATTTATCAAAAAACAATATTTTGATAATAAATCAAAATTTTTTAAAAAATCAAAAAATTTATTGATTTTTTTAATATTTAATTATTTTAAACCTAATTTGGCCATTTTGATCTTTAAAAGCTAGTTTGGGAAAAAAACTTGAAACTATTTAAAGTTATTTCTCTAATTTTTTGATTATTTTCTTTTTTTTAAAAAAAAAAATTTGATTACTATTTATGCGCATCAATACTATTAAAAGAGAATGAGTCTTAAAAAATCTACATATGAAAGTTGTTTAGACCATTTCATTTATCTCATTATTTTTTGGCCTTACCTTAAATTTAGACTAACAATATGTTACCATATATTTCTGAATTTCTCTAACAATAATTTATTCAATTCCTTTATTTATTCAAATGTCACTCCTAAATCTTAATCACTACTATTACTATATTTACCATTTTGACTTTTAATCGTATAAGCATTGAAACTAATGTTTTATATTATCACTTTTATCATATAATATATAATTTAAAGCAAGAGAAGTTACACGAGATATATGTGTACATTCTAACTTTCTCTTTCCTTTATAATAAAGTAATCATATCATATACTAAACATTCAACTGTCTATAGTTTGATAGATATTTTCATATTTAAAAATTAAGTTTTCTGAATATTCACGTTACCTTCACAAAAATGTAGAAATTCATTGGTTCCGTTAAAGTTAACCTGACTTCACGATATTAATATTGATTATTCACAATTTTGAAAATGATTGGTTTAGATATTATACTTTTCACTTAAAAAAAATTCAATACTATTAAAAGAGAAATAGTCTTAAAAAATCTAATATAAAAAAGTTGTTGGAGTGATGTATAACTATTTTTTTTTTGGTAATACCATTAATCATTCTAATCATACAATATTTTAAATATTTTTAACAGATCCTAATATTATTCCTTATGATACCTTTACTTAGAAAAATATTTCATCAACCATGTGTTAAAAATCTATATCAAAAGGTTGTTAGACCTGATATGGACGTAATGGATCCACATATGTTCTGGTATCTAAGATCCTAAAAAAAATCGAAATATCTAAAAAATCTGAAAAATATTCGAAACTCCAAACAAATACCCAAAAAATTCAAATATCTAAAAATCAAAATCTTATTCAAAATCTGACAGAATGAACTGAAAAATACCCAATTTTTTTTTAATTTGAAAATTTACCTGAAATCAAAAACTATAATCGTAAACCAAAAACTTAAAAAAATATCCATAATACCGGAAACATATTCGAAATATCCAAATATACCTAATAAACACAACATATTTATGATCGGGTCTAGGGTAGGACCCCGACTCAAACAAAGACCTGCGGGTCCAGAAAAAACCAATAGGTTAATTAGGACCCGGACTCAAACAAAGACCTGCGGGTCCAGAAAAAACCAATAGGTTAATTAGGACCCGGACTCAAACAAAGACCTGCGGGTCCAGAAAAACCCAATAGGTTATCTTTTCTGGACCTGAACTTAAACCTATATTTTCGGGTCAGTTTGGTTTGTTTTTTTTTATCCGGATATAATTCTCATGACTAAAAGAAACTTACGTAAAAATGTACATATAAAATCTCAAATAAACTAATTCGTAGATTATATAACTGTTAAAAATTATATTTTTGATATAATAAGACTTTGTATTATAATATAATCCAAAAAATGTGCGGGTCAAAATCTAGTAACCCATTAAAACGCAAATGACAAAGAACTAACCGAGATCAGCAGCTGCTAGTCTGACGTAGAGATCCTGACCTCCCTCGGCAAAGTATCGGATATCCAACATATCTCCGGTCCAAATCACACATCCCGACCCGCCATTACGAATGTCCGTATTAGCGAACGCCGTACAATTGCAATGTTTTAGACACCGTGCTTCACACTCCTCTATCCCAATTCCTCTGTCCACTATTGTCTTTGTAGTATCCGGCAACTTCATATTCTTCAACCTCACAAACCCATCAGTACCGTCACAGCTCAGCCTCGTCTTCCTCACGCAACCATCAAAATCATCTCTCAGATCCCACTTATTTCTCGGCTTAAACCCGTGGATACAGTTACAAACTGGTGAGGTGTTGGAATCACAATAACCGTAACTCCCACACTGTTCGTAGTTATTGCATATATCCCTTGGTGAGTACCATAATGGTCTCCAACTCTGTAGTCTCTCAACCCAAGTTGATCGTTGTAATAATCCGGTGGGGGTTAGGGTTAAGATCGAGTAGATGTTGCTTTTTGTGATATGGTATGAGTAAGTTATTTCTTCTTCTGTCGCTGAGAAATTTAGAACTAGGTAATCAACCGGTCTTACCCCGGTATGCCGTTAAACCGGATTCCATCCCATGGACCGCTCCGGTACACTATAGACTCTTTGTTGCATACGTAAACCTCTGGGAACCCTCTGGTTTTGAATTTAGTCGAGTAATCCCCGCTTGATGGATCATCTGGGGCTTTCCTGGATCTCAAGAATCTGTTTCTTCCGCTTTTGAGATCCCAACCCAGTTTCATATCGGGAAGTAAAGTGTCTGTCGGAAAATGGAAACTCTGCCACAAGTACTCGTTATTGTTGGAGTCTCTGAGGACGAAGTTGCCGTTATCGAGAAGCTCTGCCACCACTGGAGATCTCACATTTCCTCCCGTTAGGTTAGTCGACCAAACAGGTTTATTGGAATGATCAAAAATGACGAGGTTATTGTTGGATATTTTGAGAGATCCGTTGGAGTGAGAGAGAGGGGTGTCTCTGTTTGCAACCCATACGTAGGTTCTGGTAGGGATTTTCTTATACCAAATCCCGAGATACCAACGAGAACTTGACGCGGGAGTGAAGAAACCGAGCTCGAAAAGTTCACTATGAGATATGATGGTTTTGTTGCTTGAGATAGTGAGAGATTCTGTAGCCGACAGTGTGCTGGCAGAGACACCCAAGGCTGGAAACAAAATGAAGACAAAGATTAAGATGTAAGGATGGGGGTAGTTTGGTACACTTCTCATCTCTCTATTACCCTCTGCGCCATTGTCTTGGGTTATGAGAAAATTTATACACACATATCTTTGAAGATGTTCAACATGTCGTGTGGTCGATGTGTGAACGCTATTTACACGACTACTCTCTTTTGCTTTTTCTTTTTTTGGAAGGTCTTTTTGTTGAACGTACACGACTACTCTCTACATTACTTTCTTGGTCTTCTTTGTTTGTATTTGAAATACTATTTGACTATGGACTTTACCTAGCAAATAAAACCACTTTTCTTTAGTTTTCAGTTCGTTATTGTGCAAAAAAAAAAAAAAAAAACAAACCCAACTTTAATTTTGGGGTAACAGTAAAGCAAACTCCCGAGTTACACGTTTTGATTAGAAGTTATCCATTGTGTCACTAGACAAATGGTAATTGATTTAACCTTAAGTGGGAGTTATTAGTTGGTGTATTTTAATGCATTTGAAAATCTAAACTAAATCTAGTGTTATTAGTTCTATGATTTTAAAATTCGTATTGAAATCAAGTGTCAATGGTTTTATGATTTATAAATTCTACTTCAAATCAAGTGTTATTCAATCATACAGATTTATTAATAGATTTGATTTTATAAAGGATTTATATAGATTTCTTTGTTAAAATTACAAAGACTTAAATCCAATGGAAAACCTCCGGATTTGTAAATACTCATCCGAAAAAATTCGAAAATCTGTATATTTTACATGGATTTGTAAATACTATAAGAACTAGGTGATTCTCCCGTGCACATGCACAGATATAAATCTTTATAAAGTTAATATACTATAATTAATTGGTATTTACTTTTTGTTTCAATTTATAATTTATAAGTATAATTTATATTAATAATATCATATAATTTTGGATATGTTATATCTAGTCGGGTTGGTTGTTTTTTTGGTCAACAATCGACTTGTTTATCACTTGGGTATAATGGATTACATCTATTTCTCCAAATTTAATTCTAATATTTTATTCTAATATTAATTAATTTTGATTAAATTCTTATTTTAATTTATATTGGTTATTTTCTTAGATATGTAAGTATATTTTAGTAAGATTATGTATAATGTAATATATATGGTGCTTGGAATTAAATAAAAAATAAACTGAAGTGTTTGATTCAAAATTTCAAAAATGAATATAACGATAATATTCTAAAGTGTCATGCATATATATAAAATTATATTGTAACAATTAGTTAATATTTTATTTTAATTATAAATATGATTTAGGTCATCCTATAATTTATATGTTTACAAATAAATAGATTCTTATTATAAATTATATTTATTTATTATAGTTAGATCATTGATTTTGGATATAAGTTGGCTTAGTCGAGTAAAATAAAATTCAAACTCAAGTATAATTATTTTATATTATAATTCAGTCAAATAAAATTAGTTTTATTCTCGCTTAAATATGCATGTGTTTTTATAATATTTATAAAAATTTTATGTTGAATTTTTTAAAAAATATTCGAAAATTAATAGATGATCAATAGGAAATTACATACATAAGTATACCGATAAATTTTTGAAAGCTCATGAACGAATATCAATATTCACAATAATTAAAATATTTTATAACTTCTAAATAATTGTATGCCTTAGATTTATTGAATGATAAACTGAAAATTATTTTAACTAATCTTAAAAAGAAACTAAATATTAAGAAAAATATTTTTTTTAATAATGATAAAATATAATATAATATATATACCTCATTAAAAGTATATGCTATTTAAAAATATTTTGTAACTATTTGATCAATATGCTTATCGTAAAAAAATATTTTTAGGTTCCATTTTAATATCTCTAAATTCAACACCAAAATTGTGATTGTTTTGTGAAATCATACTATATAAGTAGAATATAGTTTATCTGTATTTTTCTGTAATTGTAAGATATTATAGTCAGCTAAATATTATGAAAAAACATTTCAATAATAATACTTATAAACAAATTTTAGTCAATTAAACATATCTCGGTTCGTGTTATTTAATTATTTTATGTAATTATCTAAGAAAATAGATAGATATAAAGAAAATATATTTATTACTTTGAAAATAAATTTATTTTATATTGTATAAAGTATATTTAAAGGAATAATATTTATATTTTAATATCAAGATTATCTTTGTGAAATTGTTTTTTATGAAATCACATTATATATAAATATATTTGTGTTTTCATCTAAGAAAAAATATAGATATAACTAAATGATTCTTATTACTTTGAAAATATATTTTTTAAGTAAAAAATATGTTTAAAAGGATATAAATATTTTGTTAACTTTCCTTTTTAATGAAATCATATTATATATACATATATTTTTGTTTTTAAATTTAGAATTTTTCATTTTTATTATATATGTTTTTTGGAAAAGGTAAAAAGGAAACTAAATAAAAATTTAATAATAATATTTAAACTTAATATTTTTAATTCATTAAGGGTACCTATGTAAATAAACGTCGTAAAATTAACGTAAGCATGACACGTAATAAACTAACTTTATAAATAATATTATATAAATTTCTAAATCAATTAAAATATATAAACCAATAACACTTGTCTTAAATTCTCTTGTTTATAAGTTATCTCCTAGTTGTGTGGGAGATATACTTTACACTACTTCAGATTTGCGCTTTATATATAGGGAAATTAGTAAATATACCATGCTTTATCCTTATCCTAAGTCTACCATTCTTGCGTTTATTTGCCTGTAAATTATTTTTTCATTAGTGGTATTTCAAATAATTTTTTTATTTTTATATATTCATCTACTAGTGTTAAATGATTTATTTAGCTAATGCCTCATTTATTATATAAGGAGATTTGAATATAAAAATCTATCTATTTTTTTCATAACTCTCTCTAATCCAAATTCTTCGAGTCAGTAATTAATAACTCTGTTCCAAAACTAAATTATATAGAGCAGCGAATTATGGAAAGATACATATTTAGAAAAAATGCGCTATCTATCTATAATAATAAAGTTAAATGAAAATGCTCCTGAAGCCACGTCACCTTCCCTGCTCCAAAAATCGCGACTCATTCTTCTTTCGTGATATAAGCGATACGGGCCAGACTTTTTAATCATGTTTACAGCAGACCATATCTTGTATTTGGGCTTCTATATTTTTTTTTTTTACGTCGAACGACCATTCTATTACTCAAGCGTGGTATGGGTAACCAGACCGGAATAGAACAATCAATGAAAAGTAACTCTCTACGAAAGGTCCTAGCAGTCTTAGCCAAAAAATCAGAAAACTGGTTGCGCACTCGTGGCACATGGGTGATTTTGAAGTCCTGGAAGCAAATCTGCAGCTTCTCAATATTTAAGTTTTGTTCAGGCCCAATGTGTATAAGGTTGAACATTTTAGGAAGTTTGAGATATAGAGCCTCGCCGTTGCTTGCCTTCAGATGACTCCGCCTCCAAACAAATCTGTGTAACGTCTTTGGTTTTGATTTACATGTTTCTTTAATCCAAGCATTTACATGATTTATCCCACTTTTCTCATTCTCTCGCATTTAATCAATCTCATCGTCTTCCAAGAAAACGAACAAAAGCCCTCCTATTAATGTGCATGCTCTTAATGATGAACAACACTACCATTCCGTAATTGGAAAGAACAAACTCTATTAGTTACCAGCTCCAACAATGGCGTCACCATCTCAATACTTTCCGACACCGTTTCAGTCAGGGAGCGCAAAGGCTATCTCTCTTTGAAAACCCCTTGCAGCAACGTATTAGCCATAAGGTATATGGAAACCCGTTTACGCTTTTGTTCATCGAACTTGAAGCTTCTATTTTGTGGTTATCCTTTCTTAGCTTTCTCAAAGTTCACATAGCCAACACAGAGGAGAGCGGTGCCACAAGAACTGCAAGACAGACCGTCGAGAGCTAGAAGAGTTCTTGCTGGTGGCAGCTTCAGAATCTGGCGCACTGAAGGTATAATATCTTATCTACAAACCAATATTTTTAAGTCTTCTCTATGTCCTTTTGTATCAAGGCCTTAGTTAGAATTGCTTCGTTTGCTTTACAGGAAGAAGTATTAGCAACGGGTCTTCTCGAAGACAATCTCTTGGCGAGCTGATATATATTATACCCAAATTGAATTGCTTCTTCACCACTTACTTCCCTCCGGAGACCACTAAATCTATTGTGTAAGTTAAAATTGTCATTTTATTTTCTGTGGCTGACATATGTCAAGATTGATCTCTCTCTATCTCTCTTACAAAATTGTTGATTTAGTTATTTTGTGGCATTATACGATTCTGTTGCATTTTATTTTAACTGTTGCATAGTACGATTCCGTTTCCTACTTTGTATTTGTGTGTGTGTGTTTGTGTATATTCTCAGTATGATTTCTTCATCGTTTGATTGATGCTGATTTGTGTTGTGTTCTTTGTGTAGCAGTTTTAGTAGATTTCCTGCATCTCTTCTAATTTGATTTTTAGTTCCCATCTTAGATGTCTGAATCTCTATTGACATCTGATTATATGAAACTGGTTTTGAAATACATTATGTTGCCAGATGAAATGAGAAACTGAGCTGTGTTTCTAAGATCTGATTCATTGATCAAGTTTGTTTTTTTTATGCAGGAGCAAAAAAGTGAAACCTTTGAATGATTGGGGCGAGGCCAGTAGCTGATGGTCGTGGAATAGTGATGCTCCTGAAGCAAAATGGCTGAGAGGAAGAGCAAGTCTTTGAGATGGCTCTTAGCACTGCAGCAGTCACGTTTCAGGTCGTGAGATATAGAAGAGGCTCACCAACATTGTAGCAAAGAAACATTGTACCCAGGAGATGTACACAAAAAGTTCTACTGAGTCTAACCCATCATCTACCTCAGACTTCTTCCCTAAAGCGAGATGTGTTGTGATTGTGATAATAATATAACCCTTAATATTAATAAGGGATGCTCGCTGACTTCGACTTTAGAATAAAAAATGTCTATGCTCATTGCCTTTGACTTTAAACTAATGAAAAATCTATCTACACTATAATATATAACCCAAATTAATGTCCAACGCCTTTGGTTTTGATTTACATGTTTCTTTAATCCAAGCATTTACATGATTTATCCCACTTTTCTCATTCTCGCATTTAATCAATCTCATCGTCTTCCAAGAAAACGAACAAAAGCCCTCCTATTAATGTGCATGCTCTTAATGATGAACAACACTACCATTCCGTAAGTGGAAAGAACAAACTCTATTAGTTACCAGCTCCAACAATGGCGTCACCATCTCAATACTTTCCGACACCGTTTCAGTCAGGAGGCTATCTCTCTTTGAAAACCCTTGCAGCAACGATTAGCCATAAGGTATATGGAAACCCGTTTACGCTTTTGTTCATCGAACTTGAAGCTTCTATTTTGTGGTTATCCTTTCTTAGCTTTCTCAAAGTTCACATAGCCAACACAGAGGAGAGCCGGTGCCACAAGAACTGCAAGACAGACCGTGCGAGAGCTAGAAGAGTTCTTGCTGGTGGCGCAGCTTCAGAATCTGACGCACTGAAGGTATAATATCTTATCTACAAACCAATATTTTTAAGTCTTCTCTATGTCCTTTTGTATCAAGGCCTTAGTTAGAATTGCTTCGTTTGCTTTACAGGAAGAAGTATTAGCAACGGGTCTTCTCGAAGACAATCTCTTGGCGAGCTGATATATATTATACCCAAATTGAATTGCTTCTTCACCACTTACTTCCCTCCGGAGACCACTAAATCTATTGTGTAAGTTAAAATTGTCATTTTATTTTCTGTGGCTGACATATGTCAAGATTGATCTCTCTCTATCTCTCTTACAAAATTGTTGATTTAGTTATTTTGTGGCATTATACGATTCTGTTGCATTTTATTTTAACTGTTGCATAGTACGATTCCGTTTCCTACTTTGTATTTGTGTGTGTGTGTTTGTGTATATTCTCAGTATGATTTCTTCATCGTTTGATTGATGCTGATTTGTGTTGTGTTCTTTGTGTAGCAGTTTTAGTAGATTTCCCTGCATCTCTTCTAATTTGATTTTTTAGTTCCCATCTTAGATGTCTGAATCTCTATTGACATCTGATTATATGAAACTGGTTTTGAAATACATTATGTTGCCAGATGAAATGAGAAACTGAGCTGTGTTTCTAAGATCTGATTCATTGATCAAGTTTGTTTTTTTTATGCAGGAGCAAAAAAGTGAAACCTTTGAATGATTGGGGCGAGGCCAGTAGCTGATGGTCGTGGAATAGTGATGCTCCTGAAGCAAAAATGGCTGAGAGGAAGAGCAAGTCTTTGAGATGGCTCTTAGCACTGCAGCAGTCACGTTTCAGGTCGTGAGATATAGAAGAGGCTCACCAACATTGTAGCAAAGAAACATTGTACCCAGGAGATGTACACAAAAAGTTCTACTGAGTCTAACCCATCATCTACCTCAGACTTCTTCCCTAAAGCGAGATGTGTTGTGATTGTGATAATAATATAACCCTTAATATTAATAAGGGATGCTCGCTGACTTCGACTTTAGAATAAAAAAATGTCTATGCTCATTGCCTTTGACTTTAAACTAATGAAAAATCTATCTACACTATAATATATAACCCAAATTAATGTCCAACAGCTAAGATTTTATAATTTTACAAACTTCTTTTAGAAGTTTAACTTCATATATACCTTATATATGAACTCCAATCTTTAATTTCCAAACTTCAAACCCAAAATCTTAAATATTTCTATTTAAATTTTGAACGTAATTATTAAAATAAAATATATATTTTAAATCCTAAATTTAAAATTTAGAAACTTAAAATTTAAAATGCAAATCATGTTTTTTAAAATGATACATTTCAGAAATAAAATTAACCTACTAAATAATAAACAACAACTAATAACACTTAACTTTAAATAATAATCAACACATCAGATAACACAAAATAAATTTTCCAAAAACAAGTCATGTATGATGAATGCCACAAGATAAAAGAAGGACCTGCGACAATTTATAAATCAAATTTGTCCCATCTGTTGAAGCATACTTTTATTACTAAACCAACAAAACTCATGCAACTCATGCATCAATCAAAATAAAGTTAGTCTTTTAGAAATATTCCCAAAGAATAACTTGGGAACATTTTATCTAAGATCACCACATCTCACGCAATGATCTGAGGCGATGTATCTTATCATCTGAGTTCTATTTGCAATCTCATTTAACGAAACATATATATTTGGTAAACTGCACAATTATATAATATATTAATAAACACAAAAGGTTAACTATGAACCAAACACATGCAACCACATAAATGTTTTACCACTTACACGAAGAAATCAGATCAATTATCGCTTCCACACCAATATCAAAAGCATCAAATATTTTTCGTAAAAAAATCGAAATCTGCAAAACTGAAAAACACATGTGAATATCATAAATATCAAACAACCATCGCAAAGCGTGGACACAACAATAATCATTTGCAGGGCGGTATTCTTTTCTATTGAATCTGTAGTGTAAATTATTTTTTCTAATAATCAAAAATAATCTTTGATATAAATTATTGATAAAATCCATATTTTCCAATAAGGGAAATTTTGTTAGGATTTTGACAAATGCTATATCCAATAACCGTGGATTTGTTAGAATTTTTATAAATACCATATCCAAAAAGAGAGGATTTGAAAAAAAAAAACTAAAATTTGATAAAACCCCTAATACAATAAGCCCCCTAAGTGCAGTATAATATGCAGCTCAAAAATAACATTTTTTGAGCTATGGAAGCCTTCTATAAAATAGTGATCAAAAGGAACAATATTTTTATCCCAAATTTCATACAAAAATTAATTTATATTAAAAAAATTGTTTTGTAGCATTCATTAGTAAACCTCTTTTTTTTATCGGTCATTAGTAAACCTCTCAGGTTTAGTATAAAATGGAATTCAA
Organism: Brassica carinata; assembly: GCA_016771965.1. Classification (NCBI taxonomy): domain Eukaryota; kingdom Viridiplantae; phylum Streptophyta; class Magnoliopsida; order Brassicales; family Brassicaceae; genus Brassica; species Brassica carinata. The sequence goes on from CM028702.1 coordinate 40,742,449, forward strand.
GCAAACCACTAAGTTTGATTATTTCATTTGAAAACGTTTAATATCTTCACTTATTGGTGAGATTTTGTAAGGGTTTCTTCCTTAGTTTTAAACTTAATCAACTCTATTTTATTAAAACCATCAGAGGATGTGTTGTTATAGATATTTGAATTAAAAAAAACTCCAGACATGTATTTTTCTACAATTTTTAAACTGAAAAAACTTCCATTTGTTTCTTCAATCATGCTTTAGAGCCTCATTTTAAACGTTAGAGTGAAAGTTGAAGATGTATATAGTAGTCTCAAAGATTATAACGCTAAAAATTAATAAAACATTATCCAAAATTTTAATATATGGTCCCCTCAGCTTTGGTTACTTTCGTAATATGATTTAGAATTTAAATTTAAAATACACAATGCCAAATTAGTTTGGTTTCTTTAGAAATAAAAAAGAACATTTGATAGGTCTAAATCTTATAGTAATTTCTTAATTTCGACAGATCTATTCTACTAAAAGAGAAGTCATGACTTAATTCATGTGTGATTTTTTTAATTTGGACCATCCCTTAGAAAGTTGTTAAAATTAATTTTTGTATAAATATTTAAATGATTTGAATTGTTCTAAGACAAACAAATCAAATAGATATTCCTATATTTACTCTAAAATTATATATGAATAAAATCTTTTTATATCTTTTCATTTACAATATAAATATAAATATATATATATATATATATATATATATATATATATATATATATATATATATATATATATATATATATATATATATATATATATATATATATATATATATATATATATATATATATATATATATATATATATATATATATATATATATATATATATATATATATATATATATATATATATATATATATATATATATATATATATATATATATATATATATATATATATATATATATATATATATATATATATATATATATATATATATATATATATATATATATATATATATATATATATATATATATATATATATATATATATATATATATATATATATATATATATATATATATATATATATATATATATATATATATATATATATATATATATATATATATATATATATATATATATATATATATATATATATATATATATATATATATATATATATATATATATATATATATATATATATATATATATATATATATATATATATATATATATATATATATATATATATATATATATATATATATATATATATATATATATATATATATATATATATATATATATATATATATATATATATATATATATATATATATATATATATATATATATATATATATATATATATATATATATATATATATATATATATATATATATATATATATATATATATATATATATATATATATATATATATATATATATATATATATATATATATATATATATATATATATATATATATATATATATATATATATATATATATATATATATATATATATATATATATATATATATATATATATATATATATATATATATATATATATATATATATATATATATATATATATATATATATATATATATATATATATATATATATATATATATATATATATATATATATATATATATATATATATATATATATATATATATATATATATATATATATATATATATATATATATATATATATATATATATATATATATATATATATATATATATATATATATATATATATATATATATATATATATATATATATATATATATATATATATATATATATATATATATATATATATATATATATATATATATATATATATATATATATATATATATATATATATATATATATATATATATATATATATATATATATATATATATATATATATATATATATATATATATATATATATATATATATATATATATATATATATATATATATATATATATATATATATATATATATATATATATATATATATATATATATATATATATATATATATATATATATATATATATATATATATATATATATATATATATATATATATATATATATATATATATATATATATATATATATATATATATATATATATATATATATATATATATATATATATATATATATATATATATATATATATATATATATATATATATATATATATATATATATATATATATATATATATATATATATATATATATATATATATATATATATATATATATATATATATATATATATATATATATATATATATATATATATATATATATATATATATATATATATATATATATATATATATATATATATATATATATATATATATATATATATATATATATATATATATATATATATATATATATATATATATATATATATATATATATATATATATATATATATATATATATATATATATATATATATATATATATATATATATATATATATATATATATATATATATATATATATATATATATATATATATATATATATATATATATATATATATATATATATATATATATATATATATATATATATATATATATATATATATATATATATATATATATATATATATATATATATATATATATATATATATATATATATATATATATATATATATATATATATATATATATATATATATATATATATATATATATATATATATATTTTGTCGTCGAAAGCGACGACTAAATATTAAGTCGTCTAAACCGGACCAAACCTTAAAGTTTACCAATGTACTTTTAAAGCTAACCGGATTATTTACCCAATATATAAGGTGATTTTTATTTTTTGTTTCATTTTTCGCGAAATTGAAACCCTAACAGTTCTCTCTCAAAGCGATTTGAATTCCCACGATTTCGAACAAACCATCGTTCTCAACGTCGGCTATCTATCTCACTTCATTCTCACCGTTTCCGTTTATTTTTCAGATCTATAACCGCAATGGCGAGTACTCCAACTCCTTCGCATTGGAAGACTTGTAAGTAATTTAAGTCGTGCGGAAAGTCTTCCATCTGGGCGACTTATCGGACGACTTATAATAAGTCGTGCGGAAAGTCTTCCATCTGGGCGACTTATTAGGCGACTTATTATAAGTCGATGCGGAAAGTCTTCCATCTGGGCGACTTATCGGACGACTTATAATAAGTCGTGCGGAAAGTCTTCCATCTGGGCGACTTATTAGGCGACTTATTATAAGTCGTGCGGAAAGTCTTCCATCTGGGCGACTTATCGGACGACTTATAATAAGTCGTGCGGAAAGTCTTCCATCTGGGCGACTTATTAGGCGACTTATTATAAGTCGTCACGGACAGTTAGTCTTAAACATAATTTAAAAATTTTGTAAAAATATTTTGATAAGTGAAAAATGGGAATTATGTAATTAACATATGTCTTAGGAGGTATAAATTAAGATATAACAAATTTCAATTGTTTTCAGCATAGATGAGTGAAAGTAGTGAGTCATGATATTCTTAAGTTTATGTTTCATCAACATATGTTGTAGTATTGTATGTGTTCTTAGGGTTAGATTTTGGAAAGCATTAAAACCGTTTTTGAAAATTTTTAAAATTACTTATCGTGTTCATTTCTGTGTATAGTAAACACTATTTAAGTATAATTTGATTTTATAACGTGGTTAGTTAGTTAATCTAGTCATTTTAGTTTAGGGGTTCATTTTAGGGTCTAGGGCGACTTAATATTTTGTCGTCGAAAGCGACGACTAAATATTAAGTCGTCTGTTGTACATTATCAGCCGAGAATAAGTCGCCTAAACGGACCAAACCTTAAAGTTTACCAATGTACTTTTAAAGCTAACCGGATTATTTACCCAATATATAAGGTGATTTTTATTTTTTGTTTCATTTTTCGCGAAATTGAAACCCTAACAGTTCTCTCTCAAAGCGATTTGAATTCCCACGATTTCGAACAAACCATCGTTCTCAACGTCGGCTATCTATCTCACCGTTGTCGCCGCAGCTTCTTCTCTGTAAACCCTAGCGCCGCCGATTCCTCTAAACCCTAGCGCCGCCGATTCCTCTAAACCCTAGCGCCGCCGCTTCCACTATTTCCGAACAAACCGTCGCCCTCGCCACCGTGGTCACCAACGTTCTCACCGCCGCTTCCTCTAAACACTAGCGCCGCCGCTTCTTCTCTGTAAACCTTAGCGCCGTTTCTCTGTAAACCCTAACGCCGCTAAGTCATCAATCTCGAGGAAAAGATGAACATAAAGCGTTGTCTCTATCAATTTACTCATTCTCACCGTTTCCGTTTATTTTTCAGATCTATAACCGCAATGGCGAGTACTCCAACTCCTTCTGACTGGAAGACTTGTAAGTAATTTAAGTCGTGCGGAAAGTCTTCCATCTGGGCGACTTATTAGGCGACTTATTATAAGTCGTGCGGAAAGTCTTCCATCTGGGCGACTTATCGGACGACTTAATTATAAGTCGCCTACTAAGTCGTCTGGACTTATATTGTTGTCTTTGATTATTTTGCGGACAAAAGGATGGATATTCCAGAACTCCCCGTAGGTTATACACATCGGGGAAGAGCCGAAGCCCACAATAGCATTTCGTATCATACGGATAACAGCAAGTTGCATCTTGCTCTTAGGAAAGCTCTTCTTGATGGCAATTTGAAGAGCTCAAGGAGTCGAGTTTGGGAGTTTTCATCAAGTTCAAGGAGCAGGGATTTGGTTGGGCTTCAAGGCTGGTTCACTACATGCTCGGTTTCAAGCTGGACATTAAGAAGAAGTATGAGATGTGGTCTCGTTGGTCCAGAACCTTTGAGGTTTTCACCGTTAGAGTTTGAAAACCTCACTGGTCTAAACTGCGAGTACATCGAGGACCTTGAGACACCAAAATGTGGCGTTACCCGAGATGGTTTCTTTACGGGGATGCTGGGAGTTCATCCGGAAGCTGGGCCAACTACTGATCGGATAATAGCGACGAAGAGATGCGGGGATTGGTCGGGGAAGATGCATGGCGGCTCGCGTACCTCTCCATCTTCACCGGATTCATTGAAGGAGAAAGTTTTCAACCGCTACGATCTACTCTGGCAAGGCTAGTGATGGATTTAGAACGGTTTGAGAATTATCCATGGGGAGAGTCGTTTAAGGTGCTGATGGACTCTTTGTGGAACAAAGAAATTGCTGGCTGTTACACCGTGGATGGGTTTATACAAGTTCTTCAGTGCGGGCGTACACAGCTATGCGAATTGGGTGCTAGTATTGGTGGTCCCAGAGCAGACAGTCCGTCTCCACCGATCTTGGCTTACGAGGGCAGCGAGGCCGCAGATCAATGAAAGCTGCTATCTTGAGTCGGTATTTACTTCAATCCAAAGGCTGCGCAGGCGACTTATTATAAGTCGATGCGGAAAGTCTTCCATCTGGGCGACTTATCGGACGACTTATAATAAGTCGTGCGGAAAGTCTTCCATCTGGGCGACTTATCGGACGACTTAATTAAGTCGTGCGGAAAGTCTTCCATCTGGGCGACTTATTAGGCGACTTATTATAAGTCGATGCGGAAAGTCTTCCATCTGGGCGACTTATTAGGCGACTTATAATTAAGTCGCCTATTTAGTATTTTTTCAAATATCTAACTTCGATTCTTCTATTTACTGCAGACCAGCGTGATCAACTTTGTTGAGAAGGACATTAGTGAAATGTGGCCAAAATGGGACTCGAGGTTGAGGACCTGCCCATGGAGAACATCATTAAAGTCATGTATGGCGGAGACCGTGGAAGTGGACCATGGATTGCTGGGAAGTCACGGTACTAAGGTCAATACAAAACCTAAGGTTGTGACTCCATCGAAGAAGGCCAAAGAGATGGTTGTGTTGGAGGAGGAGGAGGAGGAGGAGGAAGACAATCAAGACCTCGGAAGAAAGCTCGTAAAGAGGCTCCTAAAGTGGCTAGTGAAGAGGCTAGAGAAGAGGCTAGAGGGGTGACCAGAGAGGAGTTGGAAATTATGTTCAAGGCGTGGTGACTGCATGAAAAAGGGTTTAATAAGTGCATGAGGGAGTTTAGGAAGTTGTCCGATGGGTGGAAGCTGTGGAGAAGAAGGTTGGTGTCACCAATCAGGCTACCCTCCACCTCTAACCAATCAGGCTACCCCTCAAGATAAACAGCCTACCCCTCTTGCCAAAGAAACCGGGGTAGAAACAAACAGGCTACCCCTCATGCCAATGAAACCGTGGTTAGTAACCAGCCTCCTCCTCATCAAACCAAACAGCAGCCTCCTCCTCCTCAAAAGAAACAGCAGCCTCCTCCTCCTCAAAAGAAACAGCCTCCTCCTCAAAAGAAACAGCCTCCTCAAATCAAAGAGGTTAGTATCAAATCGGGGTTAACTAGTTGTCGGGCGGTAAAAGTTATGCGGGCGACTAGTTGACCACGGGCGACTTAAGCGTAAGTTGTGCGGACTAGTAGTTGACCACGGAAGACTTAATTTTAAGTCGTCGAGTCAACTAGTCGTCGAACAACTTTATTTAAGTCGTCGAGTTAACTTGTGTGCAACTTTTATTGCGAGATGGTTGCGGAGGATACAGCAACCGAGGCGAACTCGGTAAATAAGATCTTGCGGAGGATAAAGCTTCCACCGAGCCAAGCGATCGGTTTGAACCGAGCCTGGTTGTATTGGAGAAGCGTGCAAAGAGTAAACGGCGAAGAAACCTGCTCTCACCGTGAGATCTCCTTATACGGCGAGAAAAAAAAGATAAAGTGGCAGCCTATAATCCATTTCGCCCGATAAACAAAGATAAGTTGAAGGAACTCGCTGATTGGTTGAAAACTGATCCGTAAGTGATTGCTTTACCCATAATAGCTTGATTTAGTCGTCCAAAACTGATTGCTTTTTGAGGAGGAGGAGGAGGAGGAGGAGGAGGAGGAGGAGGAGGAGGAGGAGGAGGAGGAGGAGGAGGAGGAGGAGGAGGAGGAGGAGGAGGAGGAGGAGGAGGAGGAGGAGGAGGAGGAGGAGGAGGAGGAGGAGGAGGAGGAGGAGGAGGAGGAGGAGGAGGAGGAGGAGGAGGAGGAGGAGGAGGAGGAGGAGGAGGAGGAGGAGGAGGAGGAGGAGGAGGAGGAGGAGGAGGAGGAGGAGGAGGAGGAGGAGGAGGAGGAGGAGGAGGAGGAGGAGGAGGAGGAGGAGGAGGAGGAGGAGGAGGAGGAGGAGGAGGAGGAGGAGGAGGAGGAGGAGGAGGAGGAGGAGGAGGAGGAGGAGGAGGAGGAGGAGGAGGAGGAGGAGGAGGAGGAGGAGGAGGAGGAGGAGGAGGAGGAGGAGGAGGAGGAGGAGGAGGAGGAGGAGGAGGAGGAGGAGGAGGAGGAGGAGGAGGAGGAGGAGGAGGAGGAGGAGGAGGAGGAGGAGGAGGAGGAGGAGGAGGAGGAGGAGGAGGAGGAGGAGGAGGAGGAGGAGGAGGAGGAGGAGGAGGAGGAGGAGGAGGAGGAGGAGGAGGAGGAGGAGGAGGAGGAGGAGGAGGAGGAGGAGGAGGAGGAGGAGGAGGAGGAGGAGGAGGAGGAGGAGGAGGAGGAGGAGGAGGAGGAGGAGGAGGAGGAGGAGGAGGAGGAGGAGGAGGAGGAGGAGGAGGAGGAGGAGGAGGAGGAGGAGGAGGAGGAGGAGGAGGAGGAGGAGGAGGAGGAGGAGGAGGAGGAGGAGGAGGAGGAGGAGGAGGAGGAGGAGGAGGAGGAGGAGGAGGAGGAGGAGGAGGAGGAGGAGGAGGAGGAGGAGGAGGAGGAGGAGGAGGAGGAGGAGGAGGAGGAGGAGGAGGAGGAGGAGGAGGAGGAGGAGGAGGAGGAGGAGGAGGAGGAGGAGGAGGAGGAGGAGGAGGAGGAGGAGGAGGAGGAGGAGGAGGAGGAGGAGGAGGAGGAGGAGGAGGAGGAGGAGGAGGAGGAGGAGGAGGAGGAGGAGGAGGAGGAGGAGGAGGAGGAGGAGGAGGAGGAGGAGGAGGAGGAGGAGGAGGAGGAGGAGGAGGAGGAGGAGGAGGAGGAGGAGGAGGAGGAGGAGGAGGAGGAGGAGGAGGAGGAGGAGGAGGAGGAGGAGGAGGAGGAGGAGGAGGAGGAGGAGGAGGAGGAGGAGGAGGAGGAGGAGGAGGAGGAGGAGGAGGAGGAGGAGGAGGAGGAGGAGGAGGAGGAGGAGGAGGAGGAGGAGGAGGAGGAGGAGGAGGAGGAGGAGGAGGAGGAGGAGGAGGAGGAGGAGGAGGAGGAGGAGGAGGAGGAGGAGGAGGAGGAGGAGGAGGAGGAGGAGGAGGAGGAGGAGGAGGAGGAGGAGGAGGAGGAGGAGGAGGAGGAGGAGGAGGAGGAGGAGGAGGAGGAGGAGGAGGAGGAGGAGGAGGAGGAGGAGGAGGAGGAGGAGGAGGAGGAGGAGGAGGAGGAGGAGGAGGAGGAGGAGGAGGAGGAGGAGGAGGAGGAGGAGGAGGAGGAGGAGGAGGAGGAGGAGGAGGAGGAGGAGGAGGAGGAGGAGGAGGAGGAGGAGGAGGAGGAGGAGGAGGAGGAGGAGGAGGAGGAGGAGGAGGAGGAGGAGGAGGAGGAGGAGGAGGAGGAGGAGGAGGAGGAGGAGGAGGAGGAGGAGGAGGAGGAGGAGGAGGAGGAGGAGGAGGAGGAGGAGGAGGAGGAGGAGGAGGAGGAGGAGGAGGAGGAGGAGGAGGAGGAGGAGGAGGAGGAGGAGGAGGAGGAGGAGGAGGAGGAGGAGGAGGAGGAGGAGGAGGAGGAGGAGGAGGAGGAGGAGGAGGAGGAGGAGGAGGAGGAGGAGGAGGAGGAGGAGGAGGAGGAGGAGGAGGAGGAGGAGGAGGAGGAGGAGGAGGAGGAGGAGGAGGAGGAGGAGGAGGAGGAGGAGGAGGAGGAGGAGGAGGAGGAGGAGGAGGAGGAGGAGGAGGAGGAGGAGGAGGAGGAGGAGGAGGAGGAGGAGGAGGAGGAGGAGGAGGAGGAGGAGGAGGAGGAGGAGGAGGAGGAGGAGGAGGAGGAGGAGGAGGAGGAGGAGGAGGAGGAGGAGGAGGAGGAGGAGGAGGAGGAGGAGGAGGAGGAGGAGGAGGAGGAGGAGGAGGAGGAGTATTTAACTAAGACCGAGGACAAACCACGTACATCACCAACAAGGTGGTACCACTTCCTCCGGACAGCCAGAGGATGGCTGGAAGACTGCGTAAGTCTTCTGCACACGACTTATATTTAAGTCGTCTGGTAACTTCTAACTTGTTATATTTAATATGCAGCATATAGATGCTTGGATTAATGTGCTAAGGCAGAGGTATCGGAGAACCCACAAGCTTTCAGGAGCGGCGAATGTGCTTCTGGATCACAACTTTTCCCAGTCTTGGAGAGAGCGATATCAGCTCTTCAAAACATCGGAACCTGATCACAAAGGTTTAGGAAGAGTTCTACCTGGTGGGCGTCGAATTTTATGACGGATCAATACCTTCATTTTGCCAATCAAACAAGAAGTGGGGAGGACATTGATGATATCTATCGCCAGTGAACTTGGACGACAAGCATTGGGTTGCTATTTGGATATCGATCCCTAAGAGGCACATAGTCGTGCAGGACAGCATACCTTCATCTAGTGTACCAGGCGCATGGGATGCGATAATGGAGCCTTTTCTCCAGATGGTCCCTTATCTGCTTGTTGAGTGCGCAGCCACCGGCGAAATCTGGGTCAAATACGGGTTGGAGCCATACACATATGAGAGACCGCTGAAAGGTGTACCCACGGCCAACAATGGTGATTGTGGCGTGTCTGCTGTAAAGTACATTGAATGTCATGCTCTTGGGGTCTCCTTTGACCCTAAAGACTTTGCTAGGTGCAGCGAAGAAAATGAGGGATAATATGGCGGTGGATATATGGAAGGAGCTTGTTGATCAGCATCTGAAAGAAAATGTGGATGGTGATAAGTTCGTGGGCATGTATGATTAGATTTGTGTTTGTATTTGAACTTGTCTTTGTATAGCATTTGAACATGATTTTTGAACTTGTCTTTGTATTTGAACTTGTCTTTGTATAGCATTTGAACATGATTTTTGAACTTGTCTTTGTATAGCATTTGAACATGATTTTTAACAAGCGAAGTATTTGTATTTCAGCTTGTCTTTGTATTTGAACTTGTCTTTGTATAGCATTTGAACATGATTTTTGAACTTGTCTTTGTATAGCATTTGAACATGATTTTTGAACTTGTCTTTGTATAGCATTTGAACATGATTTTTGAACTTGTCTTTGTATAGCATTTGAACATGATTTTTAACAAGCGAAGTATTTGTATTTCAGCTTGTCTTTGTATAGCATTTGAACATGATTTTTTAACAAGCGAAGTATTTGTATTTCAGCTTGTCTTTGTATAGCATTTGAACATGATTTTTTAACAAGCGAAGTATTTGTATTTCAGCTTGTCTTTGTATAGCATTTGAACATGATTTTTTAACAAGCGAAGTATTTGTATTTCAGCTTGTCTTTGTATAGATTTGTAAATATATAAGTTGTCTGGAAGAAATAAGTCGTCTGGAAGGTTTTCCAACTGGACGACTTACAAATAAGTCGTCTAGAAGGTTTGGACGACTTATTATAAGTCGTCTGGAAGGTTTTCCAACTGGACGACTTACAAATAAGTCGTCTAGAAGGTTTGGACGACTTATTATAAGTCGTCTGGAAGGTTTTCCAACTGGACGACTTACAAATAAGTCGTCTAGAAGGTTTGGACGACTTATTATAAGTCGTCTGGAAGGTTTGGACGACTTGAAGGGATAGTAGAAGGTAGTCTAAAAATAAAATACACTTGAAGGGATAGTAGAAGGTCGTTTAAAATAAAATACACTGGGCGACTTAGTAGAAGGTCGTCTAAAAATAAAATACACTGGGCGACTAAAAATTTAGTCGATGCGGACGGTAATCAAGACTGGGCGACTTAAATTTAGGTCGTCGGACAACTAGTCAACTGGTTGTGTACATTGTGGTTTCGTATGGCCGGTTCCTTGCGGTTTGAGCATCTCCGTGCCTGTGTTTCTTCACGGGTTTGTGTCCTCTCATCCTAGATAGCTCCAACCAAGATTGCCATCTTGATTTCTTGGTCTCCCTCGACCACGCTTTAGTTCGGAGGAAAGCATTCTCGTTCCTCAATATGTTGTGACACGATAGGATATATATTCTCGAGTATCCGCATACAGATAATTCTTTGAGTACAGTGGACATACAAGTGTGGAGATATGCAAACCAGCATGTATTCCAGCAGCTATAGCATGAGAGCAAGGTATTTTCTCCACTCCATATACACCACAATCACACTTTGCATGTTCCAAATCAACCACACAGTCCATTTTGCCACCTTTGACAAAGAAATGCCATCCATCAATTGGTTCGACCGTCATCGTACCCGCTATCTCTTCTCGAACAGCAAGCAAGTATTCAACACCCCCGCTATGTTCAGTTGTGAGACTCAAAGCATCTTGTCTCCTTTTCCAATACCATTTTCCTAACTTCGCCTTATGAACTCCAGCAGGAGCGTGTCGAAATCCTCTTGCTCGCTTCAGTGCGGAATTAATAGATTCAGCAATGTTGCTTGTTTTATGTTGAACCTGTTCCCCTTACAATAAACCCTTGACCATAGCGGCGTCGGCTTTCTCCAAATACGTTGCAAGTTCGGGTTTGCACTCCATTATCTCAGCCATGTACGGTCAAAATCGTAAACCGTGTGAGCATAAGCAGCCCCTTTCACCAAGTACATGAGATGTTTCCCTTTAAACTTTTGACAATGTTATCTTGAAGGTGATAATAACATATTCCTCGGGTTGCCCAAGGAAACACCTTATCACCGCACTTTTAATGGCCTTGTGCGGTCGGAGACTATCACCGAGGCTTGTCATGAGATATACAACTAGCCAATTTTGTGAAAACCATTCCCAAGAAGGTATATCTTCCTCATCCACGATCCCAAAGCCAATGGGAATATCTGAAAATTGCCATCTTGTCGCGGCTGCAACTAACATAGTTCCTCCATACTTTCCACTTAGGTGAGTTCCATCCACCACAATGACCCTTCTCGATACTTAAAACCTTTGATAGAAGCTCCAAAAGAGAAATAGATACTTAAATCTTTTCATAGAATCAAGTTCTATCGCCGTGATAGAATCAGGATTTGCAATGGAGATTTGCTCGAGATATGATGCCGAGCGAATACCCTTCTTACGCTGATCCTCTCACCAATCTTTGTGCATATAGCGATTGCTCTGTATGAAGTGGTGTAATCAAGCCATGCCAAACATGTTCCTCATTGCATCGGTGATATGCTGCGGAGTTATCCCATCAATGATTCCAACACGATCAATGAAAAGACTACCTACATGCCGGTCTGATTGTCTCCGCTGGCGGTCGGTCTCCGCTGAGCATAAATGTTTTCCACATACTTTGTTACCCAAAACGTGTTTGTCCCATGTTTGACACTCGCTCGACCTTCCATCCACAATAGCTAACCGGACATGTTGCCACAGCGAGAGTTTTCGTTGATTTGTATAATCTGAAGAAAACTTACCTCCGCCGCCGCTGACTGAAAGCTGATGCACCTTGCTAACAAAACTCGGTTGACATAGATCTGGTACCATTCGATTTTCCTCCTTCAATAGCATTTGTCTTAGCATATGTCTTTTGGATTTCTTCAAAACAAATATTATCATCATCTTCCTCGTCCTCATCCGGAACCTTTCCATAAAGACGTAATCCCCACCATTCTGATCCGTTTCACCAACAATAGAATTATCAGCATCCTCCTCCCCATTTTCCTCCTCCCCATCTTGATTTTCATCTTCAACAAACTCATTATCACCAACATCTTCAAAACATTCATCAGCTTCATCATCATCACCAACATCTTTTCCCATTCACCGGCTTCATCATTATCACCAACATCTTTTCCCATTCACCAGCTTCATCAATATCCCTTTTCTCGAAACCGTTTCGACCTTGCTGCGGCTTGATACACAAAGACATACTCTATGGGTTTTGAGTATCTCCAGCAAGTTCGAACTGTCTATCACTTGTAACATTAATGGGAAGACTGCACGGAGCCATCATCATTTCTGCTGGTAATGAGTAGCTAATCTCCACACTCACTATTCTCATGTCCAGGTTATAATCTTCTTGAGCCATTGCAACAAGTTCAGCATGTATTGAATCTTCATTCAATAAAACAATCTTGCTCCTTTGAGATCATCAACCACAAAATCCCAACGGAAATCTCTCAACAACCATTCTCCATACACCGCATGTAACTGAAAAATCATCGCAAATATTCAAAATAAAACACATTAGTAAACATAGAGAAAATGAAGAAGTTCAATAAACATTGCATGAGCGACTTAGCATTAAGTCGTCCGAAGACTTAAAGGTAAGTCGCCTAAAGAGGTCACTTTTGCAATTGAAAATTAAAGGGCGACTTAATTCTAAGTCGTCGGCTTTGTTTGTTAAAAAACTTGAGGCGACTTATATATAAGTCGTCTGCAACGGGCTAGTTTTGCATTTGACCGAATCGTGTCGGATCTTTGACTATTTACGGGCGACTTATAATTCGATCGTCTCGGGAAAGTTAAAATTTCAATATTTTATGAAAACTTGGCGACTTACGTGTAAGTCGTCCTAGGTTAGTTTTGTAATTGAAAAATAAAACTTGAAATTTTAACTTTCTCGGGCGACTTAGATGAAAGTCGTCCAGTTTGCATTTAAAAGGTCGTCCGGGATAAGCAAGGTTTGACCAGAAAATTGGGAAAAATTCGGGCGACTTTGCTTTCCGGACGACTTTAAATTAAGTCTTCGGAGGGCGACTTTATATTAAGTCGATGCGGTTAAAGTTAAATTATGAAGTTTTATTTTTCAATTACAAAACTAACCTAGGGCGACTTACACGTAAGTCGTCAAGTTTTCATAAAATATTGAAATTTTAACTTTCGAGGCGGTGAATTATAAGTCGTCGAAATAGTCAAAGATCGACACGATTCGGTCAAATGCAAAACTAGCCCGTTTCGTGAGCGGCGTATATATAAGTCGCCCGAGTGTTTTTTAACAAACAAAGCTGGACGACTTAATTTAAGTCGTCCGTTTGACCGAAGACTCATCGATGAAGTCTTACATACGGATGACTTACTAGTAAGTCTTCTACGCGACAGATCTTGAAAAAATTCAAATTGCACCTTAAACTAGGTGAGATGACTTCGTTTGCACGGGGTCTTCTCAACCACCCGAACCTCAAACGAAAGCAACCGTAAGTCAAAGCGAAAGAAATATGGCTCATCAACCATAGCCCATATTTTGAATCAAAAGCTTGAGTTTTTGGATGAATATAGAGAAAGTGAAAGAAATGTTGTTTTAGTTCATAACAATTGAAACAGAGAGAGTGTAAAGAGATTTACGTGCATTAAAGGGCATTAAAAGCTCCAAACAACAGACAAGGTTGTTGCCACTATTCATTGCAGTGGCAATATTGTAAATACTTGAAGAAGATGAGGTTGAGACGATAAAGAAGCCATTTTGAAAAAAAAAAAAATGTTAATGGCATTTTCGTAGATAAACTGCAGGTGTGGGGTTAAAATCTCAAAAAAAAAAGGAGTCAAAAGAAAAGGTTAGTTTTCTGTTTGACTCCAAGTTTTGAGTCACTTTTGCAAAAAGCCCTTTAAAATATGAAAAATTTGAAACAAATAAATTAAATTCTTGCATGTGAACTATAAAATTGTTGTGTTTTAAAATGTTATATTAAACATTAGTAATATGGTTAATATTACAATTAATCATGTAAAACAAATAATTATGTGTGTAAAAATAAAATAATCACCCGCACGGTTGTGCGGATCAAAATCTAGTCTTATATATTACAAAAATAAGTCACAACCTTGATTCATGTGTGATTTTTTTTAAAAAAATGGACCTAATGGATCTATTCCTAGAAAGTCATGTTACATTTAATCTCTAATCTTATCATTTAAATTTTGGGCCTACCAAAAGTTTTTATTGTGATATCAATAATTGAATTTAAACAATAGATGATCTATTGGAATTATAGATAGTATAAATTAAATAGATATAATTTAATGTTGTAATACTATACTTCTATATGCTAAATATTTAAACATTTGTCGATGTTAACTTTTAAAATTGTAAAGATTTTTTAAAAAATAATAAAAATCATATTATCTAACAATGATTAATCTTTACTACCTTAAGCCAATGAAATCAAATTTTAAACTATATAGTTTATTTTAAAAATTAAACAAAACTAAATGTTTAATTATTTACTCGATAATATAAATCTATGAAGCAGAAAGTTTAATTTTTAAATAATTTTCTAAATTTGTGAAATGTAAAAATAAATGTAAAATTGTAACATTTCACAAATTTAGAATTTTTTTAAAAAATTAAACTTTCTGCTTCATAGATTTATATTATCGAGTAAATAATTAAACATTTAGTTTTTGTTTAATTTTTATAATAAACTATATAGTTTAAAATTAGTTTTCATTGGTTTAAGTTAGTAAAAATTAATCATTGTTAGATAATATAATTTTTTTTATTTAAAAAAAAATATTTATAATTTTAAAAGTTGACATCAACAAATATTTAAATATTTAACATATAAAGGTATAGTATTACAACATTAAATTATATCTATTTAATTTATATTATCTATAAATCCAGTGGATCATTTATTCTTTAAATCCAATTACTGATAGCCCAATAAAAATTTCTGCTAGACCCAAAATTTAAATGATAAGATTAGAGATTAAATGTAACATGACTTTCTAGGAATAGGTCTATTAGGTCTATTTTTTAAAAAAAATCACACATGAATCAAATTTGTAACTTCTGTTTTAATATATAAGATAATAATCCGAAAATATATATATAGAAGAAGATACAAATACATGTGAAAGTTTGAAACAATCTATTCAATGAAAAAAATATATATAGTAAACTTATTATGTTTTAAAAATTGATAAACACATATATATTATAATATATACCAGTTGAGAATTGAAAACAAAATATTTATATAAACATAAATGAAAACAAAAACCTGCGCGGTTGCGCGGATCGTGATCTAGTTATAACTTAACAGATGCCAATTTTAAATGATAAAAAATAACGGCGCCCACCAAAGACGATATTTATGTTATGCACATAGCTTCACATCCCCTGTGGAGATATTTCTTTAGCCAAATCATTTTTACACAAAACAATTACGGACATTTCAGTTCTTACAACAAATGAACCAAAATAAAAAATGAAAATCAGTAACACAAATATTAAACAAGCCGCGCGAAGCGCGGAAACACCACTAGTTACTTAGTATTACATAGCAAAATAGCAATTGATATACATATAAACAGATTATCTCGGTAACGTTCAAATTACCGGGCATCAATTACTGAGAGAGTGATTTGGTTCACTGATAATTCATCATCGCGCTGTGTACTTGACGACGACTCAGTCTCAAGAAGACTTCTCCCAACGCAGAAACCTGGCCGTTTAGGCTGAGGAATAGCCGTAGTTTCGCTCCCAAGCATCACCATAACAGTCGACATCACTGGTCTGTCTTCAGCACGTTCTTGAACACACAAGAGACCAATTTGTATACATCTTAAGATTTCATGTGTACGGAGTGCTGATGATGAAGAATCCATGATGATTGGGTCTACGATCTCTATCCCTTTTCCTTCTTTCCAATACCTCCATACCTGTCCGCAAAAAATATGGAATCGTTCTTAGTGTTATGACCGATAATGTACTATGAAACAATATCGAATTTAAGTTGGTCTTAGCTTACAAAACCAAGGAGGTTATGGTCACGGTTAGAGTTGTAGAATCCTTTACTCCTCTTGCCAGTTATAATCTCAAGAAGCAAGACCCCGAAGCTGAAAACATCCGACTTCATCGAGAATATCCCGTCCATTGCATATTCTGGAGCCATGTAGCCGCTGCATAAAATAAAATAAATTCATACGTTATGATGTTTTCTACTTAGTTTGGATTTAAGACAAACAAAAAACTCTTTGTTGTTTTGGAGAACAATAGCTTACTAAGTTCCAACCACCTTCCTTGTGTTAGCTTTTGTCTCATCCCGTCCAAAGATCCTTGCCATCCCAAAGTCGGAGATCTTAGGAGTCATATTTTTATCAAGCAAGACGTTACTAGCTTTCAAGTCTCTATGGATAATCCTAAACCGTGAATCTTGGTGAAGATAAAGAAGTCCTCTAGCAATACCATTGGTAATATCAAATCTCTTTTGCCAACTTAAGTTAGAGCGTCGGATTTTGTCTACAAATCGATAAAAATTGAAAAAAATGTTAACTGTTTAATTGTTAGAACATAAGTTGTTTTGAGTCACTAACCAAAGAGATGAGAATCAAGGCTTAGATTCTCCAAGTACTCATATATCAACATCTTCTCGCCCTTATCGACGCAACAACCAAGAAGCCTGACCAAGTTTATGTGCTGAAGCCTTGCAATTAGTCTGACCTCATTCTTGAACTCATTGGTCCCTTGTAAAGACATTTTAGATAGTCTCTTTACTGCGATTTCTTTCCCATCAGGTAACATTCCCTATTACAGACATTTTTGATAATAATAAAATGAAACCTTGTACAGTGATAAATTTTGAGTACATTTTGAATCATTTTTTACCTTGTAAACAATACCGAAACCACCTTGTCCAAGCATGTTAGCGACAGAAAATCTGTTTGTTGCCATCGCAAGAGCTTCAAACTCCATCAATGGAAGCTCTAGATCAGCTGTTTTGTTTTCTCTGGATATGTATCTCTCACTTGTTAATACCACTTCGTCTGTTAGCAAATCTTGGCTTCTCACTTGATCAACTGTTTCATTCAGAAACAAAAGGCATTTAACTTTCCAAATTTACAGATACAAAGGAAAATGAAAGTCATTGATTTACCACAAGGTGTTTGAATTGTTATATCACTCTTCTGTTTTCTTTTCCAATAGCTGAAGATGATGATAATTATTAGAAGAAAAATGGTCACTCCAATACCCGAACCTATGATTGTTCCACTGCTTGTTATCTTGACATGATCTGCAATATAAACGAGGCATATAGTTTCATATAAGTACTTGTCAAAAAAAAAACCTCCCCAAAGAAACTTCATTGTACTTATGATAAAACATTATGCTAAACCTAAATATAATATATTTTTGGTGTTGAATCTAGCTTAAATACTAATGTTGAGATACGTTGCCAAAAAAAAAAATACTAATGTTGAGATACACTGTTTGTGACTAATATGTAATCAGTAGCTTCGCTTAGTGATGCATTTTAAAGAAATATCAGATAGATCTTCTTTTTTTTTTGAAACACAATCAGATATCAGATAGATCTTAGTTTTAAGTTTTAACATTATTTTATTACTAATATTTTTGAAAAAAAAAATTAATGGATTTATAGTGTCTAAACATCAACTGATATCTTATCATTTGAATGGATATTTAACCACAACTTATATTCTGAAATTTCCTAGTATCACACCCCTACTACAATTACGTGCTCTCAGCTGAAACTCTTGAGATCAATAGCACAAAATATTCAATGCAATTATTTCAACTTTGTAGGAAGCAGCCATATCACATGCTTTGACCTTAACTTAGGTAATGATGTGTTAATCCAGTTATCACCAAT
Source organism: Brassica carinata (assembly GCA_016771965.1). Classification (NCBI taxonomy): domain Eukaryota; kingdom Viridiplantae; phylum Streptophyta; class Magnoliopsida; order Brassicales; family Brassicaceae; genus Brassica; species Brassica carinata. The sequence goes on from CM028702.1 coordinate 40,761,158, forward strand.
CTTATATATTAAAACAGAAGTCACAACCTTGATTCATGTATGATTTTTTAAAAAATGGACCTAACGGACATATTCCTATAAAGTCATGTTACATTTAATATCTAATATTATCATTTTAATTTTGGGCCTACAAGAAATTTTTATTGGGCTATCAATAATTAGATTTAAACAATAGATAATCCATTGGACTTATAGATAGTATAAATTAAATATATATAATTTAATGTTGTAATCTTATACTTCTATATGCTAAGTATTTAAAAATTTGTCGATGTTAACTTTTAAAATAATAAAGATTTTTTTTAAATAATAAAGATTTTTTTTAAATAAAAAAATCATATCATCTTACAATCATTAATCTTTACTACCTTAAACCAATGAAACAAATTTTAAACTATATAGTTTATTTTAAAAATTAAACAAAAACTAAATGTTTAATTATTTACTCGATAATATAAATCTATGAAGCGAAAAGTTTGATTTTTTAAAAACTTTCTAAATTTGTGAAATGTTACAATATCTTTGAATATGGCAATAAAACAATATTTTACTAATCTTTATATATATAGTTATGATTTTATTAATGAAATAATAATCCGAAAATATATATGTAGAAAAAGATACAAATACATGTGAAAGTTTGAAACAATCTATTCAATGAAAAAATATACAGTAAACTTATTATGTTTTAAAAATTGATAGACACATATATATTATAATATATATATTCATTTAGAATTGAAAACAAAATATTTATATAAAAATAAATGAAAACAAAAACCCGCGCGGTTGCGCGGATCGAGATCTAGTCTACTTTATTACAAATAAGAAATAACCCTAACACTTACAACTTAATTACAATAAAATGTCATTGAAGTAATTAATAAACTTAAATCTAAATTAATTTTTTTTTCTAAATCTATTCAACAACAAATTCATGATAAATATTACACTTAATGCACATTAATACTATAAACCTTAATATGTAAAGTAGAATACCTCTTTCCATAAATTCGTGGGTATAATCCTTTATTAAATAATGTTTATTACATTTTTCAAAATTTTATTGTTAATGAAATCAATTAACAATATTTAAAAAATTTAAAGGATATACCGTATTTGGGAATAAAAACTTAATAATGAGAACATATTTAAAAAGATCCATTTTACTTGATAATTCTAAATTTGTACCTGATTAAATTTTTCAAATAACCAATTTGACTAATCTATTTAATTGACGATATTGTTTTAAATATATATGACTAAAATTCTATTAGAAAATTATTTTTAAATTATGTATGATATTACATACGTTCAATTGAATTTTACCTTAAATTATTTTTCTTTAGTAAGGATTTGAAATATTCGATTTGGTAATAACATGTACATTTAAGTATTAGTATTAAAAAAATTTAAAACACCTAAGATTTTTCTTATGAGAAAATTGTAATAGGGAAAATTTCAAAAGAATATTCTTCAAGTTATGTATGTAAAAGAAACATTTAGACAAGATAACAATGTTCTAAAAAAAGAGAAAAAAAGTTCATATAAAATAAAAATCCTACATATAATATTTGATAATAATATAAATAGAAGAAATGCAATTACTCATTCTAACAAATTATTCATTTTAATAAGGCTAATATAAATATTTTACTAAAATACATGACGAATATTTATATATCGGGTTGAAAAATTAAAATTAAGACTACTTATATAACGGGTTGAAAATTTAAATATAGTTATCATTTATGACCAAAAACATCTCAAATATTATTTTCGCATATATATTTTAGTTTATGGAAAACACACACATAAACTAAAAATAAACTAAAAAAATATATTTTAATTATTATGTGTAATGTCATAATAAAAATACATAATACGTGAAAAAATTATTATATATTATATTATTTATAGAAAACAAAAGTATATTTCTAAAAAAATGAAAAAGTGATTTCTCTTTTTTACTAGGAACCCAATTGTTGTAAATAATTTTTTTCAATGCGTATCAAACCTGACCAATAAAAAGCTATTAGCATTTACTTTACCACTAGCCAACTCGATATCAAGTAAATAAAAATGATATTGGTTAAATAAAAACAAATATTCACATGATATTTACATTTACAGTTATAGAAATCATTTTACTTTTACTATTAGTGAAATTATGTAACAGCAATATATGTATTATGTGATGTATTTTTGTCACCATTTTATTATAATTTTTATAGAGTCACCATTTTATTATAATTTTTATAGATTATATAATGGTGTAAAAAATATTTAGTTACATTACGTAAATATTTATGCAGCTCTAGTTAGTTATACATGGGAAGCACATCTATCTTGAGAGTCTCAACTAAAACAAAACCCTTACAAGCACATGGGAGAAAGAACTAACCGAGATCAGCAGCGGCTAGTTTAACGTAGAGATCCTGACCACCATTTGCATAACTCCGGATATCGAAAAGACCTCCCTTCCAAATCACACAACCCGACCCGCCGTCACGAATATCCGTATTAGCATAAGCCGTACAGTTACAATCTTGTAGGCACTTGGCTTCACACTCCTTCAGCCCAATTCCTCTGTCCAGAACTGTAGCCGCAGTATCTGGCAATTTCATCCTCTTCATAGCCACAAACCCATCTCTACCATCACAACTCAGCCTCGTCTTCCTCACGCAACCGGCTGAATCATCTCTCAAAGCCCACTCTTGCCCATTTCCTAGCTCAAACCCTTTGATGCAGTTACAGTTAGGCAAGCTGTTGGAATCGCAATAACCGTAATTACCACACTGTCTGTAGTTGTCGCATATGTCCTTTGGTTGGTACCATAGCTGTTTCCAAGCCTGTGATTGCTCAATCCAATTTCGTCGCTCTATGGTTCCGGTGTAGCTTAGGCTTAACGTGGAGTAAACGTCGGGTTTGGTCATATGGTATGAGTAACTCACTTCTTCGTTACTTGCTATGAAAGTGTAAACCATGTACTCAATTGGTTTCATCTCCGGTACGCAGCTAAACCGGTTTCCGATCCACGGACCGCTCCGGTAGATAATTGTCTCCTTGTTGAATACGTAATACTCAGGGAAGCCTCTGGTTTCGAGTTTAGTCGAGAAATCGCCGCTCGATGGATCTTCCGACGTTTTCCAGGATCTCAAGACTCTGTCCAAACCGGTTTTTTTATCCCAACCGAGTTTCATATCCGGAAGTAAAGTATCTGTCGGAAAATCGAAACTCTGCCACAAGTACCCTTCTGGATCGTTACTGTGCAGCACGAAATTACCGTTATCGAGAAGCTCTGCCACCACTGGAGATCTCGAAGCTCCAACGGTTAGATTCGTTGACCAGACAGGTGTGTCGGAGTGATCGTAAATGGCGAGGTTATTGTCGTCAGATATTTTGAGAGATCCGTTGGGACGAGAAAGAGGGTTGTCTCTGTTGGCAACCCACACGTAGGTTCTGGTGGGGATTTTTTTGTACCATATCCCGAGATACCAACGAGAACTTGATCCGGGAGTGAAGAAACCGAGCTCGAAGGTCTCGTTACGAGATACAATGGTTTTGTTGTTTGAGATAGTGAGAGTTTCTGTAGGCGACAGTGTGTTGGCATAGGCACCCAAAGCTGGAAACAAAATGAAGACGAAGACAAAGGTGTAAGGATGGTGGTAGTTTGGTACATGACTTCTCATCTTTCTCTCTTTCTATTACCCTCTATGACATTGTCTTGAGTTATGAGAACATTTATACACAACATATCTTGTCTTGAGATGTAAAGACATGTTGTGTGTTCAATGTGTGAACGATACCTTCCACGACTTTTCTCTACAGTACTTTTCTTGGTCTTATTGTTTGTATTTGAAATATCCATTGACTACAGAGTTGACCTAGCAAATATTTTCATTCTTCTCTAGTTTTCAATTTATTGCCCAATAAATGTATACCAACCATACCAGTCCAACTTCAATTTGTAGTAATGGTAAAGCAAATAGTACTCGACTTAACCTTACGGGTGTTCTTATATCCACGATTCTCTAATTGAATCTTCCTAGTTTGTGTCTGATTTTAGACATTGTATACAGAGCATCAAAAACAAGACTGTGATATATTGGGCCACAACGAAATAAATTTTAGCCCAATTATAAGATTTTAACATGAAAGGCCAAGTCAGGGCACAAATCCCACTTGTCAACAAGAACGTTCTCTGATAAGAACCCAACCATGTTATTGCTCTGAAGTAACCAAGGACAATCCAAAACGTAACGACTTGAAGACTCCAAACCTTGAATCTGTACACTCAGAGAAATCAAGCCCAAACAGCATGCACTAAACGCATAAAGAATTGCAAAAACAAACTATGATTCCTTTTATAGTTCAAGGATCGGTTACAATATTAACTATTTTTATTCTCTTGACTGTTAGAATTTTTTTCCTTTTTGTTCAATCTTGTGAGTATCTCAGACGCATAGAGAGGTTCAGAATAATCTATAAAATGGTGGTTTGATCTACGGATGGACTCTCAATCCGGATATTCAAATGAGATCTAAAGTGTGGCCTCATATCCGCGTGGCCACACAGGTTTAATATCATGGGTTGTTTTGAACCCAAGTCTCCCCGTAATCCACCTACCACTAGTGACTAGACCACCACGGACCACTCCTGTGTGATTGAATTAAAATAAAACATTTGCAACCTCATCTTCTATTCCTCTTCTTTCAGCGCTCATCTTCCTTAGTTTTCTTGATATGTATACTTTTAGTGGCATATCAATATTCCTATAACAAAAAACGAGCTTGTCCTCACGCGTTAATGTAGGGAATTGAGTCTTGCCTTATCCAAGAAGTTCCATGTGATGGTAAATTTTTTCAGGTCACCAAAACCTCCAAATGTCCTTATGCTATGCATCATATCTAGTGGCAACTACCTCTGGTTCAACTAACAACTCATCAGCATTAGACAATATTGGTGGCGAGGGAGTAACTGAATGTCAATGTCCCACAACTTGTTTCAATTTGTTCATTAGAGGTATTTCAAATAATTTCTTATTTTTATATATTCATCTACTAGTGTTAAATGATTTATCTAGCTAATGCCTCATTTATTATATAGGAGATTCGAATATAAAAGTCTATTTCATAGTTCTCTCTCTAATCCAAATTCTTCGAGTCAGTAATAACTCTGTTCCAAAGTTAAATTAGATAGAGCAAGTTATCAAATATCAAGTAGTAAAAATTGCGCTATTAATTATTACATAGCAAAATAGCAATTGATATGCATATAAACACATTGTCTAGGTAACGTTCAATCTACCGGGCTTCAATGACTGAGAGAGTGATTTGGTTCACTGTCAAATCATCATCGCGCTGTGTGCTTGGCGACGATTCAGTCTCAAAAAGACTTCTCCCAACGCAAAAACCTGGCCGTTTAGGCTGAGGAATAGCCGTAGTTTCGCTCCCAAGCATCACCATAACAGTCGACATCACTGGTCTGTCTTCAGCACGTTCTTGAACACACAAGAGACCAATTTGTATACATCTTAAGATTTCATGTGTACGGAGTGCTGATGATGAAGAATCCATGATGATTGGGTCTACGATCTCTATCCCTTTTCCTTCTTTCCAATACCTCCATATCTGTCCGCAAAAAATATGGAATCATTCTTTAAGTGTTATGACCGATAATGTACTATGAAACAATATCGAATTTAAGTTGGTCTTAGGTTACAAAACCAAGGAGGTTATGGTCACGGTTAGAGTTGTAGAATCCTTTACTCCTCTTGCCAGTTATAATCTCAAGAAGCAAGACCCCGAAGCTGAAAACATCCGACTTCATCGAGAATATCCCGTCCATTGCATATTCTGGAGCCATGTAGCCGCTGCATAAAATAAAATAAATTCATACGTTATGATGTTTTCTACTTAGTTTGGATTTAAGACAAACAAAAAACTCTTTGTTGTTTTGGAGAACAATAGCTTACTAAGTTCCAACCACCTTCCTTGTGTTAGCTTCTGTCTCATCCCGTCCAAAGATCCTTGCCATCCCAAAGTCGGAGATCTTAGGAGTCATATTTTTATCAAGCAAGACGTTACTAGCTTTCAAGTCTCTATGGATAATCCTAAACCGTGAATCTTGGTGAAGATAAAGAAGTCCTCTAGCAATACCATTGGTAATATCAAATCTCTTTTGCCAACTTAAGTTAAAGCGTCGGATTTTCTCTACAAATTGATAAAAATTGAAAAAAATGTTAACTGTTTAATTGTTAGAACATAAGTTGTTTTGAGTCACTAACCAAAGAGATGAGAATCAAGGCTTAGATTCTCCAAGTACTCATATATCAACATCTTCTCGCCCTTATCGACGCAACAACCAAGGAGCCTGACCAAGTTTATGTGCTGAAGCCTTGCAATTAGTCTGACCTCATTCTTGAACTCATCGGTCCCTTGTAAAGACATTTTAGATAGTCTCTTTTCCCTATTAAAGACATGTTTGATAATAAATGAAAACCTTGTGCAGTGATAGATTTTGAATACATTTGAATCATTTTTTACCTTGTAAACAATACCAAAACCGCCTTGTCCAAGCATGTTAGCGACAGAAAATCTGTTTGTTGCCATGGCAAGAGCTTCAAACTCCATCAATGGAAGCTCTAGATCATCTGTTTTGTTTTCTCTGGATATGTATCTCTCACTTGTTAATACCACTTCGTCTATTAGCAAATCTTGGGTTCTCACTTGATCAACTGTTTCGTTCAAAGACAAAAACATTTTCACTTTCAAAATTTGTAGACAAAATAAAGAAAATGAGTCATTGATTTACCAATAGGTGTTTGAATTGTTATATCACTCTTCTGTTTTCTTTTCCAATAGCTGAAGAGGATGATACTTAATAGAAGCAAAACGGTCACTCCAATACTCGAACCTATGATTCTTCCATGGCTTGTTATCTTGACATCTGAAATATATACAAAGCATATAGTTTCATATACGTACTCTCTCACATTGGAAGTTAGAAGTGATTTAAGTAATATATAAGAGAGATGAACCATTCCAGTTATCACCAATTAGTTTTAGTTTGGAAGCGGAGAAAAAACTAACCAAGATCAGCAGCGGCTAGTTTAACGTAGAGATCCTGACCACCATTTGGATAACTCCGGATATCGAAAAGCCCTCCGTTCCAAATCACACAACCCGACCCGCCGTCACGGATATCAGTATTAGCGTACGCCGTACAGTTACAATCATTTAGGCACTTGGCTTCACACTCCTTCAACCCGATTCCTCTGTCCAGAACTGTAGCCGTAGTATCCGGCAATTTCACCTTCTTCACAACCACAAACCCATCTCTACCATCACAACTCAGCTTTGTCTTCCTCACGCAACCGGCTGAATCATCTCTCAAAGCCCACTCTTGCTCGTTTCGTCGCTCAAACCCTTTGATGCAATTACAGCTAGGTATGGTGTTGGAATCGCCATAACCGTAACTCCCACACTGTTTGTAGTTGTCGCATATGTCCTTTGGTTGGTACCACAACTGTTTCCAAGTCTGTGCTGACTCAATCCAATTCCGTCGTTGTATGGTTCCGGTGTAGCTTACGCTTAATGTGGAGTAAACGTCTGGTTTGGTCATTTGGTATGAGTAAGTCACTTCTTCGTTACTTGCTATGAAAGTGTAAACCATGTAATCAACTGGTTTCATCTCCGGTATGCAGCTAAACCGGTTTCCGATCCATGGACCGCTCCGGTACACGATTTTCTCCTTGTTGAACACGTATTACTCAGGGAAGCCTCTGGTTTCGAGTCTAGTCGAGAAATCGCCGCTCGATGGATCTTCCAGAGCTTTCCACGATCTCAAGACTCTGTTGACATGAAGAATTAAACAAAGGGAAGTAGTGGAGGAAGTGGGAGAAGTGGCCATATCACTTACCAAATGGGGAGGAATGGCTAGTCCACTACTAGTTAGTGGAAGAAGTGGGAGGAGTGGTCATATCACTTACCAAATGGGGAGGAGTGGCTAATCCACTACTAGTTATTTATTCTTCCACCATTGAGTGCTTATTGCTTTTGTTTCCTTTAAATACACCATGTATGTTACACAATTAAACACACAATTCAATACAAACATTTCTTTCATTCTCTCAATCTCACAAATCCTCTCATTCTCTTAAATTCTCAAATTTCTCTTCTCTCTCAAATACTTACGGTTACTTCACTCCTTTTTACTTTGTTCGTGTGCTTCATCACGGTTAAAACACTTAGAAGCTCTCATAATCTCACAAATTATCATGGTATCAGAGCAAGGTTCAATCTTGAAACCTTTCTAAATTCCGCAAAATCAAAACTCTGTTTCTAGTTCTTAAACTCTACCTCTGACCAAGTAAATCCCCGAGATGGAGAACAACAACAACAATAACAACAACCGCATCAGCATACCTGTGACCCTGAAGGGGATTAATAGGCATGGGCAAAATAACCGAAACCGAAGAACCGAACCGGAACCGAACCGAACGAACCGAACCGAACGGACCAATACCCTCAAATACCGAGCGGTTCCTATATTTTTATATCGAAATAACCGAACCGAACCGAACCCGAACCGAGAACCGAACGGATACCCGAATATATAAAAATATTAATTATATATACATATAACATCACTAAATATATATTTTTAATTTAAAATTCTATTAAAAGTATTTGAAAATAGTTGAGGATAACTAAATTATTATAAAGTATCCAAACTACCCGAAAGTATCCAAAACTATCCGGATAGTTTTATCCGAAATATCCAAAGTAATCCGAAATATCCAATTTTTTTATCTAAATCATCCTAATTATTTGATATTTTACCTTAAATAACCAATATTTTATCCAAATTATCCGAACTACCGAACTATCGAACCGAACCGGATCCAAATGAGAACCGAACTTTTTCGGATATTTTCGGTTCTACATTTACTATCGAACCGAACCGAACCGAAACTATCCGAACCGAACCGAACCGAAAATAGGTCAAGTACTAAATGGATCCTCTAGCCCTATCCGAACTACCGAAACCGAAATACCCGAACCGAACCGAACCGATATCCGAAATGCCCAGGCCTAGGGATTAACTACCTCTTGTGGGCCAGGATGGTGAAGATTGCCCTTGGAGGAAAGGGTTTGTGGAGTCATGTCTCAGCAGAAGCAGCTCCAAAACAAACCACCCAAGGAGAAGATGGACAGGAGATTGTGGTAGCTACTGATGAAGACAAATGGGCTCGGGGAAGATCTCATGGTTCTCCACGGTGCTCCTTAGCTCCTAGAACCGCCATCATGGAGTCTTACTCCTACTGTGAAACTACCAAGCAGCTGTGGGATACACTCTACAAAGTGTATGGAAATACCTCCAACCTTACAAGGGTCTTTGAAGTAAAAAGAGCTATCAATACCCTCAACCAAGGAGATATGGAGTTCCAGCCTCACTTTGGCAAGTTCCGGTCTCTTTGGGCAGAGATGGAACTACTCAGACCACATACTATCGACCCCGCCACTCTCTTAACCAGGCGTGAAGAGGACAGAGTGTTTGGACTCTGCTCACGCTTAATCCATCTTATGGGAGCTTAATCAAGCACATCACGAGCTGACAAGTTACGACCTGGATGAAGTATGCGCTCAAATTCAGAAGGAAGAAGGCTCGTGGGCTTATTTGGAGGCAAGGAGACTTAAACATGGCACATCAAGCTGAGCGAGCGTGTCAAACAAGGCAGCTTACAAGCTAGATGAGAAGAAAAACTTGACATGCGATCACTGCAAGAAGAAGGGCCACATGAAAGACAAATGCTGGATACTACATCCGCACCTCAAGCCCAACAAATTTAGGGACAACCGCCCTCAATACCAAGATGCAAGAGCCAATTTCTCAATTGATGGTGCTGAGCCAACAACACCAATCACCATGGGTATAAGCAACCTAGGTGTGGGAAGAGCTACTGCCTCCACATCAGGCTATGCCATGAGAGCCAATCTAGATGAGACCATCAAAGTCGACTTAACCGCTCTCATCAAGGCTCTCAAGGAATCTGGTATATCTAAAACTCTTGGTATCTCCCTTAATACTTCTCACAATGCAAATGGTTCTATGAATAATTTTAAATCGGCTAAGCCCTTAGTTATAGACTCTGGTGCTTCTCATCACATGATAAGTGATTTAGAACTGATTAAGAACATAGAACCGGCTTTAGGAAATGTGATGATAGCAAATGGAGATAAAATTCCAATAAAAGGTGTAGGTGAACTTAGATTGTTTGATAAAGAATCTAAAGCTTTCTATATGCCTACATTTGCCTCAAATCTAAATGCGTTAAAAAGTAACAAATGATCTCAATTGTCAAGTTACTTTCCGCCTAACAATGTATACTTTCAGGATATTGATTCTAGTAAGTTGCTTGGCAAAGGTGTTACCAAGGAGACTTGTACTTACTTGAGGACACAAGACCTGTATCTCAATTATCGTGTGTGTTTCATTCGTTTCGAATTCCCTAAAGATGAAATCTGGCATGCTAGACTAGGACATCCCCATTCTCGTGCCTTGAACATCCTGTTGCCTAGTATTTCCTTTAAAAATGAGTGTGAAGCGTGTATATTAGGAAAACATTGCGAGCTGTGTTTCCTAAATCAAAACCCAATATGGCTGCTTTGATTTGATTCACTCGATGTGTGGACTGCTCCATGTGTATCTAGAGAACAACATAAATATTTTGTGACATTCATTGATGAAAAATCTAAATACACATGGATCACTTTGTTGCAATCTAAGGATAGGGTGCTAGAAGCATTTAAAAATTTTCAGAACTATATTACTAACCATTTCAATGTTAAGATTAAAATTCTTAGATCGGATAATGGTGGTGAATATACTATACGACCTTCAAACAACATCTAGCCTCACATGGAATCATTCAACAAACCAGCTGTCCTTACACACCCCAACAAAATGGTGTGGCTGAAAGAAAGAATAGACACTTGATGGAAGTGGCAAGGAGTATGATGTTCCATACAAATGTACCCAGCGGTTTTGGGGGATCACAGTAGTCACAGCCACCTACCTAATCAACCGCACACCTACAAGAGTCCTCTTTGATGCCACCCCATATGAGGTACTAAACAAATCTAGACCATCAATTGATCATTTGCGTGTGTTTGGGTGTGTGTGCTTTGTTTTGATTCGGAGAACTAAGAAACAAAGCTGGAGGCAAAGAGCACAAAGGCAATGTTCATTGGATACTCTACGCACCAAAAGGGGTACAAATGCTATGTACGAGACAAGGAGAGTCCTAGTATCCAGAGATGTTAAGTTCATGGAATCCAAGGCCTATTATGATGAGAAGAGTTGGGAGGAACTCAAAGATCTATCTCATTCTGCCTCGGACAGAGCTAACAACCTGAAGATTCTTATGGAAAGACTCGGCATTAACCTAGAAAAGGAACCAGAGAAAGGCGGGACACTACTCCTTATAAAGAGACCATGGTTCATAACACTGAAGAATCTCATCCTGACCATGAAGGGGGGAATGAAGATCAACCGGCGCAAGCTCAACCTGAAGAAAACCCAGTATTATCTCATGATCAAGATGAGATGGGACAACCAGACACTGAAGCTCAAGAAGGAGAACCAAGCAGCAGTAATGAACCTGAGCAGACACAAGTCCTAAGGAGAAGTACAAGGATCAGAAGACCAGCCTCAGATTGGGTTAAAATGATTTTGTTTACTACAATGCTCAAGCTGTGGCACATCCAGAAAGTGGATTATGCTCCCTAGCTCACTATCCAGAAGAACATCAAGTCTTTATGAGTTCATTGGACCTGGAATGGATACCAAGAACATATGCAGAAGCTATGGAAGATGATGAATGGAGGATATCGGTGGATGATGAAATGAGGGCCATGGAGAAGAACAACACCTGGTATGAGATAGAACTTCCAAAAGGGAAGAAAGCCGTGACCAGCAGACTCATACATACCATTAAGTATCTTGCAAATGGGAAGCCGAAAGAAAGAAGACCAGACTGGTGGCAAGAGGATACACACAAGTGTATGGAGAGGACTATCTAGACACCTTTGCACCAGTGGCCAAGCTTCATACAATCCAGTTCTACTCTCATTAGCAGTGAACCTAGAATGGGACCTTTGGCAAATGGATGTGAAGAATGCCTTCCTGCAAGGAGAACTAGAAGATGAAGTGTATATGAAACCACCTCAGGGATGGAAGAAATGGTGAAACCAGGGAATGTTCTTAGACTCGAAAGGCAATCTATGGCTTGAAGCAATCACCAAGAGCTTGGTACCACAAGCTAAGCACTACATTGAATGGAAGGGGATTTGTGAAGTCTCAAGCGGATCACACACTCTTCACTCTCACCAGCAAGCAAGGAATTACGGTAATTCTAGTCTATGTGGATGACATCATCATCACGGGTAGTGACAAGGAGGGGATCAGTTTAACCAAGACATTTCTCAAGGCGCATTTGACATCAAAGACACGGGAGAACTGAAGTACTTCCTTGGCATTGAGATGTGCAGATCAAAGGAAGGATTATTCATGTCCCAAAGAAAGTATACCCTGGACATATTAAAGGAGGCAGGAGATCTTGGAGGAAGACATGCCAAGACACCACTTGAAGAAGGTTACAAGGTATTGCGAGAGGGGGAGTATGAAGACACTCCATTTGAAGATGTCAAGCGGTATAGGCGGATGGTTGGGAAGCTGATCTATCTAACCATCACTCGGCCAGATGTGTGTTTCGCAGTTAATCAAGTGAGCCAGCACATGCAAACTCCCAAGGTTCATCACTGGAACATGGTGGAGAGGATTCTAAGATACTTAAGAGAAGCGCCCGGGACAAGGTGTATGGATGGCTTGCAACAAGAACACCGAGGTGATAGGATCTTGTGATGCAGATTGGGCTGGAGATAGAGTAGGCAGAAGGTCAACCACCGGTTATTGTACATTCATTGGAGGAATCTTGTCACTTGGAAGAGCAAGAAACAGAAAGTAGTATCTTGTTCAGCTGAGAAGCGAACAGATCAATGAGGAAGCTAACCGTGAGCTTATCCGGATAAAGGGGCTTTTAGGCGACTTGGGAATTGAGATCACCTCTCCCATGACCATGCACTGTGACAACCAAGCCGCAATACACATTGCATCCAACTCAGTCTTTCATGAAAGGACAAAGCACATAGAAGTAGATTGCCACAAGGTCAGACAAGCAGTGGAGCAGCAAGTGATTCTCCCATGTTATACAAGAAGTGCGGATCAGCTGGCTGACATCTTCACCAAGGCGGCCAGTAGCAAAGTTTGTGAGTCCATTCTTCCAAGACTTGGACTCATAAACCTTCCATGTCAATGATCTCCTCACCGTGGAGTATTCTACTCTTTTCCTTTGCTTGGTTTTATCCCAAGTGGTTTTCCAAGAAAAGTTTTTAATGAGGGAATACTTCATGGCTTTCCAAGCTTGACACTCACTACTGTCAAGCTTGAGGGGGAGTGTTGACATGAAGAATTAAACAAAGGGAAGTAGTGGAGGAAGTGGGAGAAGTGGCCATATCACTTACCAAATGGGGAGGAATGGCTAGTCCACTACTAGTTAGTGGAAGAAGTGGGAGGAGTGGTCATATCACTTACCAAATGGGGAGGAGTGGCTAATCCACTACTAGTTATTTATTCTTCCACCATTGAGTGCTTATTGCTTTTGTTTCCTTTAAATACACCATGTATGTTACACAATTAAACACACAATTCAATACAAACATTTCTTTCATTCTCTCAATCTCACAAATCCTCTCATTCTCTTAAATTCTCAAATTTCTCTTCTCTCTCAAATACTTACGGTTACTTCACTCCTTTTTACTTTGTTCGTGTGCTTCATCACGGTTAAAACACTTAGAAGCTCTCATAATCTCACAAATTATCAGACTCGGTCTAAACCGGTTTTGTTATCCCAGCCGAGTTTCATATCCGGAAGTAAAGTATCCGTCGGAAAATCGAAACTCTGCCACAAGTACTCGTTATTGTTGGAGTGCCTGAGCACGAAGTTGCCGTTATCGAGAAGCTCTGCCACCAGTGGAGATCTCGAAGTGCCAACGGTTAGATTCGTTGACCAAACAGGTGTGTTGGAGGAGTGATCGTAAATGAAGAGGTTATTGTCTGAAGATATTTTGAGAGATCCGTTGGGACGAGAAAGAGGGTTGTCTCTGTTGGCAACCCATACGTACGTTCTGGTGGGGATTTTCTTGTACCATATCCCGAGATACCAACGAGAACTTGTTCCGGGAGTGAAGAAACCGAGCTCGAAGGTTTCGTTATGAGATACAATGGTTTCGTTGCTTGAGATAGTGAGAGATTCTGTCGCCAACAGTGTTTTGTAAGAGACAGCTAAAGCTGGAAACAAAATGACGACGAAGACGAAGGTGTAAGGATGGTGGTAGTTTGGTGAACTTCTCATTTTTTCTCTCTCTCTTTTGCCCTCTACGCCATTGTCTTGAGTTATGAGAAAATATATACACACATATGGTTGGAGATGTCAGCCATGTTGTTTGTTCAACGATACTTCCACGAGTTTTCTCTACAGTACTTTTCTTGGTCTTTTTTTTTTGGGTGCGTATAGGCAATTTAAGTGTTCAAAAGTTAAACGGGCTTGTCATACAAGAACGTCATGTTTCTAGGTGATTGCGTACAACTAACTATTCAAGAGCTTGCAAATTGCAATCACCATCAGCAGGAGGACCGCAAGACTCTACCATCAATGAGGCAATGATAATGGTCCAAGACATCCTTAAATTTTCCAAGCTTAATAACTTCTCTTTTAGCCATGTTCCTAGAAACTTTGTGCAACATTTTGATCAGCTAGCAATGAGAGCCAGGTTGACCAATCAAAAATATGTAATAATCTGGTGCAACTAATAACCACTGTAATACAATATTTTAGGAACGAAAATATTGACAAAAAAAAAAAATTTCAGAACCAATAAAAAAACACTGAACTTGCTTTAACAACTGTTTCTTCTTTTTTTTGGAACGAACAACTGATTCTTTTTATTATCTAAGAGCAACTCCAATGAGGGTTCTACCTATTGGAGTTCTAAAAATTCATATGTGTATAAGTATATGTTGTATATGTGTATGTAGATGTGGGATCCATTATTTTGTGGAGAACTCCACCCTTAAGGTTCTTAAAACAAAGTTTTTACACCACCTCTATCGGTTTGTAGTTCTAAGGAGAAGTTCTAAAGTAAAAAAGCAAAAAATAAAAATAAAAAATGCTAAAATGAGAAGAGAGGAAGTAGAGTTGTTAAAAACCCCATACGTTTCGCTTTATTATTGGTTTTTTTTTTTTGCCTTCTTTCTCTTCCTCTTCGTCGTCTCTTCGTCTTCGTTCTTTGTTCTTCTTTTTTGCCTGAGAAATCGATGGGGACAACAAATTGGGTGGGGATCGTTTTCGGTGGTATGGAACGTGGTTGCTATCAAGGAGATCGCCATGGAGATCGCGATGTCGGGGATTTTCATCTCGAGGAAGATCAATCACCCCAACATCATCCGCTTCATTGACATGATCGAGGTTCGTCTTCTTTTGCTCTTCTTGACATGATTGAGGATGTTGTTAGCTCGTATAAAGCTCCCATCTCTGAGCTTCGTTTGTTTCTTAATTTCAGTATTTTGTAATAAGCGCTTCTCTCCACCATCTCTGGAAAATTCTTAACAGGATCCTCTTTCTCAGAGGAGTTTGGCTCGACGAGATGGTAATCGAAAGTGGGAGTGTAGTCTCTTGTGCCTAAACCCATCGCTTCTATGAAACCCATGTGAAGCTTACCCACATCGGGGATCTCGTACCAAGAATAGTCGAAGTAGCTTGGTGGTAAAGGAGGTACAGCTGTACTGTCCGCCACCCGGGTTCGAGCCTTGGCCACAACGGATTTAACATCCCTTCCGTTGGGGCGCTGGACCTTTTTCGGAGGATAGTTGGGAATGTGGCTGCCCAGATACCAGAGTTATCAAAAAGAATAGTCGAAGTATGTTCCCCAATTAATGGTCAGAGTTAGGAAGGGAGATATGTATGGTATGTTTCGGGTAGAAAGAGAGTGTCATTGCGTGATTGATCATGTCTTGTTCTTATGGGATGACTCAATGCAATTTTCATTGTTTCACCATGGTTCTACTTGTAGACGGTCTAGCTTATTTTGACAAAATACCGTTGAATAAACTTTTGTCTGTGTTGCACAAATTAAAGGGCATGTACAGTTCTCTGAAGCTACTCGGGGTTTGGTTCCTTATCTTCGGTTTTAGAACAAACTAAGCATATCCCAAAATCCCTTTTAAATTGCAATCCATGGACTTAATCAGTACTGACGCACAGGCCGTGAGAGACTGGTCCTACTGCCACCCTGACACTGTTGACGACCTTCTGATCCCAAACCATCAAGAGATGAGAGAAGAAGTTTCCCATAGCAACAGTAAACTTACTGGTATGTTAATCCAGCGAAGACGATTGTGTTCAAAGATGCAAAGAACAAGTGAATAATCAAGGTTATCAACCGAACCGTGTACATTTTTTTGGTTGGTCTATACTCTAAGTTTGATCAGGTTGTAATTTGTATATGTATATGTATTTATATGTAGAGAGCATGCACTAATGTTAGGTGGGTTACGTTGCTAATTTGGAACGTAGACAAAGAAAATTATTAATTTAGACACACTAAACGCGTTTATTATTATATTTCATGTGATGTAGAACCATGGTGAAACAAATTACCTGTGTACGCTTGTATGCTTTGAGCTTGTCATTAAGGTATATATGCTCAAAAACACTTCTCACCCGATTTTGATTCTAGTGTTCTAGTGTTTGTCTAGCTTTTGTGTCAAATTCTATAGGAAGTTTTATTTTGTTTCTTTCAAGTTTGTTTAAAAATTTTAATTATAAATTTGTATTTCTATTTTTAATATGTTTCTATGTCATATTTGTTTAAATTTTATGAAATCCAATAATTTATAAGTTTTGTTAAATTTAAATTTAATAATTCAACTTCTAAAAAACAAATATTTAAGAACCTCATTGGACCATGAAAAATTTAATTAAACTAACAAGGATTCTAAACTTTTTAAATCACAAAATTAATTACTAATTTATTCATTAGAGCCCATAAATGTCTCTAACCAATGGACTTGCTCTTAGAACTTTAAAAGTGGGGTTCTTCACAAAATAATGGACTCCACACATACATACACATATACAACATATAATTATACACATGAATTTTTAGAACTCTAATGGGTAGAACCCCCCCATTGGAGGTGCTCTAAAATGGTTCATTGAACAAAAAAATAAATTTTGAAATAGTCAACGTAATAAAATAGTCAACACTGGTACCGATCCTCGAACTATAAAAGGAATCATAGTTCTTCTTACAGTTCTCAGTTTCATTTCATCAGTCACCATAATTGAGTAACGATCTCTGGTACTATTTGGCTAGTGATATAGTCCATAAAACTTTTTAATCAAAACGTCTAACCTGGGAGTTTGTTTACTTTTACCATTATCCCAAATTGCAGTTTGATTTGTTTGGTTGGTATACATATATTGGGAATAAATTGAAAAAGAATTGATAATATGATAATATTTGCTAGGTCAACTCTATAGTCAACAGATCTTTGATATTTCAAATACAAACAAGAAGACTAAGAAAAATACCAAGAAAAGTACTGTAGAGAACTAAAATAGGCAGGTTAAAATACAAATAAGAAGACCAAGAAAAATACTTCCACGACTTTTCTCTACGGTTCCTTACTTAAAATCCCTGTTCGGGAACGCGCTAGGCGCTAGTCGGGCGGTCGGGTTGGACCTAGCGCCTAAAGAGAAAATCGGGGATTAATCGAAAATTATGCGGAGCGGAATTTTAAGATGGTTTACTATGTTATAAAACATGTTAATCTTTAATTATGTATAACATTAATACATTTTCATGTTTAAGATTGTATAAAACACACAAATAGAATATATAAACTTAATATAGTGTAATTTTCATCAAAATTATGAATATAAATGATATTTATAAAATTTTAGATCAAATAAATAAATAAAAATATTATTAAAAATAAAAAAAATAAAAAAAATTAAAAAAAATAAAAAATAAAAATAAAAAATAAATAAAAAAATAGATTAGGCGGCTAGGCGGTCATTTAGGCGGCTAGGCGGTCATTTAAGCGGTCTAGGCGGAAAAAAATCGGATATCCGATTTTTTAAACCGATTTGACATAAATCAGGGCGGAAAAGTGGCATGCCAGACGCTTCAAGCTGACGAAGTTTTAGAACAGGGCTTAAAATACAAACATGTATTGTAAAAACAGCTTAAATTGGAAAAAGTAAATAGTTTAACATATTGATCAGTTAGCAAAGAGAGCCAGGTTAACCGATCAAAAATATGTAATAATCTGGTCAATTATCTTTCAAACAAAAAGAATACTCAAAAGAAGAAAAAGGAATAAGTAAATAATTTACAAACTAGACCCTCAACAAAACCAAAACTTCAAGAAAGCCCCAGAAGTTCAGTACATTGGAAGCAATAGTAAATTACTCCTTCAGCTTTCCCTCCAATTCCCATCTCCTTCCTCTATCAAACACACAGACCCAAACACAAAAACCATAGTTTGCGCCTCAGAAAAGCAACCCTTTCTTCTCGCAGTATTCAACCTCACAGCAGTAACAAAATCAAAGTAAGCTTCAGGGTTTTGATGGTTCTAGGCAACGCAGAGTTTTAGGGTTTCAAATCGCAAAAAGCTATAGACTTTTGTTTTCACCAGACAAATAAAAAACTTGCGATGATTGATGGGTCTCGTTCTTTTGCTTCGCTATGTGTAAAGTTTGAGACTTTGAGGGTTTAATGATTAGGGGTTTTAAAAAAAAAAAATCGATTCTTTCTTTCCTTTTGATTTTTCAGAGTTGGCAAAATGCGTATTGAAGGAAGAGACTTGATCGATCTCGTGCTATGTTGGTCTCTTGAAGAAGTACTCGATGTGGATCTTTATAAAGGACAGGTTCTGTTTTATATTCCCTTTTCTTCTTGTCGATTTTAAGACACAAGACAATCTGATTTGCTTGATGTTCTGTATTTGATTTGGTTTCAAACAGGTGGGTACGATTCCTACTGAGTTCGACTCAACCTCAGACTACTTCAAGTCCTTTATCCCTTCACTTATCGAAGAAACACACGCTGCTTTATCGTCCAGCATAAAGACATTGTGGCGGTCCCCTGTGGTTGAAATCACCTACATTGCCCCAACAGCTGAGTTCGAGCTTCCTAATAACTTGTTCTATAAAGTGCATTTGAGCACCGACGAGTCGTCACTGATACCAAAAGATCTCATTGCGCTTACAGATAAAAGGCCTAATCGTGTTGACGGCTTCAACATTACCAACGAGCCTTATGTAGTTGCTATAGTGTGTAAAGCAGATCCAGACAGGCCTAATGTTATCACTATCTTAGCTTCAAAACCACTTTTGCTTGAGAACCTTCATCAAATGAGAAAGAACGAGAAGAGAGAAAGCCTTTTTGGTGTTTATATGACTAACATAACCACCAACGTTCGTATCTGGCACTCACTGCATCTTGGTTTACAAGGTGGGAACTTGAATCTTCTCTCAACAGTCCTTCGGAGAAACAACACTGATGATGATGGAGTTTGCGTTCCGTGTAGATTTGGAGAGAGTGACGGTCTTGTCCCTAGTCGTTTCCTGAACCTGAATCCTTCACAGGAAGATGCAATACTGAGCTGTTTGGACGTTAGAAGATGCCGCCATGGGAACACCATCAAACTGATTTGGGGTCCACCGGGGACAGGGAAGACCAAGACAACGAGTATACTTCTGTTCACGCTTTTGAACGCGAGATGCAGAACGTTGACTTGTACTCCAACGAATGTTTCTGTTCTCGAAGTGGCGTCGAGAGTTGTCAAACTAGTCTCTAAGTCTTTAAAGATCGGTAGCTACGGTCTTGGAGATGTGGTTTTGTTTGGGAACGGGGAGAGGATGAAGATCAAAGAGAGGAAAGATCTCGTTGACTTCTTCATTGACGAACGCGTTGATAAGCTTTACCCGTGTTTCTTGCCGTTTTACGGGTGGAGAGCTTGTATCAGTTCAATGATACGTCTACTCGAGGATCCACAAGGACAGTATAATCAGTTCTTGGAGAAAAGCAAAGACAATGTTTCTAAATCGTTTCAGGAA